>JAOWBP010004700.1:27175667-27189320 GCA_028571105.1 Tragopan temminckii
GGGCCAATATTATTTAGTATTTTCTAGAATGACCTGAGTGACAGGGCAGATGGCTTCCTTAGCAAGTTTGCATACAACACAAATCTAAGAGGAGCGGATGCTAGTACAGCTGAGTGTCTTAGCAACTCAGAGGGTGTTGAACAGGCTGTACAAAAATGCTGGCTGAAATCTCATGAAGTGTGACACATTTAAACGACAAATTTTGCGCTTGAGAGATAATATCTCATGCACCAACACGTGCTGAGTGCTAGTGAAAAGCAGCTCTCATGGAGGTCTTCCCCTAGAGAGAGTCAAGATCCCTCTGGGGATCTGGGAAGTGCTCTGCCATCAGGCTGAAGGAGGCAATCCTTGTCTTCTACTCCTCTGGTAGGACACGTCTGGGTGGTAAGTCCAATTCTGGCCTCCGCGGTAGAAGGAAGTTGTGAACATGATGGAGCGAGTCTGTTGAAAGCCGTGAAGATGATGAAGCTGCCAGACCACTTCTCCTATGAGGAAATGCTGAGGGAGCTAGGACTTCTCAGCCTGGAAAAGAGAAAATTTGGAGGAATCTTATTCATGTGCATAATGGAACAATGTAAAGACAAGAGTCAGGCTCTTCTCAGTGATGTATATAGAAAGGAAAGGAAGAAATGGATACAAGCTGAATTACAGGGAATTCCACTTAGACACAACAGCACACACTGTTGTGGTGAGGGAGGCTGTACATGAAGCAGGTGTCTCAGAGAAGCTGTGAATTCTCCATCCTTGAAGATACTCAAACCTTAACAGACAATGACCTCAGTAATCTTGTGTAGTTAAATCTGCTCTGAGTGAGAGGATTGGTCTAAATGATCTTAAGACATCTTTTCCAACACCTACCCTTCTGTGATTCTGTAAATTTTGGGATTAGCAGTAGCAGATATGACCTCCAGTAGTTACTCAGAGTTAACAGAATTACCAGGAAGCAAGAGGATTGAACTGAAATACTAAAACATCCCACATTACTATGGAGATGTCCTCAAAGAATATTTTCCTGATCACCCCTGCCATCTGCAGTGAAGAAAAAGGCAATACTATACATTTATACATGTATAAGGCTCCCTACATTTGGGGGAAAAAATTGAATACGTATTTTCAAGCTTTTACACATCTCTGCAGAAAGTTTTATGAGATGATTAGGTAGTATTTTTTTCTATTTATCCTGCTGTTAAAAAATGGTCTGGTACAAGCAACAGTTATCCTCCAACTCATGGAAAACTGGAACTTTAAGAATCCACTTTGTCTGCACAGCACTGTCAGGTTTGCAGCTCAGGTTAGTTCCATGCAGAAATAAGAGATGCAGATCTATCTATTTATTTATTTATTTATTTATTTATTTATTTATTTATGACATTTGAAGATGATGCAGGACAAGCCTGTAGTTCTGATATGCAATATTTTAAACTATTATCAACATTTTGACGGTCTCAGGACAGGCATATTAAATGTGATTTCAGCTGCAAAATACCCCAAGGACGATCACCTGCTACTGAAGCATTTCCACCTGTTTCACTCACAGACAGCTCCTTGTCAGTTATATCAAAGAGAGGGCGTAGAATACATTCTAAACTCCAATTTATTCTGATCATAACGCAAGTCTACCCCCAAAAAGATGTGCATTTGTAAAACAGCCTGCTGAAATTGCCATCTGCTTCACCACAAATGCAGAGGATAAGGACAAGCAGAAGCAATCTACAGTTAATTAATGAAGTGAACTGCTATGTTCTCAAAACCATCATAAAATTTCCTTCTGAGGTTCACCAATTCCTTTTCGCAGATTAGGGAGGCAGAACACTGTATCGAGGTTAAGTGACTGCAAGAGACTGGGACTGCAAAAACATCAGCAACAAGGTAGAAGAAAATTATTCATGTGAATTATTAGTTGTGACATATAAAACTTTACAATGATTACATTACTGTGTGAAGATGAAGATGTTAGCAAGGATTTCTTTTCCAAAAGAGAAAACCTTTTGGTAACATTCTCAAACTGTTTTGATTTTTAGCAAGGATTCCAGGCATTTATTTCTACCCCCTCTGTGTGAATATTTTACCATGAGGGCTGCAGTTGTTTCAGATTTCCTACTCTCACCAAATGGAATTGATGCCAGACAGCAGGTTTGCTTGTACAGCTGAGCTGAGTTTACAGCCATTCTCACTTTTATGGACCCATAGTGCTGACTGGCTTGCATGCCTCATCCACTTGAAATATAACCAGGGCATGCTGGTGGAGAGGAAAACTGTTGCCTAAGTCAGAAATGATTAGATTTTCATCAGTTCATTCCAGTAAAGCAAGTAGTGTTCCCAGACTGTTTAAAATGAACTGCTGTCAGTCCTTTAAAAACATTTATTCAGTTCATCATGCTTATTATGCAATAGGTCATGAGTGTTGCTAACTGTAGTGCTGAGAGCTGGGCAGCTACAGTTAGTGCAGTCTTTGTATAAACTGCTGAACTTCTACATCCCCTGATAACACTGCAGTGAGCTGCAGGAAGTTCATTACAGAGTAACAATGCCATCTTTAATCAAGCGACAACTTTGAAACAAAGACTAGGGGGGCTGTATCATAGAGAAATGCTCATCAAAATAAAATAAGCAATCGGGGCAGTAAGCATGAGTCCAGAGGAGGGTTCCACAGATAGTGTGGTTGAAAGTTAAGAGTCCTGAAAATTCTATATGTTTTCAAGAAGTGACCATCTTCAGTTTTCCGTAAGGTAGCTGAGAAACAATGATCAGACTTTATTTTTCTAATTAAAGATATTAATATGTGTTAAACTTTTTAGAATATATAATCCTAGATTATTTTTTTTTCATTCTTAAAAGAGTAATTACATTCAAAAGACAATTTTAAAATGTTGCAATCTATTAAATGTCAGTCTGTACACAGTTGGACAACACAGTGGTCTTTCAATATAATATTCTCTTCAATGTGGTTCTGTTGAAATCCCAGATCATCCTGTGGAAGTGGTAGGCTGCAAAAAATTCAGAACTGATAAGTCCAGGATAAGAACCACATATCCCTCACCAGAAACTTGTGCAGCTGACAGATTTGTAGTGAACTGACTCATCAGGTTTGATGTGGCTCTTGACAAAGTCCTGCTGATCTTACCCATGTCTAGCCCTGACTCCGTGCCTGCCTCTAGTTGGCATGCGCTTTACTCATTCTGGTTCAGTTGTTTCAAAATATCATAGCAATTTCTTCAGTTTCCTAAGGCACAGGATACAATTGCATAAGCATCAGTAAGAACTGCACTCCTTTGCTGCTTGGACATCTGACACCTTGGTGAGATATGGCTTAAGAGTTTTGAATAATTTCATTCAGCATTTGAACACATCCAGCTCTGTGATACCAGCCTGCAGCAGTTGAACAGTGCATAGCATCACGTAAAAAGCACAGCATATCATTTCCAATTGATGTGCGATGAGAAATAAGATAGTCAGAACACAGATTAACTGAGGCTGATACTTGTCCAAATAACGTCGAAGACTAGATTTCAGTATGCATCTAAGCAACTGGGAAAATATGCTTACATGGGCAGAATGTGATGAGAAACAAGGAAGTAAATAATGCAGCACCTGCCTTTGCCCTGTTGTTAGGCTGCAATTATTTGGCACAGACCATTCTGAGAGTCATCGTTTCATGATTTTTATACTTTTCACATGAAATGGAGAATGTCTAAATTATTGCTAAACTGGAGCATACTGTCTAGAGTATAAGAAGTGAAAGTCTTGACTTGCAAGATATGCATGAGCTGGGTAAGTGGCAGAAGATGACCAAGGGAAGCCTTGAAAACCTGCTGCCAGGAAGAGAGTTTCCAGCATCAGTAAAGGTCAAAAATATCAGAAGGTGAACATGTTGCATTAAATATGGGTCTGTCCAGTACCTCTAGAGCGAGGCATTTAAACTGTCATTTGGAAAACTACAAGTTTATAAGTGATTTTTGTAGACAAAGGTCTTCAGACATATCTAAGGGTATAGTGACTTACCATTCCTGGACATTTCCACCTGTCCACCTCAGATGGCGGTTGATGCATTCACTACGCAGCACTATGTTCTTGCAATTGTACTGAACATATATGGACAGAAATCCAGCCAAGAAAACAAGTTCTGCAAGTTAGTGCTGTCTTGCAGCCGTGCCAAAGAAACCGCTGTATTCATATTAAAATAAACAACATGCAGTGCACCCATCTACACAAACACCTTTGGCCAACATAGTCTCCACCTAGGAAGGATGCAAATGGTAATGTTTCATAAGCCACCTTGAAAGAGACCAGCTGTTAGAAGAAAAAGATTCAGTTCAGGATTAACTGGATAAAGTGTTCATCTCTTGTTCACTGGGGATCAGAATCAGTGATTTAATAGCTCCCTCTGGTTCTACAAACCATCAGCTAGCATTCTGGCCATCCACTATGAAGAAGGCATTAACTGAAATACTGAGAGTCATTTCTAGTCACAGCGTGGTGTTTCTGTGTTGAAGAAAAAAGGATCACTTTTAACTTGTGAAATGTGTCTGTCTGTCCTACAGCCATACCAAAAAAAAAAAAAAAAAAAAAAAAAAAAATAATCTGGAAAGTCATCTGGAAAGAAGCTTACTACACAGGGAAGTACTGAGAAGAGAACATATTTAAAAGAAAAAAAAAGAAAAAGAAATCTGTAATAATTAAAAAAAGAGACCATTCAAGTCCTTTCAATTAATACTCTAAAGTAAAAAAAAAACCAAAACATATCAAGCCCGTTGCCTCAGTGTCATCTTTGAATCATAGGTCAAAGAATGAAGCATGGCTTAAGGTTTATTTTCTAAACAAGAGCTTGCAGTACAACGTTTGTGAGATGGTTAGGATAACCACACAATAGGAACAGAGTTCAATTCTATTTTTTTCTGCATAAAAGCAATTAAACTCTAAAGAAAAGTTATTGTGATAACAGAAAAAAAGGAAAAGAAAAAGTTGGAAGAATACTGTCACTTTCAAATTTTGATCTACATTTTGATTACTCTTTGGTTGTATTGTCCATTTGGTCTGCTGAATTCATACTTTGTGTTTGCCAAGAGGTAGTGTCTCCATGACTAGTAACCCCAAAGCCATCTAAGTGACAAGGTAATCACTCTCCTAAGGCTACCCTTAAAGAACCAGTGATAGCAGACTGATGCCTACTAACCTTGATTATCCTATTCTGTTACCTACCTTGAAGTTACACGCAGAGGTATTACACACAGAAGTTATAAAGTGTTCGTACTATTCCCACTTTTCAAGAAATTTCCATGGATTTCTTTATTTTCAAAGATAAATCTATCAGAGGACAGAATTATCAGAAGGCAATGAGTTCATGAACTAAGTCTTGAGACAAGTAGTTATCACAGAAGCTCCTCATGCTGCAATCCAGAGAAAAGCTTCGTTGGGCACGAGCCCCTAGCTTTGCTCCTTGTCACTGCTGCATGTCTACATGACCTTTAGTCTACTTTTTTTTCAGGGACATTGGTTATATTGAGTTTATTTTCAGATGTACTGAAAATCTATTTCAGTGAAGTCAAAGCCTCACTAGGTTTGTGGATAATATTCAAAGATTTACCTCTAACACATTATTGCACTTTACACAGCCACTTGCCCCTGTTTAAATCTGAGATAATGAAAACTATCCAATAAGTTGAATAGTACTTTGTATTCCATCCTACACTGGATGAAATTTTCATGGACAGCCATGAAAATGCAACTACATTCACTGAGCTTACGATCAAACGCTCTGAGCCCCACTAAAACTTTTCATATGGTTTTTATAATTCTACAATTGTATGTTTTTTTCCATGGGGCTTTTAGATGGGTTTCCTCACAGGTTTTTGAATTTTTGTTGTGGTCTGGGTGTGATATTTGTGAAACAATTGTCCGATGATATCACATAATACTCAACGTGCAATGATTACATAAATCATACTAGATTCCATGATGGTGTTTGCTAAATTTAATTACAAGGCTATAAAACAGTTCTGTGAATGAGTTTTTTAGACCTGGGTTACACACGTAGCAATTCAACAATGTGCACCTAAAGTGGTTAGCTCATTTCCACATGTAAGGCTGTTAGATGTAATACAATATAGCACTTCTGTGCTATATTTACCTTTAAAACATTTTTCCTTTCCTGTGTCTTTGCACTCTCAGTGTCTAAAATACAAACAAATTCCCTGTGGCCTTAACTGAATACCACAGCCTTTCTGATAGCATAGGACCATAAAACATAACACACCAGGTTACAGCTCACTGTCCATCAAATCCAGTATTCTGCTTCCAGCGCAGGTCAACTACCGCTCAGAAAGGCTCAGGAAACCCACAGATGGTCAAATACGTACCATACACAGTGCTATGATGTTGCACATAGAGCCAAAAAGTCATCAGATTTTCTTTCTTTTTTTATAGTCCTTCTAGAATTCTTGGTTAAACTACTGAAACTGTAAAATGAACTACATAATAAATAACAGTTAAGTACGAAGTAAAAGTTGAGCGAGTTTCCCCAATACATCTGCAGCATGCAAGTTAATTGACATGAAATGAACTGTTGGATGAAAAAGTAGAATAAACTAGGGACCAAATAAAGAACCTCTGCATTATCAGGGCCTGATGCAAGCTTACACAGCAAATTTTAATTAACCCTAAGAAGACAGGGCTCAGATGATGATGCTATCTGTGTAAATGTTGTGTGGCATTTCCTGTAACATTTGAGATGCTGATGAGGGAGGAGTAATCACCTCTAAAAAGGTAGCATTCCTGGGATGCTGCTCAGAAAAACAGAGACATACTGAAGGGCATCACGTCTGTTGTTGGCCACAGGGAGGTGTGAAGGCTGGCTGAGTGTGTGGAACCACCAGAGGAAGGAGGGAAATACCCCAGCAAAAGTTTTAACTGCAACTCATAGCTCACATGAGATGCTTTCTGCAGAACAAATCCACCATGGCAGCTGCTGCTCCAACCTCCAGGTAAGCTTCTGTTTGAATGATTGACCAATGAACTTCTGCCTTGCCTGTTACAGATCCATCAATGTTCCCAGTTTTCATTTTGTAGTGTAAACTCCCACTGCTGTCAACAGAAACTTGACTTCCTCTCAAAGCATCCTCCTCTCATGCCTGACAAACTCCAAGGTCCGTGGGGTCGGGACAAGGGGAAACAGCCATAAACTGGAGGATAGGAAGTTCTGCACCAATATGTGAAGGAACTTCTTCATGGTGGGAGTGACAGAGCACTGGAACAGGCTGCCCAGGGAGATTGTGGATTCTCCTTCTCCAGAGATGCTCAAGACCCACCAGTATGCCTACCTGTGCAGCCTGCTGTAGGGAGCCTGCTTTGCATTGGGGTTGGACTCAATGATCTCTAGAGGTCCCTTTCAGCCCCTACAATTCTGAGATTTCTGTAAATTTTTATTACTCTAAGCCATCCATGAAACATCTCTTTACATCTTAGCCATAGATACAATAAAATTTGCTTTAAACTCTGAAGCAAGAATTACTTCTGAATATATAGCATTTAAAACACAAGTACACAAATCCCATGGCTTTGTGCCAAGCGCTTTTGATCTGATTTGGAAAAAAAACACCATCTTTAGAAAACAGACTTCAGTTAGTATTTGTTCTTCAGGATTCCCATCTCCCTAACACCTCTTGAACTAGACATGTAAAATATTCATAAATCAAAGAAAATAAACACATCCTTCAAGGAATTTTACTACAGAAATGTTAAGTTTGTAGAAGGCAGATCAGTTCTTGTCAAGATGTCAGTGATCTCTGTTTCCATTAAATATAAGGTAGCCGAGAATAAGTCAAGGAGGATTTAAAATCTGAGCAGCATTATTCACCATACAGATGTCTATTTTATCCATTTAGATACGCCATGAGCCATAGCAAAACAGATTTCTTTACCTTTAAGAACAGAAGAATGAATACATGCAAAGTTAGATGTTGAACACAGCTACCAACACAGTGCAGGTGCATGCAGCGGGTAATGTTGCCAAGAACTTGAGAACTTTAGCATTTGGTTTTACAGCACTGAGGGCCTGACCCTTGCAAACTGATCGGCCAGCCCTCAGCCCCTCCTTTGGCAAAGATGGGGCCCCTTCGGCTCCTGGACAGAAGAATGGTCTGTGACAGCCGCTTTTCATTAGCGTGCTTTGTGTACTTCATCGTTCTTCACAGAGCTCTTACAAAAAAAAGACAGCAGAAATGAACTATGTGGAAAGTTTTCCCTCTTCATTTTACACAAGCCATCTTGCTAGCTAGCTGCGATGGGAAAATACAGACAGGCTCATTTTGTTGTATCTTCCCCCTCGTTAGTCTTCTTTTGCTCTCTCCAAATGAGTCAACATGCCATTCTTGTGCACTGTTAATGATTCAGGAGGACAACCACCTTGGATAGAGAGTAGAACTATGTCCTGTTCTGATGTTCATGAGTGGATAGACTGCCCATAAAAACCACTAATATTAATTTGCCAGCTGTGTGGTTTCCTTTACCTTCCTCTCAATAATTTTTCAGTGGTTCTTAGAAGAAACAAAGCGTTGGAGGTCTCGGCCTGACAAAGATTTCAGGAGCGTAAGTGTTTCAGATGAGCAATAGTATTGCAGCTACGTGTTTCCCATGAGATCAAATATTTAATCTTGCAGTCTTCTAAGCAACCAATAGGAGACTCTTTCATCTCACATCATGAAAATGAGTGTATGACCGAGCAAAATGTAACGGATGTTTACATACACACATACACAAAATACTCTCTTACTCCCAGTAGTGCCACAGAGGAAGCAGCAACTGGCAACATTTAAGTGATTCCTTTGCTTATTTTAGCATTTATGTACCAAGTCTCAATGCAGGGCTGAATCACATTAGCATAAATGCATCTATATGGAGATCAAAAAACACACACAAAGATGTTTAGAAGACTGCAAACACTGAAAGAAAAGTTTTAATTGAATGAAAGCACATTTTTCCATTAGTTTCAAGAAATATAAACAAACTGCAGACTTATAGGTATCTTATTCCATTTTAGGAAATTTAAGACCATGCACTCTCACTGGTGCTAAAGGGAATAACAGATGATCCTAAGACACTTGCTGGCACAGAATTACTCACAACACTGAAACAGCCTTAAAGTAGATTAATATGTTTTGTGCCATTAACTTCTACTATTCCAATTCTCCATGTATTGAAGCGTTGTTACAATATCCATAGCAAGATCACCCAGTATAAAAAAGAAAGCTAGAGGACAATAAAAAGGTAATCAGCCGAGGCAACATTTTTAATGTCCTTGCATGTTTATGCATCATTTGTTTTTGAAATTAGATTTCACTCTACCAACCACCCACCTAGTTTCCCACTGCAATTATATTTTATTGCTCTTTAAAAGAGCAGGGCCATAATTATTAGCCACTAGTAAATTTTTCTGCACCCATGCCAGAGTCACTGGCAGCGTAGGAGGGCATTCTTCCCCTACCTAAGGCAACAGACTACTGCATTTCATCTCATTTTAAACCTCATGTCTACGTTTTGTTTTTGTTTTTTGTTTTTATCTCCTTTACCTAGGAATTAATTTTGGCCCACTGTTAGATACATACGATGGCACAGAGGAAACACAGGGCCTGAAATGCAGAGAAACAGACATAAGAGAGCTCCTTGGATGACAGATGAGTTTGCTTTATCAAACACAGCAGTGCAAGCTGGTTGGTTTTTTTTTTAGAACTGCAGACATGAAGGCAATGGGGCAGAAGACTGGGAGGTAATATAGTTCTCCAAGCAGCTCTTTGGACGACTGCTGTCAGTGGTTACGCATGACTGGGGGTCCTCTGTCACAGAGGAAACACCTTCAGGCAGAAGATATCAGGCTGGAGGTCATAGCCATCTCAGAACAAAGTTTCTCCAAAATCTGATCTACTTTCATGTCTGCATTCAACTGCCAACATCAAGAGAGGACAGTTGCATTACTTTTGCACACTCAGTATTTGGGACACTGCAACACAATATTTTCAACTGCCACAGCTCAGTGCTGCTGAAGGAGAACTGCAAGTGCCAAGATGACCTACAAAGCTACACATCCTGCTCTACCTCACCATGACTCTGCTCCTTAACAACTTCCATCCCGGTTGCTGGACCAGGAACAGATAATAGTAGAGACATGAATCAAATGAAAAACTAAGAGAAAGGAACCAAGGCTTTTAAAACCAAGATAGAGAAAAGAACTTGTTGATATATTTTTATAAGCCAATGTGATTAACTTTTCAAAGAAACTTTAATGAAAGACAAAAGTCTTGAAACTGCCTAAGATTCCAAATCAGTAACAGACTCATGTTTGCACATGCCTCTGTATGAATGCTATACACATTTACTCATAAACTCTTTCACAAAGACATTTAAATATGATTTAATTGTTCCTTTTCTTCTTCCTCTTTCTTTTTAAACTACTGAAGCCATCTCCTTCTTTAATTGCATGCCAAAGGCCTGAGAGAGCTTAGTGTTACTTGAAAACACTGCCCAAATAAGTGAACCAATTAGATTAATTGGCACCAGAGATTACTGTATGCTTTTGGACCATACACAGATGGAAAAGGCCCTCAATGTTCCATAGCTATCAAGTTGTTAGTAAAGCTTTGTTTTCTTTGAGGATTGTGTCTATGTATTGTGCTGCTATTGATTTTCACAGAAGAAAAATGTGATGCATACATCCTCCCACAATGTGTGTCCACAAAATAGGTTCCATATCCAGAAGTGCACACTCTGGAAAATATTTCTTTCTGCTTATTTTTGATCACGAGACAAACCAGAAACCATAATGTGAGTGTATCTGGAGAAGGTAGACACACAAACTGAACCCTCAAATAATTATTAGATGATTTATATTCATGTTAGAGCAGTACCATAAACAATCAAATGCTCAGGCTTATAGGCACAAGCCAAGTTTCAACATAGGAAAATTCTATACTTTTTTCAATCCTTTTTTTCCTTAGCCCTTACCTTAAAACACTTGAAGAAATGGCAACAAGAACACTCCTTTGGGTTTTGCAACGTTCTTATTTTTCAAAGGTACTCACATACAATGTGCCTTACACATTTCTGCATCAATAAAAAGGAATTCAAACTTTTTGCAGTCTTTGCAACACTTGTACCGAGCAGCTGCAAGTGCTCAGAAACCTTCCACAGTTACATAGGTGGATGGGTATCATGGGATGAAACAGTCAGCTCAACAGCTATTGCAGAATTGATGGTGTTTTGGACAAGTTAGGTAGCCCTTTTGAGCATGTTTTTTAATACCTCTAAACTCTCTCAGATTAACTGAGAAGCTATAAAGAAAAAAAACTGACTGTAAAATAACAATAGGAAAAGTTTCAGAAACATATTCAGAAAGGAATATTCCCACTTAACCCTTAACGCTAGCATTATTGAAAACAGAGTGTGAACCACAGAGAACACTTCAGGGAAGTAGCACTAAGTTCCAGCAATCCTTCCCACCCTGTGCAGCTGTGCATCTATTTGCGCCTCTTCACCAAACTTGCAGTGAGCAGGGGACATACCATCAGGGCAGTGAGATTGGTAATTTGGTGGCAAGTGGTTAGCAGTTGCAGTCCTAAAGCTTCAAAATACTTTTTAAAAGTCAACCAAAGTTGAATACAAAAATGATCCATGATTTTTGTCCCAAATGGCAACATAAGGGAAGAGAAAAATACCTAAACCTCTCCATGACATTTTGTTTTGTTTTGTTTTTGCTATAGCAGGGATTAGAAACATATTTAAAATACAAGTTGGAAGTAACTGCATGATGGGATTACTGATCCTGGACAATACACACTTCAGAATCCAGCCTGATCCTCTAATGTGATGTAAACTTGCTATGGAATAAAATAAGTGGCTATGGCCTGTTAAAAAACAAAGGATAATTTTTATTCATGAGATAACCTTCCTTAGACAGATAGGAAAAGTTCAGGGAAGGTGGAGTGCATTTCTTTATGATAACTTCCACAACTGCCCTCAACTTACAGTCATCTCATTTGTGAAAACGTTTACCTTACAGATTTTTTCAGTGAATGCTCTTCTGCAGTCACACCTCCAGGCCAAGGTCTGTGATAGTACAGCACTATCTAGAATCAGGCTCAGACTGTCTAGCCGTAGGAATATGAGCTAAAGGAGACTCACGGAAAGAGAACAGGATTTGATTCTGTTTCAATTGCTTGATCTATTTGTTTCCAAAAATACAGCATATGGGTTGAACAGCCTAGCATTGCTAACTTTTCCTGGTACAGCAGCACTTTTAAAACTGGCACATTGCCTACAACAAATTCAGTGCAATTACTTCTGAGCTTCTCAATTTTATTTTTTTACTAGCTGAATTACATCCTATTTAGATGGTACATTTCTCTGTGATGTTCAGACACCTGTGGAGTGTCGGATTTACTCACACTGAAGTGCAAACAATACTTTGATCTTGAAAGTACCGTAAAAATGATTTACTGCAAGTAGCTGTAAGTGATTTAATAACTGTTTCAATTAAACCTGTAGGGTCTATAGTAAACACCTTCCCTGCAAAACCTATTTCACCTACTGTATTTCTCCGAAAATCCATAAAACTCATGTGTTTAGTTACTTAAATTTTGACACAAAACAAATTCTCTTGAAAGCTTCAGATGCTGTAAAGTGATCACACCATTAACAATTAATTTAAATATTCTTGATTTATTCCTGTGCAATAAACAAATAGTGCCTTCTGCAATAGAAAGGAAACCCAACCCCAAAGACTTACATTCATTTTTTCCACTAGTAGAGGTTAGTTCTTGGGCTTTGATGATAAGAAAATTTAATTGAAAACAAAATAGAACAAGTGTAACACCTCAAGGCTTGAGGTAAAAGAGCAGACTAAACTTAAACATTTTAGGTTCAATAAGGTTTCAGACTAGTATCGTATATGCAAGCTGTACCAAAAAATAAAAAAATAAAAAATTGGCAAATTGATTTACTTCTGTACCATAATAAGAGTAAAAATTGCAATACTCCAATTTACTGCTTTATTCTTCAGCTTCACAGTTTATAAAGCCTCTCTTTTGAGACTGTTGGAAGATTACATACCAAACACATACGCAGACCTACAGACCTTTATTTCTTGACCACATTGCTCAGGGTCCAGTGTCCTTCTATACACAGGTAATTGCATTCAGTAGGAGGCAAATAGGTATTATTCTATAGGTCCCATACTGTGGTAAACGATTTGAGCAAGACAGAAGGATACCAAAAACAAACACATTAAATACTTATGCACATGAATGTAAAAGCCTCAGTGACTATGGTATCTGACTGGAAAATATCACCCAAATGCTGCAGAGAATTTTGCCATGCAGTCTTGGCAAAAAATCTTCCTATGGTTGTTATGATAGAACAGCAAGGTGTATACTCCCACACTTTTCTTTCATTTCAGAAAACCATGTGCAAGTCCTGACTTAGCTGCTTTTAAAGCTAATATTCAGCACAGAGTATGTTGTACTGGTTAAGAAGAAATGCATTCTCTCATGTTTCAGCAATCAGGGTTTAAGAAAAGACAGAAGGTTCTTTGAGAGCTATTTTTGGCTTCTGTTGTTTCAAAAAAAAAAAAAAAAAAAAAAGGGGGGGGGGGGGGGGAAAAACTTGAAA
>JAOWBP010004700.1:27191862-27213291 GCA_028571105.1 Tragopan temminckii
TTCTCTTCTCTTCTCTTCTCTTCTCTTCTCTTCTCTTCTCTTCTCTTCTCTTCTCTTCTCTTCTCTTCTCTTCTTTTTCTCTCTTTAATATAATAGCATTTGGTCCTCAAGTGTACACAAACAATGAAAAGAACTCAAACTATTACACCAAAAGCATGAATCTTAGGTGTAGGGATTCTCAAAATCCTATCTTCTCTATTTCAGGTGCATTTCTTTTCATGGTATGTTGTACAAAAGATTTCACCCCTACCCTTTCACTGTCTGTCTTTCCCTGTCCCTACTGGAGTCTGTTAACCTCATCCTTCAGTCAATACATTTGAGTTATTCCAGTAGAAATGTTTAAGAAGGGTTTTGTGAACTGGTCTTGCTACTGCGTCCATGTGAAAGCTCCAGGAAAACAGCAGAAGTTATTAGTGTTTACACAAGTTCAAGCACAGCCAACTGAAAAACATCCTGTCTTGAAGAGATAAGATGTTATCTGGGAAAGTCAATTGTTATCTTTGAGAATGAAAAGCAATTTGAAAAAAGAGTGATAAATAAGTGTCATTGACACTGCTTGATAAAGCTGAATCTGCATAAGCATCCTCATTTTATTTAAACATATAATGGGACCATATAATTTAGCTCCACTGGACCTAAATGCCTTCTGTAAGGAAATTCTGGAACAATAACTCAAGAAACCCTGCAGAAATTTTACTTTGAATTTGTGGTGTAATATTTAGATACTCCTGTATGCTTTCAGTAAAATTTCAGAATTAGAAAATAATAAATACTTTTCGTCTCCTATCATCCTCAGGTGCATTCACTAAATTTCTGTATGCTCCTCCAGCCTCTCACTTGTTTCCTGCAACCCCTGAATACCAAAGTCCTTTCTGTTTCCCTCTCTAGACTGTGGCCTGCACTGAGACTGCTGTATACTATTTCCTATTGCCAGAAAGGCTTGTGAGTGGCTTCTTCCCTGCTCTGCCTGAATGTTTCATTTGGACTTTGAAATATTCAAAACTTTTTAATACCCAGCTGAAATTTTCCACTTCAATGAAAACTTGAAAATATGTAGAAACTTTCCTAACCTAATGATTCTGTGATTGTATGTGTTAATATCAGTGAAAAGACCTATTTTATTGCAGATCTCTAGGCAAGAATTTGAGAAAATTCTTGAGGACAAGTTGGTAACCAACCAATTTACCAGGGATAAACTTCTCTGTTCACCTTGTTAATTATTGTTTATACAACGTAAATTCTCTTTCCTCGTTTGTCCATTCCTTCATATTTGGGATCCAACAATTTAGTTTGGGCGAGTCTTAACTTGATCTTGAACAGTCTGCTTTTCAAGGCACTGGGAGGAGAACAGTTACGCTTTCTAGTGAGTTCATCACAAGTCTCCCAGCATCTCTTGAGGCTGTTCAACTCCCAGCACTTGGTAAGGATTTAAAGAGACAAACAGGCACAAGCTGTAACCTCCATGCAACTTTTTAATACAACGTCTTACAGATATATCTTTGCAGAGTTACAGGTGACTCTTGCCCAGAACAGCATTGTCTTTCTTTCTGAGAATTAGTTAAATAGACCACAGTCCTGTGAAAGTCTGAAGATTCTTGACATCGAGGGAAGACCCCTTATTATTTGTAGCACAATAAGCAGGATCTTTCACTGCACATGAATGGTAGTTGATCTGCAAGTGACACCTGAAGGTAAAATCAGAAAGGTTTTCAAGAACGTGCAGAACTCAAGACCCTTACTACTGAAGAGTGGCTATGACTGCCTTACCAAGGTAACTGTTCTTCTTACTTAGAAACTATGTGACTAGTAAAATGTCACTGAGTTTGGATTTAATTTTGGAGTTTGAATTATTGCAGTGAGAAACAGTGGCTTGTTGGCCACAATTATTGCAAATAATTCAGGCATTATTTGCAGTGAGCCATATTGTGGAAATACTGATGATGCACCAGTGCAGAAAGCATACTGTTGTCTTCAGACCTGCACTGGAGGGCACTAATGCTTGCATTAAGGCTATTTTGTCTGACTACTATTACAACAGAAAAAAAGAGCATAAGTTACTATCTGGTCAAATATGTGCTACAACTCAATGATCTCCTAGATGATTATCAAAATTAATAGTCAGGACTTTATGAGCATCTGACTACCTTGTGAAGAAAAACAAAAAGAAGAGGGATTTCCTGTGATGCCAGTGATGCAACTGTGCTTAGACAGCAGAGATCTGCTCAGAGCAGACATCTGTCACAAGCTGTTTGTCCAACCAGCCAGTATCTGCCTGTACATAGGCTTGGCACACTGATGCTGTTGGCACTGCACCCTTGCTACTCCCTTATGCATTTTATCCTTTCCATTTGAATACTATAGAACATTAGTGAAATTTCCAAATGCTCAGAAAAGTTTCTAATGCAGCAGAAAACAGCTCTGAACAACCTGTTCTTCTGTTAAAACCAACAAACAGAAATGCTTGCCATCGCATTTTTAGAGGAAGTGTGGAGTCATCATTGGAGCCATCACAGTGTTTTGGATGTGTCCACCTACATTTACAATTTTAAGCTGCTTAGAACTAAAGCCAGTATTGTATCTTATTGTTCCACATGGGATAGCTGAGCAAAAACATAATCATTAGGAAGAAGAAAGCTCTGCTCAGGCACTTTTTTCAAATTATCAGTAATTACACGGTGGGGATAGTTCAAGAAGAAAAGTACCTTCATTAAGCTTATTAGGCTCATTTCTTTAGCCTTCAGCTGAAATTTCTAACCTTTAGCTACATAATTAAGAAGAAAAGCTGACAGACAGCAGAAAAGGAAATGTCTGTTTTTCAAAAAAGAAGCCTATTGATCAAGCTTTTGAAGATTCAAGGGTACTTGAGATGGATGATGAGTCTAGAAAACCTGAATATTTTATTCATAAAGTTCTTATACTTGAAGATTTCACAATGCAGAGCCCACTTACTCTGAGCTTTAACTTCTTTTTAGAAATATATTGTTATTGGGGATTTACTTACACTTTTCAATGCAGTCTTTTATACTCTCAGACCCCAGCTATTGCGTGAAGATCGTAACTCCCATAGCAACAATGAAGATGTCATCTATTGTTATGAAGTAAATGAACAGTTTCAGACCTCAGAGTCCTGGCAACAAGACCAGCCTGTCCCAGCAATGCAGGGGGAAAAAAAGTCCTAAAGCAGAATTGTCTGAAAAAATAGTCGTTTCTATGAAAAAAATAAAAGAAATATAAAAAGAAATATAAAAGTCGGTGGCCTCCCATGAGAACTTCAGAAATTTTCATTAGTGTTGGCTTATGGAGAAGCCTTAAAAAGCAATGTTAGATCTATCACTACCATGAAATTCATTTGACATTATGATTCTTATGGATTGTTTGAGCTATCCTTTTTGAAAGATTTCATCAAAAGAAAAGCTTTTAGAGGCTTTACATTTAGTATAGCACAGTATTTCCTTTGGATATCTAACAAAGAGCTTGACCAGAGTCCTAAAGTGTTTGAATGCTACATAGTTTCCTTAGCACCCAAAGCTAAAACCTCTTTTATCTCTCAGTAAAGCTGCCACAGAATTCAGCTTTCGAAGCAAGTGATGTGCTCGTAGAAACCCTTTTTCGGTGTTAGATGCAGGTCCCTTGCTCTAAAATTCAGTTTTCCCATAAATTTGTGTTCCAAGAAAATTGAATGACTGGGGAAAGAAGAAAGTGTCCAGTTCTCTTAAATGCTATCAAAATGGGAAGCCCTACCCAGCGGAGTTTGTGTGGATCTGGAGAGGGTTAAGGTCAGAAAAGCTATGGTTTAGAATTAGTGATGGTTGCAAAAGGAGAACTATAAAACTATCTGGGAGGAATTACAGCTTAATCACAGGCCCTGCTGTGCAGCAGTGATACAGGTTAATTCATTTCACAGCCACGAGGCTTCCCGTGAGATCTTCTGATGACTCACAGCTGTGCTGAACCACAGTATGTGCAGCACCAGATCTCGTTCTCGTAGAGAATTAACTTATGTGTCACTAGTCATCACTGTGGGAACATTATCTTACCCTGCTTTAAGTCCAACTTCTTTCACTGTGGTTACTCCACTGTACAGTAGGGGAGATTGGAATCATAACCCACCTGGCTGGACGTCCAAGTGTCACTAGCGCACATGAACGTGACAACATGCAAGAAAAGCGATTTGAGGATGGACTCCTAGAGTAACCTCACATTTTCTTTTGAAGTACAGAGGAACAGACACAGTGCAGGAAAGTAGACACTAAACAAAAACAAAAACAAAACAAAACAAAACAAAACAGAAGACATGGGAAGTCTACTCCTTTTCCTTTGGAGGCCAGCAACTTTCACCAACCTGACAATACCACAAACTCACAAATTCAGTTGACAGAAAATAATACTTACAGAACTTTTTGCCTAATCATGACAGCACTGAGATATGCTTTGTAGGAAGAGTAGTGCTTCAGTCTTTTGACCAAATTAAAATTGTTAAAATCATTTTCGCATTTCAGTGAGTAGCTACCTTTTTTTTTTTTTTTTCTGGTCTTGAAATTTGAGACTGGTATTTGAAACTGACTACACTATATCACTACCAGGTACTATGCAGACACATACGCATATTTCTAGCTGATCTTTGCACAGTGTTTATTTCCCTGCCAGGGCTGGCATTGAGGGATATTTCCCATACAGATGGACACTATTTTCTCTGTCAGGCTGGGATAACATTCGCCAGCCTTCTAGAGATTCTAGTAAAAAATTCAGTCAAGGAGAAGTGCTGTGGTTCATATTAGAACTTTCAGCTTATTTTTAGAATATAAAACAAAATCTGCATCCTTTCCAATCTAAAGACATAAAAATATCTGGGCTCCTCATTTTCCATCTCACTTTCATTGATAATTTGCTGACAGCTGTCTCAGTTTGTGATGAGACACCCGTCTGCTGTTGGTCTTTGAATCTTACCTGTTCATCCTAGAAAACATAGCCTCTGTGGTGTATGTTCCCAACATTAAACTTAAGACCATAGCTTCAAATCAACAGAAAACAGGTTATTAGTGGATGCTATGGGGACAAAGGAATACCAGGGGCAGAATGAGACTTCAGTCAAGTGACTGTTGACAAGAATGAAGATTTGGAGAAAAGTAATTCCCATTATTTTTAATGTTCTCTGTTGTTTTTTTGTTTGTTTGTTTGCTTGCTTGCTTGCTCACTTGAATGTTTTAAACATATATCCATGATAAGGACATATTTCTAGTGGAAACATGATATTTTCGCCTCAAAAAGACTTAAACTGAGCTCTTGGTCCTAAAGTTAATGGAAATAAATAGTTTCCTCTTTGACAAAGCTAGGAGAGATTTTTAGGTAAAATTATGAGAGCAAATGGTCATTAGTCTAGATATCACAATATCACAGCACACCTTCCCAAGGAGTACCATATGCAAAATAGTAGAAGTACGGAACATGCATTCCTGTATAAAAAAACAGGCTGTGCTTACCGATCATTTGTGTTTGTATAAGAATTGCTTTCACTTCAAACACATACAGGCACCAGTTTTAGATTTAATGCAGCCAGTCAGGATTTACATAGAATAACAAGAATGTACACATGTACCAAACGAATTCACAGTGAAGTATTTCTTACAGTAATAAAAAAAGGTCATGTTAGCTACTACACAACAGGCATAAACAGCGTATTGCGGGAGTGTGAAAAGCATCAGCTATCTTAGCCCTGCTTGCAGTTTATCTAGAAAATCCTAGAAATCTAAGACAAAATTACAGAATTTCCTATAGTTTAGACACTTTCAAGGTCATTCCTGTTTTGCTGAATTCGACTGCAAAATTGTACTGTGGCTATTTGCCACGTAGACTAATGTCTTACATCATTTAGGGCTAGATACACATTTTATAAATAGCTCAGAAATAGATGATGGTGCTCACCTCACTGAATTTTTCTGTATACGAGGTGTCTACCTGTAGTTACAATATCTGAAAGAGCACAAGATTGACTCCAAACTTAAACGCTTTGCATTTGACCAAATTCTTCAGATACATTCATAAATTTTGTCTCTCCTTCCCCTCCTGACCTCAGTGCATTGGATCCCTTTCTGGAAATCAGTGAAACAGACTCATAGACAATGGAAAGCCATTCAAGCATATCCACTGGAAATTGTTAATGCCCAAAAAGAGGACTGTCAGCAAAAATGAATCCAGAAGCTCAGAGATGATCAGTGCCTACATTTCACAGAACCTCAGGATAGTTGAAGGGACCTGTGGAAACACAAACAAATGAAGATTTTCTATATCATATCCCCACAAAACAAACATGGCTATTCCACTGACACTGATGGAGTTTTGAGTTTAAGGAACCACAAACTTATTGGCTGGCTTCCTTTCAATTTGCTTTATAGTTTATCTTACTTTTTTTTTAGTGTTTATTCCTCATTCATTTGAAATGTAAGAAATCCAGACTTTTGGAAAGACAAGAGAGGGGAAATAGGTGGCATTTACAGATAAATGTATTAACCAGGTTTAAAAGCTTATTTGCAGAGCATTCTCTAGCAATGGCACCATATTTCCTAAAGCAGATAGAGAAATAAAACAGTGGAGTGTTTTTTATATTTGATGTTCTGCGACAGCTCAGTATCTGCCAGTTTTATCTGATCCTGTATTCTCTGGAGTCAGTTTTTACTCCTCTACATTGCGTGTTTCAAGTATCAGTTTGTCAGCTGTTTCCACGTGAAACGGTTTTCCAGACTGCTACAGCTTTCTGTTCCTCTATTCCTGCCACTAAATCCATTTTTATATAATATAAAAAACAAGCAGCTAACAAGTAGATGTCATTAATTGTGCTGTCTAGCTGCATGCTAGTGAGAAACAGTGCACAGTTTATGAATTCCCAACATGGCTTCTCACTTTCCCTCTCATTGTTGAATCAAACCACTGAAGCTTGCGATTGACTTTAAACTGTGGTTTTAATCGTCATTCAAGTGGCTTCCTCCCCATAATTGATACACATGTGAATGCACAGAAAAACATGTGGCTTTCTGAATTTGGGCCTTGCACTGTAAGCTATTTGAAGAGGCACCACTCTTCCTATGCTTTTGCAAAGTTTTTAGCACCATGACTTATGCCCTTGTGAGCTTCTTGAGGTGCTACTCAGTGAACAGCAATCAAAGTGACATCAGCTGCCTACTTTCACAGTTCAGCAGCTACATGGAGTTGAGTGGAAACACAGTGTTGTGTTTATACACTGAGGAGATTCATCAAAGAGTCAGTAAAGACTTACATGACCATTTTGAATATGGATTTGTATAAGGTAGAGAGAAGGCTCCCTGAAACTACCACATTTCCAGTATCAGAGGTACTATGGCTTGCGATTATTCTAAGCATCTACTTAGACATGATCCCGCACCACATCCTTATATCTAAGTTTGAAAGATATGGATTTGAAGCCTAGACTATTCAATGGATAAGGAATTGGCAGGGTGATCATAGCCAGAGGCTATTGTCAACAGCTGTAAGTCCAGGCGGAGGCTGACGAGGAGTGGTGTTTCACAGGGGTCCATCTTGGAACCTTCCTCTGGACCCACTCCAACAGCTCCACATCCTTCCTGTACTGGAGGCCCCAGGCTTGGACGCAGTACTCCAAATGGGGCCCTAGAAGGGCAGAGCAGAGGAGGACAATCACTTCCCTCACCCTGCTGGCCACCCCTCTTCTGATGCAGCCCAGTATGCTGTTGGCCTTCCAGATTGCAAGAAAACACTGCTGGCTCATGTCCATCTTTTTGTCCATCACAATCCCCAACTCCTTGTCCTCAGGGCTGCTCTCGATGCGTTCTTCCAGTTTGTACTCATATCTGGAATTGCCTTGATCTAAGTGCAACACTTTGCTCTTGCCCTTGTTAAACCTCGTTAGATTCTTGTGTGCCCACTTTCTGAGTGTGTCTGGATGGTGTCATTCCCTTGTATTTTGTCAACTGCATCACTCAGCTTGGTGTAATCAGTAAACTTGCTGAGGGTGCACTAGATCCCATTATCTATGTCATTAATAAAGATGTTGAAAAGCATGAAATACCTAGATGCTCTACCAAGACCTCTCCAACATCTCTATAGGACAGATGAGACCAGTAGAGAAGATAAGCTCACGTGCTAACTTTAAGACGTCATATCACTGTGGCAAAGTCTAGGAATCATGCAAATATTTATAGCTGAAATGGTCATTGCTTGTCCTCAGTGAAATGTGCCTCATTAGGAAATAGTTCCTGGATGATCACTATTAATGTCATCTTCTGCATGTATTTCCCTTTAAGTTAAGGGATTTGTATATGCTTGTTGATGTCAGCAAAAGCTGTGGCTCATTTTTAAGTCTCTCTTTACGTATTTTGGAGGAAGCATGCTCCAGATGTTTTCCATCCTAGGTACAAATACACAGACAACACCATTTGTGGTGCATTGGATTGAGAGAAGCTGAGCTTCAAGTAAGCAGCTGTAGCTGACGAGGTCATCCATACAGTTTAGAGATGGAAAGAGTTCACTGGAAAAAATCATGTCACTTTTTCTTTTTCTGTTGTTTGAAGTCACTGAGCTTCAGGGTTCAGGGGAATTGTTGCTTTAACTTTATTCTTCTGTAGGCGGGTGGCTGCTTGCCAGTGGCAGCTGCATCTGGGATCATTTGCATTGCATGCAGAGTCTCTTGTTTAAAGGGAAGCTCTTCCTTCCCTTAGATCATCTGCTTCTTTAGAGTCGGGGCCACTGTTTCACACAGATTGTATTCTTCCTTTAATCTTTTTTCCCTGCTCGCTCTGTGCTCTTTAAGAAGTATCTCAAAGCCAGGTCTAGTAGACTCATGTGGGAGAGCTGAAAAAGCAGTCTGTGGACAAAGAGGGAATTATTTGATATGGCTGTGGTTACATACTTGTATATATGCACATATGCTCTCTTACATCACCATTCTACAAGCAGAAGTCTAAAAAAACTGTCATCTGCTGCACGCAGGGCACAAAGTGGATATTAAACCTGTCTTGGGAATGGTGTTCTGCGTTTATGTCACATGCAGACAGTAGGGTATCCCTACCAGAGCCCCACATCAAACAACTGAGCTACTTTCATCTTCAGGAGCAATGCAACTCCTTTCTTTTGCACCTGACAAATCAAGGACAATCAACTATTTTAATGGGCTTGGTGGGGGGAGTACAGGGTGAGGGAGAGAGTATAAAAGAACTCCCCTAAAATGACCCAATAAAAGCTGTGACTAACGTATTAGCAATTTGGCTTCATACCCTGCACACAGGAGTATGTCTAAAAGAAGATGAAGTGACAGTGGTACAGCTCAAGCACTCAAGTCCATGCTTGCTGGATGATTGCCTTTTCCAGAGCTGAGGTACATACTGCAAACTCAGTCCTTCTGTTTCCATTCCATAGTTAAGATGTAAGTTATCGCTCTATCCCATTTTGTTTCCCCCACCTCCTCCTACAGCCTGCCTGGACTGTTCAGAACCCAGCAGTAGGTGTTTTCTCGTTGTTTGATATAGGTATAAGATTTGCTGTGCGTGACCCCTCTCGTTAAAGGTAGGCAGCAAGACCCACACACAAGTAATGAATGCCACTGAATTCCAGTCTATAAACAAACTTTGCCTTCAGAAGAAAGGAATCTCATAAACTACCCAGGAAAACAAAAACAAAAACAAAAAACACCTACAAGTGGACAGACCTAATTAAAGTCTTTAATACATAGCATCTTATACAGTAGAGCAGACTTGGTTTTAATAACTTCTCTCTTATTTTAGTTTACAGGGTTGATCAGTAAATGAGGGAGGAAAAATAGGCTTTAAAAATATTATTAACCTTCCCTCTATTTTTAAACTCCTTTGCACCCTCCCAAAAGAAGAAGAAGAAAAAAAAAAAAAAAAGGAAAACAAGTATGAGATCATGCTGGACAGTTTGTGAGTTCCCTGTGTCTTTGCTGGAGATACACACATCAGTGACCAACTAAAATGGGAAGAGAAAAAAAACAGCAAGAGAAAGCATGTCCAGGCGTCTAATCTTTGGGAAGCCAGCCAGACTTCATTTATAGCCAGCCAATTCAGATTTGCCAGCTGAGACTCTCTTCTTCTCTATGTCTCTAAGCTGGTCCAGACATGGTGTGTTAGGGAGTCGCAGTGAATTGCTGTGGAATACCAGGAAGAACAAAGTGCTGTTAGCGGTAGTTTCAGCCCAAACACTTATCAAAGAGCTACCTCTTTATCGTAATTTGTTTTAAAAGCAATTCAGTGTACCAGAGAAAGAAAGAAGAGAGCGTCTGATTACTACTTGTTTGTAGGTGGTTTATTTTTTTTTTTTTTTCTTTTATTTTTCTTTATTTATTTCTG
Source organism: Tragopan temminckii (assembly GCA_028571105.1). Taxonomy (NCBI): domain Eukaryota; kingdom Metazoa; phylum Chordata; class Aves; order Galliformes; family Phasianidae; genus Tragopan; species Tragopan temminckii. Next base: position 27,202,215 of record JAOWBP010004700.1, read on the forward strand.
TCTTTTTTTTTTTTTTTTTTTTTTGTTAACAGGGGCTCTGTTAAACCCCTGGTGTATACTAACTGTAGATTCCGCTTGGCTCATTCGCTTTGAAGTCAGTTTGCTTTTGTTCTTTACCTAACTTGATGCCATTTTCCACAAGCTGATTTGTATGCAACCCTGGTCAGGGACTGCCACCCAGAATTCTGTATGGGAGTTTACTGGCAGGGAGAATGAGTTTACTGTAGGGATAGAGATGGATTTTGTCAGCTTGTGTGGTTGGGAAGCTGTCAGGAAAAGGAAGACAGAAAAGCACACAAGAATGAAAGGAAGAAAAAAAAAGAAAGAAAGAAAGAAAGAAAAATTGTCAGCTTTACTGAGTTATTGCAAGCAGAAATAAATATGGGACAGCTGAACATATCTGAAGGAAACATACTGTCTGACAGTAACATACATATCTCTAACTTGGTGGTAGGGCAAAGGAAGAAAAAAAAAAAGCAGAAAAAGAATTACTAAAAATTAATTTTCTATTAAATATTGTGTAGTTTTGTAGTTTTCAGCCTGTCAGAATAGGGCTGAATTAATCTGTAACTAAATTTTAAAAAAATTAGTTTAAAAATTGAAAACCGCCAAAAATAACCACAAAACTATCCACAAAACAAGAAACTAAAAAACCATGCAGAACCCTGACAAATGCAGAAACTTGGGAAAGAAAGCAACAAAAAAGTAAGATATAGCTTGAGAATAGGCATTAAGATGAGTAGTCCATCTGCACTATGGTGTTAACAAGGCTTGTGCTCCCTCTGCTTTGTTCTTAAATTTTTTCATTATCTGCAGTTCATAATTTGGATTTGAAACTAACTTGGGAGGTTGAATAGAACAATTTGCATGAAAGCTAGCAATTGTTCCTTTTATATTGAGGCCACCTATGGGATTTGGGCAAAAAGAAATTTAAAAAATTAAAAGATATTGCTTCTAGCACAATCACTGTAAATTTTATATATATATATACATATATATATATATATTAGAAGAGTCTAATTTATCTTTAAACAGAGGAGAGGACATTTATAAAGAAATACTAACAACCAGAGTCATAATCAATGGAAAATATTTTGGAATGGTTACTAGAACTCATTCTTTAGAGCTTAAGCCAATATTTATTATGGGCCAAAATGAGACCTAATACAGTGGCAGGAGAAGCACAACGCAGCTGCTTTTTCCACCACTGTCTTCGTTTCACCATCTCAGTGTGCGAGAGAGGAGGCTGGAATAGATGGACCTGATATGTTCAAACAATGCCTGTGTTTTGTTAGGGTTACTTTGTTCAGCAGCAGCACAGTTTCTAGCATTGTACCATTCCTGAAAGCGGAGAGGCCTGACTAAGCTGAATCGTGAAACTGAATCGATGCTGATGGAAGGCAAAGCCCTCTGCAGATCCCATCATTTCTCATGTAACACTGCCATGAAAGCATCTGGCCTCAGCTGGCCCAGCAGCTTATGATTCTCCTGATTTCCATGCAGCTTCTCGGCAAGAAGTACCTGAAGTACATTTCCCCAAGCCTGCTCTTGAGAACACATCATCCTTCATTTTTGGATTGTAAGTGTTCATCCCTGACAGCAGAGATATTAGGCAATTTTCTGAGTTGGTTGCTGCATTTCCAGATAAATAGGTAGAAAATTCCCCACAGGTTTAGATAATGGTAGGGTTCCTGCTCTGCACTATGGGCAATGCAGTGACCTCCACTGCAACTCACCTTCCCTTACCAATTCAAATTCAGTGCTCAGAATCTTGCATGGAAACTGCCCAGTTTACCAGAAAACCTTTTTATCCTGCACCACCCATCATTCCTGTATTGCATATACAGCCACAACTCACATTCAGCCTTAGTCAGCCTTCATTAAGCTTTCCAAATCAGCCTGTTGCACCACTGTAGCTTCTGTGTAAACAATCTACAGAACCTGAGAAGAAAGTAATACATAACTCCAACCTGCAACACGAATATGAAGGTGAGTTCAGCCTAGGATGGCTTCACTGCACCAAGCCCTAAAAACCAAAACTTGACTGTGGCAGAGCTGTTCTCCAAGAGCAGAGCTCTCCGATAAAGATCTCTCCCCAGAAAACTCAGGCTTGAGGAGCACAGCCATGACTGTGTTCAGGGCCCCACTGTGATGCATGGACTGACCCCAGAGGACTGCCTTCCACACTGGTACTGACAGCAGTGGATAGTGGTGGACAGGCATCTTGGTGATGTCTGGTTGGATGGGGTGGCACAGACTCATGGAGGAGGCAGTATCTCCTGAGTGTATCTCCAAGCCCGTGGAGAATTCCACAGAGCTATGCTGTTGGTCTCCAGGTCAAGGTGTGGTGGCTGCAAGTGTCACTTTCCCTGGTCTGAGAAGACAACCATGTCTGTGTTCACAAACCCAAGACAGGGATGGTGGTGATTCTTCTCTTTTGTCTCCACTGTTTAAGGTCTTGCATCAGATGCAACTTTAGCTCAGCTGTCTGTGCTTTATAGAAAGTCAGCAGTGACGGAGAGTCTTCCTCCAAGTCACACTCTGGTAAATCCAGATGAAGAACACATAATCATATTTACATAATCGTATGCCATGATTATGTAAATCTTGCTTTTGAATGGCTGCTGCAGAGGGTCTGTAGTTGTTCGGATACCTAGAAACAAGTCAAACTTTGCTCTCTCAAGGAACTCTTAATTTTTCATTTGTTTAAGTTGGGGAAAAAGTGTCCCTACTGTCACAAGCATCATTCAAGCCCTGGATTGCATTTCAGAACTTCTCCAGCAAACTGAGGGACAAGCATTTCTTGTGGATAAATTTGTTTTTTCCTATTTCAACTGTTTTTTTTTTGTTTGTTTTGTTTTTTTTCCCAAGCTGATTTTCCTTATTCTAGCAACATTTAGAGCATTAAAAACTCAGGTTAAAACAGATAGCTTTCTGTTCCAGGAAGCAGAATACACACAACAAAATATGTTATGGAACCCTTCTACTTACCAGATATTGAAATACTCCAAATAGCGAGCATGAGGGAGCTGCAAACGTTAATGCTATTAACACAGTGTCCCAGGCCTGACTGAGGAGGAGAACTGTTTTAAAGAAATTTTTTTTCCAAGGACAGTAGGCTCTGTGGGCCATGTTACATGCTCAAAATCTCTAAGTGTATTTTCTGTACACCCAGTAGTATCTGTAAAGCTAGCATGCCTCTCCAATTTAATTTGCCCCCCTCTGTCTACTGAAGGTTGTTTTTTTTAAAGTCTCATCTTTGGAAATATTTATGACATTCTCTCCAAAAGATGCTGCCAAGAAGGGATGTTTCAGGTTCAGCACCTATGGAGATTTCTCAGCAGGGTCCAGGCTGTGGTGAGAACACCACACTGTAAGATTATTGCTTTCTCTTTAGGCCAGGGTTTGCTCCAAAGAAGGAGCAAAATGCTGTGCACTGATTGAGTGCAGTAATAGAGGGCAGAGAAGTGTTTATTTGCACTGCACTTCAGGTGGTCTCTGTCTACTGTTACGCAAGGCTCTGAAAAGGTCACCGGTATGCCAACACATGAGGCTGACACATCGGGCGTGTGAAAGTATTCCCATAAGTCATCCGCGTTTTCTTCAATTAAAGTGAAGAAGCATGTTTGTAAATCTGTAAATCATGATGAAATGACCTTTGCTGCACATAGTACTTATTACAAGCACGTTGTATGGCTTACTTAAACGAGGTCGCACACTGCCCAACATTTTTGGAATTGAGTTGGTGTTAAGTTTCACATTGGCAGCATCAAAGCTGAAGTGTTATTTCAAGAGTTATTTCATTACACTGCATCGTGTGAACTGTGCCGCACACACTTCTATTTCTGGCCATTATACATACCTGCAATAAACAGTAGCAACTAATGCATAGTAACATAAATTCAGTATCTCCCTGTTTTGAGCTTTCATTTACAAGTAACAATTTCCCTGTTGTAATTGTTCTGTGATGTTATTTCAATAATTTGCACAGAAATGAAGAGAGCTTTGATGCCCAGTGTATTTGCAAGTGCTCTGTTTCACATACTTAAAGGTTTGCATTGGTATCTCAGGTTTGTGTTTGTAAGCCACAAAGCATACATTCCAGCCGGAACCACACAGCTCTTGATATCTGCCTGCTCATGCAAAGCAGGGAGTGCTGTGCTGAAGATGGAGCCAACTACTTGCCTCATGCATTGTGCCAGGAAGGGTGGTCCTGCCACGTACACCCGGCTGAGATGGGATTGTGTGGCATGAGGTAGGCAGCACTGATGCGGTGGTGTTTATGGCTGCTGCTCTTCCTGAGCACTTCATTCTGTCCTGGCACCATCATCTCAGAGATGCATCTGCAAATAATTCTAGTCTCATTGCAATGAGCTGGATTAAGGAGTGGGTGCCTTGAAATTAAACATTATCATTTCTTCCTTTCAAATTCAGGACAGATGTCCCATTGCACTGGTAAAGTTGAGCAGGTACCAGTAGTAAAAGGGAGAAAACATTTATGTTAGTATCACCCCTCTTCACTATCAAACTTCACCTTCAGTCACTTCCATTGCTATGTACAACTCCAGCGCCGTACAGTGGGCACTCTTTCGTTAGTAAATCTTTTTTGAGTTGCTTGTTTGCTGACTAAATACAGCCAGCTTCTAGCTCCTCAATTCAAGTGACTGCATTTGGTGGTGATGCTATGCTTCACGTTCAAGTTTTCTAACAGCTGTGCTTCTGCACTGGGAAGCATGCAGGTATCCTGTAATGTGGAGGGCACTGGAGTATAGGCAGGTCCTGAGTGTGTCTATAATGACTAGGGAGATTTGCTGTTCACTCATCTGGGCAGAAAACCAAATACGAGAGGTGAAAACTGGAAGAAATTCTGTCTTGGAATCGATTCAGCTGCTTTATAAGGACCTGCCAAGTGTGTACCTGACCTATGTTTGCTCTTTGAAAGACCTCTGTTACTATCAAACATCTGATGACCAAAAAATAGTGAAAGACTACATAAAGAATATTCATTCAGTCTACTTCAGCTTTTATTCTCCTAGAGCAAAGCTAATATGAGAGATAGCTCACAGCAATAGCTGATGGATGATCTGACAAATTGCTCAGGAGATTTGGAAGGGGTCTATTAATCCAAAGCCAGTGTACACTAGAACTAGACAAACATTCCCATATGCCTCTTCCCTTCTGTAAGCAAATGAATTTGTTATGGAGGTGAGCCGAGAAGTATCCCGAACATTGCCAAATACTTTCCAAAGTGAGAAACTTCTGAGAAGAAAGCTCCTTTCTACTGCTGAATGTCTGAGGCCAAAAGTGAAAATAGACAAATTTAGCCATAATGAAAGATAAAAGTGGCAGATGTGAAGGAGATATGCAAAGGCTGAAATTACCTGGAGGACACACAATGGTACATAGTACTGGAGTACCTGCTTCTTTAGGAAAAGTGTGGTAAGGAAGTATGGTAAGAAAAGAAACAAATAACTGCTCCTGACTGTTGTCTCATTAACCAGCACTCAGGCAGAGGAGGTGATGGGGAAGGAGTTTCTGGGAAGTCAGAGTTTCTCCAGATTTCATTTGGCATGGACAGGGCTTACATTATCCATTTGCTAAATTCCAGCACACATGAGCACTATTTATTTGAAACTGTGAGACGATCACAAAATAAATCATTCAAGCACTAACTGCCTTCCTCCTTGGTGATCTCTGCAAAAGTCTGTGACTCAGTGGGAGCCCTTCTGCCTCCTTCCCAAAGACAGCCTGTTTGCTTCACTACCACTGGCATTCCCAGACACTCCTCACAACCCTCTTTAGTCTTTTCAGACTGCTTTCTTTTGAATCTTAACATTTTTTACCATAATCCGCTATACCATGCCTCCTGAAGCTTGTGAACCTGGGCTGCTTCTCAAGCTCCCTTCACCAGAAATCATCAGAGGAAGCACTGTTATGTGTATCTTTAATCCCCAAAATCATCTTTTTCTGATCATATCTGCTTCTATCTGGCCACAACTTTGCAGCACCGGTGTGCCAGCTTCATGTCTACCCCTAGCGTGTATGGTTATCTGGTGACCCATGCCAGTGCCCAATGTTCTGTCACACAGTGGCTACACAACGCTGCTCAGTAAAAGAATCTACTTTTTATTAAAAACAACTGAATTAGAAGTTGCATTGTAAATTGAATATTCTCTTAGAAAAGAAAATGCTTTGCACACGCTTATTACAGTTCACCTGATGGCACAATGCCTGTGACTGTGAGGAACCCAGTGTTCTCTTAGAGACATTGTAAGTAAAGCAGTGAAATTACAGATGATACTGATGTGTGACAGCCCTGGGTGTTCCCAGTAACCTCATCATGCTCATTGTACTGAATAGTGGTATTTGCCTTCTTGATAACTAATAAACAGTAATTCATGGCAATGTAAAGATAATTACAAGGGAAAGTAATTACATTGTATAGGTAAAATATGTCCAAATAAATAAAAGCATTGTCATCACTGTGAGAGTAGTAAGTGCAATTCAGCCATCAATAACTTTCTGGATGTGTCCTTTAGGGTTGAATGAGATAATGGCTCTCTTTCTCAGGCACTCACAGATCTGAGTCAGAATCTGTTCATGGAGACCAGATTTTTACCTGCAGAGTCATGACCCTGCAGGACTTCTGGAAACACTTGAAGATACTCTTTGCTTGAACATCAGAGACATATAAATGTTCTTAGGCACCCTAGTCCAGCACACAGTAGTTCTTTGTGTTGTACATTATAGTTCAGACATCTCCTCAGACATCTGCCTCTGAAGCTCACCATCCTATGTCATACAGCAAATTTCAGGGGTAAATTCCATCTCAGTTTACTTATTCCTTGACTTTAGATGTCCTTAGTCAAGAAACAAAATGTGAAATACCTAGAAGCTGCAGGAACTCAGGCAGACAGTGCTGGTCTCATACTCAGAAAGCTCTTGTGTCATTTGATGCTTTGCCATCAACCTGGCAGGAGGCCTTGGACAAGATGTTTTCACATCTCTGTATCTTAGCTTCTTGAATTTTTAGGTGGGTATTATGGCTGCTGGAGGCATCTATATAAATCTGGAAGGGTACTATTTGAAGAAATTTTTGTGGATTTCCTAGTGCACCACTTAGAAGATGAAGACAACTCTTTGACTGGGTAAAACTGACTGCTAAAAGCATCTACAACAAATAATGACAACAGAAGATGCTTTTGTTTGAAGAAAAAACAGAAGCAATAAATTTTTTTTACAGAAGTGGGAGCTTCCAGTACACAGGCAAAAGAGCAGAGAAAATATGTATTTTCTCTCCACTAGGATATCAGGTAGCAGGGAGATATTGGGCCATGGACTACTGGTTGCTCTTGGAAAATGAACCATGTTTAGCTGACTAGGAAGCGAAAAGAGACTAAAAGAGCACACTCCAATGAGTAAGAATTATTTTTTCTGATGAAAGAGAATGGAATCTCAATTTTTTTCCGAAGAAGTAGTATTTTCAATAACCAGAGGCAGAGCTGTGGAACAAAGAAAGGATAAACAGCATATGTGCATTGGAGGGTAGAAACTATTCCAAAAAGCAAGACTAAAATCAATCCATCATCATATTTTCATTTCTTTTCCTTAGTGGGGCTTTAAGCAGAAGTGATTATAAACAATCCATAAGAAAAAGTTAAACAAACAAACAATAGAGGTCAAACTCATAATGAAAACTTTTGCTAGGGGTAGCTATTACTGGCACAACTCCCTGTCCAGGCAGAATAGCAGCAGTAAATCTCACATGAAGGAAATCTAGCATCACTGAGATGCATTGGGAAGAATAAAGCCTTGTTTTTACATAGTACAAGTAGAGATACTACACCTCCCTGAAGAGTCCTTACAGTCATTCAGTTGCCACTACGAGAACTGCTAGAACATGTAAACTACAACATGGAGTGCAGTCCAAATTGCTCAGTCTGTTTGGATTCAAAAACCTAGGCTGGGCTTTCCCAGCTAGAACATGCTCTTGAATACAGATACACCGCTTAGTTTTATTTGTTTGTTGCTTTTGTTGTTGTTTTGTTGTTGTTGTTTGTAATTTTAAAGCTTCATAAATTCTCCAGAAGAAAGAGTGGAAGGAAGTTTATAAACAATAGGAGGGTCTCCCATGTACCTCCTTATTCATTTTGCCTCACCTTACCTCCATCTTCAACAGAGATACCATAAGAAAGGTACACTATTTTCCTTCCTCTGCTCCTTCAGCTGCCTGGAAGCTGCTGCTCTCCTTGGTCCTTTCAGTGCTGGCTCAAGGGGGCACAAGAAGAGCATAATAAAAAGGACCTGAAAGAGGAAAGTTCAACAGATGGCTCTGGTGAACAGTGGAAACAGAGAAAAAATTCCTCTGACTCATTCTAAGGCAGTCTGATAAAGGTTAGGGAGTAAAGAAACAGAGTAAGCCAAGGAAAAAGCAGCTGCAGCAAGGGGAAGAGCAAGCATTCCCTCAGCAGTCTTGTTTCTTACCAGATGGAAAAGCTGGGCAGCTATTTCCCCCTCCTCCCCTGTCTCTACCACTGCCCCTTCCATTCATGTTGCTCCAACTAGTGTATAATATACTGCTTCAATCTTTCCAAACTGCTGAAAGAGAGCATTTGAGTTGCTGATATGTAGAACCAGGATGTTTTCAAGTTCCTCTGAGGTTTAAGGGCTAAAAAAGAGTTCTTCAGAAATGCAAGACAAAGCAGAGCAAATCAAGATTATTTCACATGGAAAAATGTTAGGCCTCAGAAACGAAAACGCTTTGTGGGCATGCCTTGCTTCTTAAAACTTTTCTATTGAAAACTTTCCCAGGCCAAGACAGATATTTGGGTAGAATCTAGTGGAACAGCTTTAAGAGGAGAGTCTTACTCTATAAAGCCTTGCCTGTGGTTAACACACAAAATACTAGTCTTCGTATTGCAAGCATGTCTTAGCCCTTCAGCTTTGTCAGTTTTGTTTCTTTCATAAGAAACTTATTATGAATTTAGCTTCACTGTTCAGGACTCTGGAGTTGCAAATTCTCATCTGCACGTTCAAGTTGCCCACCAGATAGGTCCATTGTTGTTCATATTTGGGGGGAAAAGGAGGCCACATGCAGGGGCTGCTTGGTGATCAGAAGAAAATGCAGGAGTTAGAAGCCTGGTAGCTTAGCCTACAGACAGAAAAGCATACCTCGTTCCTCAGTATCCTGGTCATTCTCTCTTGTTGCTCTACAGAGATCACAGTTGCCATCTTAACTTCAGACTAGACCATGGATTGCCTCTGTTCATTTGCTTGACCGTGGGCCCATTTCCTCATTTAGCAGAACCTAAGCTAGTTTATGGTGATCTCTTCATCAAGTTCATTCTTTTTTTTTAAATTCTGAAGATAGGAGGAGTGAAAGTAACCAAACATGAGCACCAGTGTTTGGTATGTACAGAAGTTATTGGCAGGTCTGGAGATTTTTCCAGGAGGCTGCATCCAGCTGACTTAAGCAGTACATGCAAGAGTCAGGTAACATCAGCTCCATTACAGTTTTGAGTGTGCACTCTGTACAGACTTTACACTCCATCTTTTCATATTGGCAGCACCAATGCATAGCAACTTGATTAGGAAACACCTTATGTCATTGTACTTGAAGGTAAATGCCCCATCAGCTCTCTACCCTGCTGATTCACAGAGTCAGCTCTGCTAAGGCAACACAAAGAAACTGAACCATATTTTGAGGTGAAAGGTTCTTTGAAATAGAGAATCACATGTAAGCACAGTGATGTGCACTGCAAAGCTGTCTCTTACAGGCTGAGTTTTGTAACCTCCCCTTCTTCTGCTCATAGATTAACCCTTACCCAACAAAACCATGTTTTCCCAAAAGAAATCACTTTTTTTGTACAACAGCTCAACAAAGACTGGTTGAACTGCAGGTCAGAGGCTGTGCTTCTAACACCAACTTAAAGGTGAAAACAAAAACTAAAACGGGGGATCTTAAATATGCATATATACATATTTTGCCATCAGCCATGATAGTTACGATGTGATTGAAAAGTTAATGTATGAGTGTCGATGTATTACGTTGCTGGTAGTATGTGCTACCAAGTGTCCTCAACTACCAAACTTAACCTGAGTGCGCTTTTTGTTGCCCAGTTGCAAACCCTGTGCATGTCTCTCTTCTGGCAGATAAATCACTCAAATGCATTTTCACTCATGTAACACACAGTCAGCTAGTGAATTTGCATAAACCATATTTTGGGAGATTTAATTAGGAGAACGTTCATTACTAAAGCATTTATATGAAGGCCTATGAGTATTAGAAAAAAACAAGAAACACAGAAAGCTGATCTGAAGTAAACCTGAGAAATATCTCACTATGCACAAAGAAAATGATTCAGTAAAAGGGCACTGCAACCAAATATATTTTTATGTTTCAAATGGCTCAACCCAACATTGCGCTTTCATTTAAGTTAATGGTTTTTTTGGACACAGTAAGAAAATACACTAAAACCAGGGATTCCCAATGGATACAAGTTAGATTTAGGTTGCAAAGTCTCATTTTCTGCATAAAATCACATATACAGTGTAAAATGAAGTTAGAAAAACCGGTGATCCTTGAAAGCACAACATGCAGCTGGCAGCTATGCTTTCCCTTCAGGTGGAAGGTTCCTCTCTCACCTATTCCTCAAGCACTGCAAGCAACGCACAGCCACCTACAAAAAGCACAGGGTTTTACTGTACCAAATGAGTGTTCCTCATTTATTAAGAACCTTTATCAGATTGTCATAAACAATAAGGCTGAGTCAGCTAGGTATAAGTCTACTCTTGGAGGGTCTTTTTAGATCTACTACAGTACTTTTGATCGGTTGCATCCCTGGTCTATTCCCAGAACTTCTCCTTTTAAGGCCATATGTTGGGAAATGTCTCAAATTGCATCTTTTGTCCACAGTGCCAAGTATTGACAAATGAGCAGCCACCAGAAGTGCTAGGTTGACTCCAAGGGGCCTCCCAAACCTGCACTCCAAATGGCTATGGAGGAAGGAAGGAAGGTAGGGAAAGGGAGATAAGGGGAGAGGAAAAGAAAGTAGCATTCTGCATTGTAAATTATTCC
>JAOWBP010004700.1:27226937-27237725 GCA_028571105.1 Tragopan temminckii
GGAAGGAAGGAAGGAAGGAAGGAAGGAAGGAAGGAAGGAAGGAAGGAAGGAAGGAAGGAAGGAAGGAAGGAGGGAAGCAAGGAAAGGAGGGAAGGAAGGAAAGGAAGGGACTGCAAAAATTTTGGATTAAGAAAAGAAGAATCTTGTGTGACAGAAAGAGGTGACCAGAGGCTGGAGGCAATTTGGTAGACTTGAAAATTACACAGAAGGGGGCAAAGCAGTTGGCTTCTCAGCTTCAAGTCTGCAGAGAGTTCTGGAAGATACTTTTGAACAATCAGATTTCTTTTGAGAACCTTGAGCTGGATGGACAGAACAAGGTCTAGTCAAAATCAGCATTTTGTTTTGTTTGTTGTGTTCATCGTAACCCACACAGCATGTGCGTGGCCTGGCCTGGTGGACAGTCACACCACCCTGGGAGAGGGGCTGTGACATCCTCAGTTGGTACCAGCTGGCCAGCAAGGCACAGCCTGGGCCTGAGGGATGGGTAAGGGGGCTACTGACACAGCCCCGTCTGTGTGACAAGGTGGAGCTGAGAATACCTTAGTGCTGTTTCCACATATTGGCATAATGAAGCCCTGTCCCAACAGGAGAACCAGACATCCTCTAGCTACCCATAAGACAGTGTGTAAGCACTTCTGATGCCAAGTGGCCTGCAGAGATGTGCGGGCAAACTTGAGGCTTCATTCTGTGCTCTTTCCCTAACAATTGTGGGCAGGAAATTTTTAGTGACATCAGCTAGAATTTTGACTATACTAACACTCATCTTTTGCAGATTCTTGTGAGAGGAAAATGCAGTCAGCTGGTGAATAAACTGTTCACCCTCTTTCTTTCGTTGGTATTTAACAGTAAGAGAATTCTATTATTCTAATTAGCAGAAAGAGAAAGCACTGTGTGCATGCAACACGGTTGCAGTCTTGAGAAATGCTGTTGTTCTCATAAATCAAGGTGTGTTTTGAGAACTATGTTTGTATTCTTTCACCCTTTGTACATACACTTCCTGCTTCTGCAATAGAACAGTATGAGGAAGTACTGAGAATGCTGCAAGAAAAGCTGTATACTTGCATTCAAATCTCATCTTAATTTCTATACTAAAAATGTGGGAGGGCAAAAAGTGAGTAAGCCTGTAAACTATGAGAACAGAACAAGCTATTTTTCCACACACACAGGCACACAAAATACTGACAGTTTAGAAACGGAGTGTATAGAATGAAAGATAAATGGTTACCCTCGTATTTCTTACCTCTGCTCTCCCTCCATACAGCAAACAGAAAAGGGAGCTTCCCAGAACTCAACCAGGAACTCCGTGATGGGTCATGCACAGCACCACACTGTACAGAGGGTTTTTTTTCTTCCTTCTCTCCAGACTCTCTTATTCCCCTACTCATTAGCAACACAGGGAGGGGGATAGAAGTCAGTCTTGCAACAGAAATACATCAGGTAGTGGATATTCATACTTGAAAAAAAAATGACTGGCAAGTGCCTTCAGCAGTGACCATGCTAGTTATTTGAGAAGGAAGATGAAAATGGTGATTTTATGGTATGTGTGGAAGGAAGCTCTTCCAGCTTACTGTGCAGCACTATCAATACTGCACACCGACTGGAAAACCACAGCTGCAGCACTATCAATACTGCACACCTACTTGGAAAACCACAGCTGTAGCACACAGCACACAGCTCACACTGTGAGAGCACCATCTAAAGGGCAGTTTATACAAACACAGCAAAGCATGCAAAAAGACGTATCTCTATGCTTTTCTCTCCTTTTGATGAACATTCACACGCACAACATCCTTTTAAAACTAAAATGGATGAACTCATTTATGTTAGCTGTGCAACTTTTAAGAGTGTGAATTTTTCCCCGTGATTGCTTGTAAAGGCTGTCCATGGTTTGTTTCCTTCTCAGCCAGATTTGTTTTCTTCAGTTCAAGGGCATCAGTAAGTGTTTGAGACTGTTTCTCTTTGTAGAAGGAAGAAAATCTTTACCCACACTACATGTTGTTTTTTTCGTTTGTTTGGGGGGGAGGGATTGGTAGATTTCCAGTTTTAATAAGTACATTCCTCTCAAAAATAGTTTTGAAATAAGATTTTTTGATTGTTTGGTTTGGTTTGTTTGTTATGCCTTATAGTTTTCAGTTTTCTTTTCTTTTTTTTTTTTTTTCTTCATCCAGGTATCTCAGCAGGCCTTATGGGCTGGAAACGGAGTCATTTGCTCCAGAATCATTAGGGCTGTGCCTCTACCTCCATGCACCCATGGTAAGAACAGGGAGCAGAGCCAAATACTTAACAGTTTCAATATAGAGGAAACAGAAGGAAGCCTGTTTTACTCCATTTCATGCAATAACTCCTATACTGCAAGAAAACAATTAATTAAAAAAATAGGTTACCTGGCAAAATTGTAATGTTTACTATTAAAGGATTGATTCTAAAGTAAATATCACATGTGGCATGCTGGACATTACACAGCACTTGCACATCAAAGTAATCCAAAGCTTAATGGCCACAGTCAGAGGCATGCAGAATGCACCAGTAGTGCCCTGCTTCTCATTAACATCAGTAGTGTGCTCTTACATGGAACGCTGTTAACATTTCCAGACACTCCTTCTTTAACTGGATGTAGCAGGACTAGGAGACATCCTATGATCTTCCTGACAAAACATCACAAGGTTTTGAAAGTCCACACTTTTCAGGCAAGGTGGAAATCACGAGGAGTCAAAAAGACTATCAAAGGACAAATCAGGCATATAACTGAAATAAAGTACTGAACTTTGGGTAAGTAACTGAAAGTAGCTCTATTTCTATTCAGAAGTTTCAGATACTGAAATATGTATGCCTGCCTGGTAATATATTTACTTCGCCTTGTACATTTTGTTATTTGAATGGAATGACTGTCCAGAATATGCCACAGATTCAATGCATTTCATGCATTTATATGAATACAGTGGTCATCCACTGCTAAATATTAATTAATATTAAAAGCATAGCAAAAGAACTCTCGCTGCTTTGGGGCACAAATCAAATGCTGGATAGGGTGATCTATAATAGGCTATTCCAAAAATATCCATTCCGGTACATCCACTTGAGATATCTGAAGTATTTCTTTGTCATAGTTGAAACATGATCGGATCCAATACTGTTTTTCCTGTGGCCGTAAATTTTTATTAAGGCTCCCAGACAATTGCATTTTTGGTATTTGCTCAATAAAATCAACCATAGTTTAAGGCTGCTTCATACTTCACATGTCATCTTGAAGACGTCTTTTGCCTCAGATTACATAGCATTTGTTAAATAAAGTAATACTGGAAATACAATTAATTTTACTTATACTTTACATGGATCTTTTACTAACGAGGGTAAGTTAAGTTGTCCTTTGACCTGATTCAGTTTTCGTCTGAGATGCACTTAGAGATAATGAAAAGTTAACATTTTGTTTTAATCCACTCTGATTTTCTTATGTAATACTAAAATTTCTCAACTCCTGTCTTCACTTAAGTTAGATGTTTTGTTTGTTTGTTTGTTTACATATAATTATTATTATTTAGAAACACACGCACATCATACACACACAGTTACAAGCACAAAAGCCTTTTTCCTCCTGAGTTCAAGGAATGCAATCCTTGTAACAGACCATTTTTGACAGATGCAGACTTATGGATGAATGTATGATTTGCAGCGGATGGGAGTAGGCTGGAGTGCAGGGTAGGAGCCTTGTCTGTAAACATCTCTGTGCAAACATATTTCTTGGCTCAGCAGGGAATTTATTTTAGAACTAATAACCACTGGAAAAAAATAGGTAATACAAATTCCTAATGCCAACAATGCAAACATCACACTTTTTAAAAGTTTGTCCCCTGTAGATATAGCCTCTTGAAAGCCTCATCTGGTTTTGGTGTTAGACATGATTTGGGCATCAGGCATAGCTTTACCTTCACTGGAGTAAAAAGCTGCTCACATATTGTACTTGCTCAGCATCTACACAACTAGCACAGTTTTAACCAGTCAACAGTGATGTCATAGGATCATAGGACAGTTCAGGTTGGAAGCGACCTTAAAGATCATCTAATTCCAACCCCCCCATCACAGATAGGGTTGCCAACCCTAGGTCAGGTTGCCCAGGGCCCTGTGCTTAAGGAAAGTTGGCTGGTCAGTACCTCTGCATGGGGAGGAGTACCATGTTAGATATTGCTTTTCCCATCACCTGCTCTGATTTGCCTCAACAATGACAATCATCTCTATGAACACCACATTTGAAATTAAACTTACTTTTGTTCATCAGCACATGTTTGCAGCGTTGGTGTTTGAAGGCTGAATTTGAATACAATTCAGCTGCAATTAGTTCAGCCAATGAGGAGAAGTGCTCTGCTCACTTCCTGCTCACCTACAAGGAGGAGCTTGTTGGAATGGATGGACAAAGGCAGCCTTGGCTTCAGTAACCATGAGATGGTGGAATTCAAAATCATGTGGGCAGGGAAGACAATAAAAAGTAAGCTCACAACCACAGGCATCAGGAGAGAGGACTTTGGCCTCTTCAAAGATCTACTTGGAAGAGCCCTGTGGGATGGGGCGCTGGAGGGAAGAAGGGCTCAAAAAAAAACAGGTTACTATTCAAGGATCACTTCCTTCAAGCTCACCAGTCCATCCCAACAAATAATAAGTCAGGCAAAGATGCCAGCAGGCCTACATGGATGAACAAGGAGTTCCTGGCCAAACTCAGACACAAGCAGGAGGCATGCAGAGGGTAAAATCAAGAACACGTAACCTCAAAGGCATGCATAAACATTTTCCAAGCATCCAGGGATGAAAATAGGAAAGCTAAGCTCAGATGGAATTGAATCTGTCCAGGGATGTCAAAGACAATAAAATTACTTGGAAAAATGCAAGCCTGTTGCTAAACAAGATGGGGGACATGGTTACAAAGGACGGGGAAAAGGCTGAGACTTTCATTGTCTTCTTTGGTCTTCAGGTATCTCAGATCTTAGAGATCAGAGACTGGGGGAAGACGGTGGAAGAGGATCAGATCAGGAAAGGTTTGAGCAAAGTGAACGTAAGTCCATGGACCCTGATGGGATACTCCCACAAGGGATGAGAGAGCTCTCAAACATCATTGCAAGGCCACTCTCAATAGTTTTTGATCAACAGTGGTGACTGGGAGAAGTGCCCAAGGAATCAAAGAAAACACAAAAGTAACTGCTGTCTTCAGGGACAAGAAGTAGGATGGAGAGAACTACGAGTTTGTCAGTCTCATTTTGACCCTTGGGAAGGTGATGGAGCAGCTAGTCCTGGTAACCATTTCCAGGCATATTAAAGACAAGAAGGCAACAGGAATAGTTATCATGGATTCACCAAAGGGAAGTCATTCTTGAACAACCTGATGAACTTCAACAATGAAATGACTGGTCTGACAGAGGAGAGGAAATCAGTGGATATTGTCTACCTGGACTTCGTCATAGAATCATAGAATCATAGAATGGCCTGACTTGAAATGGACCACAATGATCATCTATTTTCAGCCCCCATGCTGTGGCTGCCCAGAGCCACATCCAGCCTGGCCTTGAATGCCTTCAGGGATGGGGCATCCACAACCTCCTTGGGCAACCTGTTCCAGTGCATCACCACCCTCTATGTGAAAAACTTCCTCCTAGTATCTAACCTAAACCTCCCCTGTCTCACTTTAAAACCGTTCCCTCTTGTCCTATCACTATCCACCCTTGTAAACAGCCGTACCTCCTCCTGTTTATATGCTCCCATTGAGTACTGGAAGGACACAATGAGATCTCTCTGGAGCCTTCTCTTCTCCAAGCTAAACAAGCCCAGTTCCCTCAACTTCAAGTCAGTAGAGTGTTTGACACAGTCCCTCATATGATACTCACAGGTAAGCTGTTGATGTATGGCAAGGATGAGCAGATAGTGAGGTGAATCAAAAAGCGACTGAATTACCAGAGCCAGAGGGTGGTGATCAGTTGAATAAAGTCTAGCTGGATGCCAGTAACTAGCAGTGAACCCCAGGGGTCATTACCAGATACAGCTCTGTTTAACGTCTGCATTAACACTGAGCCTGGATGACGCAAGTTTGAAGGTCACATAAAACTGGGAGGAGTGGCTGATATGCCAGAGAGCTGTGATATACCAGAGGGACCTGGACAAGCTAGAAAAATAGGCTGACAGCAACCTCAAGAAGTTAAACAAGGAGAAGTGCAAAGTCCTATTCCTGGGGAGGAGCAGCCCCAGTACCATGCCAGAGGTCACCCAGCTGTGAAACTACCAGGTAGAAAATGGACCAGGGGGTCCTGGTGAAAACCTGTGGGGATTTTGCATTGTTGACTAGCTGAAATACATCACATTGTCACTCAATTCTCCTCCTCAGAAAAACAGAGGGAGAAAATATGATGGAAAAAAAAACCTTCAAGGTTTGAGATAAGAAAAGGGGAAGAGAGGGCAGGGGAGGGAAATTTTTGAGTCTTCTCCTAATCTCTTCAAATGCTTTTTGTTACAAGACCAAAATAGGTCTCAGTTTTCTCATGAGACTGTTCTTTCCACCCAGCCTGGAAAGGCAGAAAAGACTTTTCTCAGGCTCTGTTGATGCATTTGCTTCTCAGCTAAAATAAGTATAGTGACATGACTGACAATAAAAAGTAAAAATGAAAAATAAAGAGAAATACTAGCATGTCAATAGAATTTTGAATATTAGGCTAAAGATGAGTATGGAATTGAATCTTAAACTAAGCATCTTATTTTTCCTGGTTCTGAACTGCCTGAGCCATGAAGATGCAGTGCTTTTCTGAAGCAGAGGGTTGAGGTAGATATTATCAGACATAGGTTTTGAGGGTGATATGAGGTCTCCTGTGTTTTGTGCTCCACAAAGTGGAATGTGTCAGTAAATTACTAAAGGATTTGTCATTGGAAATTGCACACAGGAATAAACAGTTAGATACTGTTGAACAGAAGAGGTTTAATAACAATAAACTCTCATGTTATTTTCCTGACAATTGTAAAAAAGAGTGGCTTAAAGATTTCACAGCAGAAAGGCTGATTACTTAAGCACATGAATGTATCAAAAACAGTGCCAAACAAGGGAGATGACTGAAAATAATAAAGAGGATGAGCACTTTTTCATGTAGAAATACACTTAGTAAATGTGACTCCGTTTCCTTACTTCAAATATACAATTTTCATTTGACAAAATCAGAACTGGAATTTATGATCTAGAGTATTTCCTAACTTTTCCTATGTTGCTTACTCACATTATGATGTAAGCAGGCATAAAATTCTTTCATAGATAAGATATCACAGAAGTTATTAAGATCAGCAAGTTCCTTAGGAGGATATTTTCTGGGTCCATTAATATTCTAGCATGAAGTGACGTCAGTTAAATTCCATTTTTGATTTGGTCTGTGTGATAAGCTATGAGATAAAGTCTCAGTAGGAAATGAGGAAAAGATTCATATTCACCTCCATGTACAGAGTTTTAGTCCTTGGTTAACTGGTCAGTACTGGCTGCTGCTTCTGTGAAACTCAACAGCATTGCAAAGTGTTACTCAAAGATTGTTTTTCAGAAAACATCTGAATTCTTCAGTCATATCTTTTCTGTAGGAGATCACATTTGCAATGAGCAGCTGACTTCTTGGAAAATACAGTGCACCATTCTCCACAAACAAATTAGAAAAAAAAACAATTCCCTTTCTCCCATGCCTCCTCCAAGTCCTCCACTCTCCAGATATAAACTATGGGTTAAATATGGAAACAACATCATGCTGAGCAGATAATTGTTTCCCAGGAAATCCCTTTTCTCCACAGGGTAGTAAGCATAACGACAAAAGCAATTTATTATACAGGTATTGGACTTGAAGTTATAAAGTACAGTTATTCTTTGTGGCATTTCAATGGATCAATGCACCACGTTCTGTACTCACAGATCTCAAGCTGGGAGGGAGCAGAAGGGTACACAGGCAGCAGATGGACTATTTTCTGAGATTGCCACAATGCCCAGAGAAAGAAGGGCACAGGCCGTTCCTTCCAAATCATCCATGCCACAGGCACAGCCGCGTTGCAGCAGTGCCCCAGACATCCAGCTGCCCCAGGTCATCTTCAGCGCTCTTTGGATACTTCTGGACACCCAGTCCAACTAAATACTGCCTTGAGCTGTGAATCCCTCACACTCTTTTTCTCTCAAATAGGTTTTTCCTGTTACAGTGAAACTAGATGCATCATTTTCATAACTCTATGAAAGTTTCACGGTTTGTCTGACTCGAAGGAGGGAAGCAGGAAATAACAGCCTTGTCTAATCCTTCCATGACTAGCAGCACCCTGTAACCTCCTCGAGTGATTGTTGAGGAATCAAATCTACAGGAAGCCTAAACAGTTTGGGGATTGTTGGTTCTAAAACCAGTAAAATGTATTTTTCCCCTCAGTTTTGGAATTTGGGATCAATCTAGGAGGCAGCTAAATAAAATGCGGGAGCGAGAGCCACTGCTGAAGTTTAATCACATTTACATGAGAACTCACTGGGACTTGGCAACTTGCCACCATACATCTGCTTGTTTATTTTATCCATCTTTTTCCACACCCTCAAGTTTACGAAAAACTAGTAAGAACTGATCTGTATTTTAATTCTGTTCAGAAGAACACTGTATATGCCAACAAAATGTGAAGAAAAAAAAAAAAAGCTTATTCCAACTTCCTTTTGTACCCTGACACTGTCCTGGGAGCCCATCTGTCATGGGAAGCACTCCACCTGTGAGCAGATGCCTCCTTGGTTTGTGCTCTATTTACCTGTGTACCTCAGACTGGAAGTTCTTCAGGCAGCATTCTGCTAACCACTCAGTGTGCTTTCCTTACTGGAGACGGCTCTGCTAACAGTAATAGCAGCACCAGTGCTGTTCGATGTCAGAGAAGTTAGTAACATGCTGCAAACTGCTATGTGCCCTGCTCCGCCATGCTTCCTGAAAGGTGTCTTTGCAGCAACCAAATCACAGCAATCATGCCACACTCCTGTAAAGACCGCAGCATGCAGCCACCGTGGCACAGGTGATGCAGATAACAGAATCTAAGGGGTTATTTTTAGTGTAATAGAAAGCAACAGCAATTTGACAGTTTCTTGCTGAGCAGTTTCTGGGTAAGCTGTCCCCACAGCTTATTCGGGCAGGTTAATGGCGTAACTGCACTGCTTTGCTCAATGCAGGAGGTAGCGTAGCAATTAGAAAACAGGAAAAAAGAGTCACAGGGGGACTAAGTCCTGCACTTGTGGAAGTGAAAGAATACCCTGCTGGCTTTAATGGAGGAGGTTAAAGCCTGTGGAACGCAACCTATAACACTGAAACAAATTCACTCCTAATAGGCATCCAGCTGTTTCTCCTCAGACCTGCATGCTTATTATGCCTCAGAATTATTTTCAGCGGTGAATAGTTATTAAAGAGTGACAGGGAATATGGCAAGCCTTTTACCTGTATTGTAATTGTGGAATTTTTTAGAGACCATTTGTTACCAGAATCTGTATGATTTTCCAGTGATTTGGTTACAGCTTTGGTTGTGACATCCTTTAGTGATATGTTATGTCTTCTCTGATTGTGATTCGTATGGCACATGAGGAAAGCAACAGCTAACTTGAGATGATAATGGAGTCTTAACAGAGAAAACATTCAATGTTTAAGTTGAATAAATGATGAAATGTGACATTTTAAACAATATACCCGATCTGTGAAACACTCCTAAGGTGTGCACAGAAAGCAATATCCTTTGTATGGATGAAGAACATGGCTAGTTCTTCACAAGGCCAGGCAGAGGTATGATTCCAGCCATCTCGTCAGATCTCCCACTAGAGAGGCCAGAAGATTCCCTCTGTGATGACTGCAGTTAATCCTTAATTACAGAGTGACACTGTAGACAATGCAGTGTAGTGGCAAAACACTTCCTGGCTGGAGAGAGGGGCAGCTGTGCATGCCATTCTTGAAGGGGGTTATTAACTGGAGGTTTGTAACTGCCTGGCATATTGGTTATCCTTTGGTAAATGCTGACATGCTCCACCTGTTTCCAGCATGCTGCTGAGGCTCCCTGTGACCTCAGGACTGCTGGCAATGTGGCAGCACTGTTTGAGCAGCATACTTCGCTGGCATTACACAGATCCCCCCATAATGGTCAAGAGAAAGGTACAAACATATGCCCTGTGTTTCCTGCAGACATAGACTTCTGCTTACCTATTTAGCCATGAAAGCCTTCTGTCTCCAGAGGGAGTGCCAACCTGGGCTCAGTGTCGTGCCAGGCTGCCTCATTAGACCTGCTGTTCTGCTCACGGAACTTCAGAGACACCACACAGAACCCTTCTGTGCTGTTTATTCCTGTAATTTACTGTACAGTTCCCATTCTTATGCTATTGGGAACATGTGGAAAATAAGGTATCAGTCACACTAGGCCCCCAAGTATAGCAAAATGAAATAAATTATTGCCCTGAAAATTTCCATCCTTTGCTCTTCTAAACATCTGCACCTGCTACAAAACCAGAAAATCCACTCCCAGTATCAGATGGGGGCTCAGAGTGCTAAGGGGAAGCTGCCCCAAAGCAGTGCCAAGGCAGATGGGAGATGGCAAGCCAGTGAGAGGACAGGCAGCTGTGCTGGGACTCCTTGGAGAACCAGGATGACGCACAGCACTAGGGAGCATCTATGCCATGGCATCTGTGGTTAGACAGATAGATAGATAGACAGATAGGTAGACAGATAGATAAGAAAGAAAAGAAAGAAAAGAAAAGAAAAGAAAAGAAAAGAAAAGAAAAGAAAAGAAAAGAAAAGAAAAGAAAAG
>JAOWBP010004700.1:27237878-27250484 GCA_028571105.1 Tragopan temminckii
AGAAAGAAAGAAAGAAAGAAAGAAAGAAAGAAAGAAAGAAAGAAAGAAAGAAAGAAAGAAAGAAAGAAAGAAAAAGAGAGAGAGAAAGAGAGAAAGAAAAAGAAAGCACAAGCTCTGAGTTTCTCAATGCTGTCTTTATTTTTCTATCTGCTTCTCTGAAGCAGGTAATTTTCTTCTGATGGGCTAGACTGCTTTGTAGGTACTCTGGTGCACGCCTGCAAAGAAGGGTGCAGAGGCCACCTCGCTCAAACATATAATCTTCACAGCCATCTTCTATGTAGTTTAAGACCTCACAGGAAGGAAAGGGAAAGAAAATCAGACACAAGTTATAGTCTGGAGTTGTTCCCTTGGATACCAAAATACTGTGACTTACAAGCCATATTATTAATATTATGATAATTTTAGCTTATTTCAACCCCCTTCACATGCTTTTACAAATGGTGAACTTGAGATTACATGCTTATCCCAACTCGTGGCTGCCTAAAAGGGCATCAGTTGGAGATAAAATCATGTTATTGGTAATGGTAAGCAGAGGGGGAAAAAAATTTAAAGGTTCTTTCCTGTGATGTAAATAGATAGCTTCCCTTTACTCCACTGGAAATGCCATGTGCATATCAAATATGAAAATCCACCCTTTGTTTCATTGGAGAAATAATCTCAAAATCTTTTGTTTTGGCTTGTATTCATTATCTTTCAAAGAATCTGAAAGTTCACACGATACTGTAAAATGGTACTCTGTGACACATCTGAAAACAAGGTTCATGGCTGCACATGCATGCCATTATGAGCAGGTGCCACCAAAGTAGCAAACATTAGCATCTGAAAAAAGTAGGACACAAAAGTATGAGAAAACCCTTTTGTCATCCTTAAAATTGTTTAGCAGAGAAACAGATTTGCTTTTGAATGACTTTCTCTATTTTAAAACTATTTGAACTCTGTCTAGATTTTACAGAGTACTGTTTTCTGCTTGCAAGGTCTGGGTATGGATCCTGCAGCAGTTCCCCTGCTGCAGCTGGAATGAAATCCACTCTGAGCACATAGCATCAGTATCATTCAGACTCTGGTTAATTATATCACTGTATAGCTTTTAACTGCAGACGTGTCTCATAATGAGTCTACATACAAGTTTACATATACAAGATGAGTGGTTTCAAGCCTTTAATCAGATTGTTGGCAGTAATCATTCCGGCCTTTCTAGATCATTTTAATTTCCTCAATTTATTTGCATGTCTAGCTACTGCATCTGTCCCATGAGAGGCCTGGATACTGAAAAATAAATGTTACGTTTTGGGTTGGTTTTCCTTTGTCATGCTAATTCAAACATCATAATAATACCTGCCAAGTGGTGGAGTTATGAAAGAGTAGACTGAAACCATTTCATCTTCTCTGTAGTTGAGTACTCGTGGGATGGATGAACTACAGCATGTACAAGTACAAAGATATACTACTTCTGCTTTTATTTTTCTCTGTTTTCTTTCTGTGCCTCAGTCTCTTCTTCTGCTACCACTGTCACTTTACCTAACACTGTTTTTCTCTTATTTATTTGCCTACCTCCCCTCCCAATTTCTGTTTTGCTTATTACACAGTTGTATCTAATACCTGTGGTCAGTACCACAAAATGTGGCTTAACTATACAGTGGACTAAAACTGACACCCAGACAAATGGCTGCTTTCACTCTATTCTAAATATCAACATGCCAAACTCTTTCATTTTCACATTGTTTCTCTAAGATGAAAAAACATCAGTGAAAGAGAACAGAAGAAAAAATACGTATATATTTTTAAAAAAATGCCCAGGGTAGTTGCTTTTCAAAAGATTTGCCATGTGGTGAGTAAGCTTTTATGTGGTCCTAGGGCAAGATTTCCTTCTGGCTGTTTCATGTATGATTCCAGCAGCTAGGTGAGGACACATAAGACAGGCACAAAGATTCTTATGGGGCAAGATGTTGGTCTAAGCTCACTGCTTGTGCACTTTGAAGTGTAAGAAGACTCAGTGGACTACTTTAAGTCAGACAACTAATGAGAGGAGGATGCGGTCCATCTTTCTTCTCCAGTGATGACTTAGGCAATTTATGTAGATGAAGATCAGGCAAAAATAATCTTGTTAGGGGAGAGACTGTTGAGGAGGTTCACTCAGGGTCTTCTTTTGTGGCTGCAATATTGCATGTGGGTACATAAAAAAAAAAATTGACTGGTTGTTTAGTGCTTCCTTTACATACTGGTGGTGCATCTAGCCTGGAAAGAAAGTGGCATTCTGCAAAAGTGGCATTCTGCAGCCACAGCTACTTAGCTTGTGACGTGCTTTCTGCTTGCCACTTCTGCACTCTGATGAAGTTAATATGAGGGTGATACTGTTTCTGAACTTGCTAACTATATTCATATGGAATTTGTATACTCTGGTCAGATAAAGGCGGCTCCTTGAAAATTTGGCTATTGGTGTCAAATTATTTAGAAAGAACAGTTGCATTATCCTCCTCCTTCAGTTGTGTAGCGTAAGACTTCAGAACTGCAATTTAATTAAAAAGATATTTTTTCCCCAAATTAAAGGCTATCGCACTGTCTGCCTACTTTCTCAGACTTTCCTCAATGCTAAATCCGTATGTACGTACTGCTTTAGGTTTCTGTATGTGATCTTCTCAGCCTAATTTTAAAAATTCACTTGACCTCTTTCCTTGTCATTCCAGAAATCTTGGGAACTGAAGAAGTCATGGAATTATTAATGGGACAGAATTTCCTCCTAGGTGGGTAGTTAAAATGCTAAATAAATAAATAATAGCTTTTGGTTACTAGTCAAATGGATGCTAGCTGTCCTAATTCTGGCTCTTGCTACTGAGATGTTTTATGACAGACTCTTCATCTTTTGCCTAATCTAAAAGATTGATTTCTTAATCACAGTCCTTAAATCTTCCGAGATGGTACACTAAGATGGAGGCATACATGATGCTCTGGCTCTGCCTTTAGCACATGTTTTTCTTTAATAAATAAAAGTTCTACCTCTGACTGTTTGCGTAGAGCTGTCAGTTGCCTCCAGTTCTAAAAACTAAATAGTAACAACTTTGGCCTACTACTTTTCTGAAACTTAATGAGCGCTTACACAGCAATCTTGTAAACTCAGCCTTCAAAAACTTACTTGATGACTAATATCTCTCACAGAAGAGGATAGGGAAGTGAAAGAAAATGCATGTACAAATTGTTGTAATCAGTGCCCTTATTTCTGTATTCAGCTGTGACAAATTCTGTAATAAAGCTATACATCAGATTTTGCATTTGACTCTCTGGTTTGACTTAAAGATACATGAAAACACGTGCAAGGTGCTTGGCTACTAATAAAAAAAAACCAAAACTGATCATAGCTTATATTTGCTACATTTATATGATCATTTTGGTAACTTTGGGGAACTCCATTTGCTTTTGCTTTTGATCCCATGAAAATAATTTAGGATTTTGCTATCAATTTCAACAGCAGTAGAACTTTATCCTTAGTAGCCTGACTGGTCTCTCCACCAGGAGAGTAACAACCTTTTCAGTCTTCCTAATCTTTTTTTTAAACAAGTACTTTCTGGTTTGCAATATATGCTGCAGCACACAACACTCTTCCAGACCTCCTGCCCTGCCCTGCCAAA
This sequence comes from Tragopan temminckii, assembly GCA_028571105.1. Classification (NCBI taxonomy): domain Eukaryota; kingdom Metazoa; phylum Chordata; class Aves; order Galliformes; family Phasianidae; genus Tragopan; species Tragopan temminckii. The sequence goes on from JAOWBP010004700.1 coordinate 27,241,502, forward strand.
AAACTTGGAAGATGCTGATCTTGTTGGGCCAGACTCTCCAGAAACTTCACGGTGCGCCAGACATTAACAATCACCAAAAAAGTTCCATCCAGCAAGCAAACTGCTGACTCAAAATGTGTCAGATTGCACTGTGGTGCAACTAAAACCATGTTTTATTTAACACGGTGATGCAATTCAAACACAGTTAAAAAGGGGATCTTACAAATGATAACAGTAATTTCACAATCACTGTGAAAGTGAAATAACTTCTAAGAAAGGCAAAGCAACAGTCAACAGCACTGCTTACTAAGTACTGCTTACTTCAGCAATTGCTTTTGAAACAAAGAATGCTCATTAATAAAACTTTACGACAGTTCCCTGATTTTGGGTATGGTTTTTTACCCTCAGTTGAGCATGTATGGTAATGCCTTATTGACTTCCTGTGCTCAAGGACTACCGTAAAAATATCTAAGGAATGACTATATTTAATTGAATAAACTTCCTAAGCATGTTTTTTCACAGATACTAACAGATGAACTATTTACTACCTGGATTCATATTGACAAGGATTACAGGTAATTCATGACAATGAATACAGTTTTTGTAACTTATCTTTGACCTTTTCATTTGTCATAGGAATGAATATCTTCTTACTGACTGCCAAACTTGAAACCATCACAGCAACAGGATCAGTGTTATCTTGGGAAACGTAAATATAAATTGTAATTTGCAGCAATCTGAAAATATTTTAAAAGAATTCGGTGCACTGGAATACACTGTGTTATATTTATAGACTACAAAGAAGACTGGATTCCCATTGTCCTTGTCACTAAAGAACTGGGAGTAAAATAGCTCATCCCTTTCCTGATGGCCCAATGTTAAACAGTATTAAATAGCTGATACTTCAAGAATAAAGACTTTGAATTATAGTAGCACTGAACCAAAAGAAGTAAACTAACTTACAGCTTAGAAGAGGAGAAACAAGAACTCTCTATCCATAATAGACACTATTTTTCATTTCCTAGAAAGCGTCTTTCAGCTGTCTCATTAATTTTCAACTGCAAATTTAAAATCAATTGAACTGGATTTAACATTTTTAGTCTTCCTACGTATTTCAATGCATATTACATATGCACATATGTTGTTTGGTTATATAAACTACTGATTCAATCTCCACAAGAGCTAAACATCTATTGCGAAACAGAGAGCAAGAGGATGGTTGTGTAGCTGGAACCAAAAATTCTGTGATATCTTGCTGTATGTACATAATACAAGAGATGTAGCAGTTTTATACATGGAAAACTGCAGGCTGCTGAGCCTCACATCTTGGCCTCTCAGATACTAAATCGTGGCAGTGTCTCTTTGCTTTTGGGAAGAAAAGGTGTGCTGCATCACTGCCACTCAACTTTACAGCTGTCTGCACAAGGAATTCCTGTTTGCATGAATTCCAGCATTCACACAGTGCCTGGCGTTTAGCAGCCAGGAATTTTAAAATATACACTAAGTAGAAGTTGGCAAATCCTTTTTAATACTAAAAATAATGTGTATGTTGGCTTCTGATTGTTAGCGTCATTTTTAAGGGAGAAAGTAAAACACTACTCTGGAAATGTTTCTAACTGCGACATTTGTAAAAAGGAGTCATCATGAAAAATTTGAAGGCTAGTTCCCATTTTACTGTTGATCATAACTCCACCCCGATAGCAAACATGGTTAATGAAGTTTTATTTAAATAAATAAACTTGCACACCGTTAACTGGAGAACAGAACGTCTGTGTTTTGAAGAGGAATAGGCAAAATCTGAGGGAAATCACATTACCTGGGCTTTGAGAGACTGTATTTCCCCAAGTTAAAACAAAACCTGAAATATGTATAGTTAAGAATAGTCTACAAGGACAAAGTGAGGAGAATTAAATAAATTTAAAAAATAATGAACATTACAAATGGAAAAAAAAAAGAATGAAGATGAAAGTGATTGCAAAAACTGAAATGCCAATGATAAATATTAAAAAAAAAAAAAATCCAAAAAACAATTATGTAAGTTTTTCAGTGCTTTATGTACCTCTGTGGAAGCATTTTCACTGAGAATTAAGTGTCCAGAGCCATGCATGTGGGAGTCGGGGTGTGGTTTGGATTCCAAGTCTTCCATTTGCAACAGTCACTAACATTAATCAATTTTCTGTTTCATAAAAGCAGTTACATTAAAAAGAGAAACTTCAGCAATTTACAGGCACATATGGTGGGAAGCTCAACATTAAACATTACTTCAGCCTCACTATACATAGGTCATATATTCACTGTGGTTTATCCAAGCAAGCAATATAGCTATGAGATCCGAGCTGAGCTAACAGCTGGAATTTACGTGTGCTTCTCTCTCTTCTTGTTCACTACTGTAGGAATGGAAAAGGCTATCTTTGGGATCGCTCACATGAATAAACTCCAGAAAATTCAGTTTTTTCCAATGTAGTCCTCTCCAACTCACTAGCAAAGTCCTGGCTGATTGTGATTGTGCAAAATCACTAATATTATTAAATCTCGACTGATACAATCACAGCTGTATCCTTCAAGGACAACTATAAATATTGTTTGAAATGTTCCTGCAATCCCATGCATGGGGTTAGAGCTTATCTTTCAGTGAATCCCACTCATGGGTTTAGAGCTTATCTCTCTGTGAGAAGGTCACAGCAAGTTAGTGGGGCTGTATGAACACCAGAAATCAATTAACAGATAAGCTTTGCTCACCATGTCAAGATGAAGCAGAAAATGGCCTAGAAAACTGCTGCCAGAAGTCTGTTACAGTCAGTCCCTTTGTGAGGAAACAATTTCTGGGGCAAAATAACATTGCCCTAAGGCATGCATGGGCACCTTGACTCTCAGTGGACTGAGGCTATATGTGTACTTACAGGAAATAAGAGTAGAATGATGAAAACCCTACCAATAAGAGGTAGTTAATTACAAAATAAAGAAGTTACTAACAAAGCCACCAGCAAGTGAGAGAGCTCTTATTTTAATTTTGTATCACTTAAGAAAACTAGAAGCCTCAAGCATATATATAGGTGTAAGGAAGAGATTTTCTGCACCTTAGAGATTTAAAATAACTTCTCTTACTGCCTTGGCCTCTCTTTACTCCTAGTCAAATAACAGTCATAAAACTGACAGCTTTTCTTTTCATATATAAAGAAGATCCTAAATGAAATTTGAAAGGACAAGTAGAAACAAGAATATGTCTGTACTATATTTTTGATTTCCCATTACTGCTCCTTAATATCCATGTATTTTTAGGTCAAGGTCAAAGGCATCAGCTCTTGCAGATCTATTCCCTATCAAGTTTTTCTGACCTCTTCTTCAAAGCTATCTTTTTGTAAAAATACACTTTATATTTTAGTTCACAAAGAGATGAAATGCAGTCATGAGTGTAATAAACACTCAAGAAAGCAGATAAAATTGGAAACTTTTTCCATATTTCCATGCAATCAAAAAAAAAACTACTTGGCTTTTGTCTTAAAGTTGAACCTAAATAATATTTGAATACTGATGTATAGTGATAAGACAGGGAAGCTCAGCACAAATGCTGAAGCAGAAATGACACCATTATCTATAGTAAAAGTATTAAAAAGTAGAAGTATTTTTTATTCTATCATAATCCTATATAGCAATGCCTTCAGGAGATACCTCAGAAGTATGAGAAACGCTAACAATTATGTCACATATACAACTCAGAAACATGCAGTCAGAACATCACTTTACAGCTCCTTAGTGAACTCTATACAGAGACATCTTCAGCAGCATCTCATTACCTTTGACAGTTTTCTGTTCAGACATCAAGATTTGAATGCAGAAAGCTATTCAAAGGACAGAGCCCTTACAAAAACTTGTGAAGTATTATGATAAAGGTTTTCTAGACACCCTTTTTCACTACATGGAGTCAGAAGATTCAGACACTCTTCAACGTGTAGGATTTTTAGAGAGGTAGAGAAGGAATTCTGAATGTCCTACAAGCTTCTGTTCTGAATGTTGCTGCGTTTGTTCTCTGTTATGCTTATTTTGTTTTCTTTCTTTTGTGTTTGAAGGAAATTATTAATACTTTTTTTAGCTTTTTTCACTAATAGAAAATTCACAGTAGTGCTTGCTTACTTGTGTCAGATTTAGAAGAAGCTTGTTAAGTACAGAACATTTTCTTGATTGCTGGCACAGCTTAATGCAGCACCTCATGCAGTGTGATAAAAGTCAGTCTGGCTAATTAGCACCATTTAGAGACAGTGCTGGAAGACACTGCTTTTGTAGCCCTAGCTGTGTATGGCCCTTCACTTGAGTATATTTGCATAACGCTGTACTGAGTCACACACACAGGCCATAGGAACAAGCTTTAACACAAGAATAGTATTTATTAGCATTTGTTTTTCCATATGATGCTATGATACTGTAACAGAAATATGTTGGAACTCTGTTCAATTATAAAGGAACGCATCTGAAAAACAATACTTGCTAAGTCTTTACCTCCATCCAGTAGAGAATATTTCACAAAGTTTAGAGCTCCTATTTAGCTGGGGAATAAAACCATGTTTTCCTGACCTGCTACTAACTACACTTGACTCACACTTACTTATTCTGAAATATCTTCACATAAAACTTACACATAACTGTTTGCACATGGAAGTCCATATGTAATTTTTTGTTTTCAAATATTGAGATGTCACTCTGACACATGATTAATGTACTTTGAAAACTCTTCAGGACAAATAAGGACAAATAAAAGAACATGTGGATGGCTAAGAGGAAAGGAGTCATGGATGAGGAGTTCTGAAAAAAACATATTTATAAACTTGTCTGGGATGCATAAAGGGATTCAACGAGGAGTTAGTTTTCTATAGCATCAGTTACAGAAAAGTGCACTTGTTCTTTTCATAATGATAGGATCTATGGTACAAATATCCAAGTTTTGTTCTAAGGATGGGATCAAGATGATTGATTTGCCACCCTGTAGATAGATGCTGTCTGAATTTCCATGGCTCATATGAGTATCTGTAAGAGGAGCTCTCTGATTTCTACAGCACAGCTGACAGCCTAGTTCTGCACAGTTATCTTATCTCAGTTGTTTCTGCAGTTGCAAAAACTTGGGAAAATGAGCAGTTAGTTCTTATCTACCAATGACTTTTCTGCTCCTCTAAAAGCAGTCATAAACAAAGTAGGTAACTCCTATCAAACAAGATCTGCTTTCATTAAAGCATTCAGGGTCCTTTTATAAGGCCTTCTTTGTTGCCCTGGTTTCCAGCGAACAAAAATTCAGGTTTTCTATTGACATGCTGATTGTGCCAGGGCTCACATCTCCTTAACCGTATATAAGAAGTTACTGATCTATTAATGGACAAAGGAGAAAATGCTGATCTATTAATGGACAAAATTAATGGACAAAAAGGAGTAAATGCTCTTGAAGGTTTGGACAAATGAGACACTGACAAATTTGCATTAACTGGAAAGTGGATCCTTAATGAACAAGCATAATGTTATTTAATATATACCCTTGGTAATTATTTTCATAACCTGATCAGATCAATAGAACTGAAAAAGGGTGTTGTTTTAAAATACAGCCTTGCAGAGTCTTTAAAGACATGGTAAGAGACTAACATGGTAGAGAAAAGAAAATTGTTACAATTGAGAAATAAAAGTATGTGTAGTTGTATGTATTTCTGGAAAAAAAAGTCCTTCTGCAAATTAATATATCATGAAATTGTCGGTCTTGAAACAGCACCTTGAAATTTAACTTCTATATAAATCGCTATCTGGCTTTTGATGCAAAAAACTTTGTTATCTGTTGCTACTTAGAAGGCTCAAAGTTGCCCATCACAGTTTTTTCTGATTTCTAGACTTCTTGATATCTTTTCTCTGAATATAAAGAAAAAGTAGGTCTTCCTGTGTGTGACTTTCCTTCAAAATTTGGTCCACATTTTCTAGGTACGGAATGTCAATGGAACTTAAAAATGATGCGTGCCTAAAATACCACCTTTGGAGGATGCTGCATTCATTCTCTTAATAGCTCTGATCAGCACTGGCTCAGATTTTGAGACAAAATATTACTTTAATTGTCTGATCTCTCTCCTCCAATAAAGACATCTGAATCTCATGGAAGTAACCTTCAGCAAGAGAGCACACTCTACTCCCATTCTTATGCAAATGTGAAGGCAATAATGTGAAGATGCAAAAAAACCTGTAAATGTTTGGCAACATCAAAACGAGTAGCTACAACTGCTCATGATTCCAGATGTACTCATCCTGATCCTGTCCACCACTGATTCTCCCTGTAGCATAGACTCGCTCTGTCTCCGGTATGGCACACAATTACGCCTGCCCTGTATGGCAAGAAGTGCAGTAAACCATTGTGGAAGGAAAGGTACTCCATCCAGTTAAAACTCAACAGCGTGAAGCTAACTGATATAAACTCCTGCATGCAGTCCGAGCCATCACTGTGAGCTTATGCCAGGTCATCACACTGCTGCAATGCTTTTGATCTAAACCTAGAAGTTGTAAAAGTGACATTAGTTATCGTCAGTACATCTTCCAACATTCATTTATAAAACCAAATAAAGATTTAACTCATCTTAGGTATTTTGTGGAAGAAACGAAAATGCTGTGAGATGCTTTAATATTTTGAAGACATAAGCATAAAGTCATGTACATAAATATCACCATCATCCAAGACTTATTGTATCATCGAAAAAAATGTGCTGCACCACCGCTTGCAGCTGTAGATTTTCTGCGGTTACTCTGTACACTCATACAGTGTAAGCAGCATGGTGTTTCAGCATGCAGTTCAGAGCAGGACACTCTACTGAAATTAGAACTACTAAAAGTTAGATCATAAGGAGCTCGCTACCATAGCTGGTGGCAACACATATCAGGCTGTTTTGTACACTGGGGTAGGATACCGTAGTTAGGTCCCAGGGCACTTAGCTACCACCCTAGCCCCTTGCTGAGTGAGGAAAAGAACCTGGACACTATCAATTTGTCATTTACTGGCAGTTTCCTTAAATATGAGGTCTGCTCCAAAAGTAATGCCTCCTATTTTTATCATATTAGCCTAGAGGTGGATGTTAGTGTGATGGCAGTAAGGGTTGAACCTTCCCATCAACACTCTGTTACATGTTATTGCTATGTGATGGATGGCAGTGCAGGGCCAGCCTGACAGAACGGCATCTGACATGGAAACATGTATGAAGCAAAGGTGAGAATTCAGAAAAAAAATGGCATGCGCTGACATTTATTGACATTTGCTGAATGTTTATGGAGACCAAACGGGATGTGAGCACAGTGAGGAGGTGGGTGGTGCATTTCAGCAGTGGGTCACCTCCACTGCAGTAGATTTTTATGAGTGTGACATGCAAGCTCTTGTTCATTGTACGTGAAAATTTAGAGCTAATGTTGAAAAACAAGCGTTCTGCAGCTGCTAATTTGCTCTATCAAACAGCGTTATCAAACAGCTCTTTGTATCTGCTGTCTGTTGTATCTGTTGTAGAAATAACTACAAGACATTACTTTCAGAGCAACCTACATAATATAGCATTGTGATTGGACGGATATACATGTAGGTGGAGAAGAACATTCAGGTACCTGTTTAGTTTAGCACTAAGCATAAATAATAGAGTCACTCTTACCTTATAATGTTGCTCATTTGTTTGTTTTTTCAGGAAGAAGAGTTAGGAGTTCTGTCTGCTCTGGTTTTTTGGGTTTGGGACTGTTGACTGTTCTCCACATACAACCACTGACTTTAGATGGAACTTAATTTGAAGCAGTCCACCTTAAAGCCTGAAAGGAAATTTTGAGATTGTATTGCATTGGATTATTCACCCTTAATCTTCCCAATAGTCCTATGACCACAGGCTTGTCAGTGCTGCAGATTTTGAATACATTAAGAAAGTGTCATTCACTCCAAAGACTTAGAGTTGAGCCAGATGGCACATCTGACTGTTCTGCCTAAGCTACCGGATTACTGGTGTGAAAAGCAGAAAGCGAAGTATCAGAAGATGGGACTACAAGAGGGCTTTCTTGCTGCTGTTACCTAGAGAAGCCATTGTTATCTAAGCAGTGTGACTACTGCACATTGATTTGAGTAAACATACAGCGTAATTGTTGTTATCACTTGTTATGAAAAACACAGCTGATAAGAAACTGGATGTAGACAGGATCTTGAACAAAATGGAAGTAGCACCTTGAAATGGTGTTACGATTCCTCTACTTCAATATGCATGCACATACAATAGTTCCTTCTGCAGTTGGAATTCAACATGCATGAGTCAGCCTATCCGATACCAGTAATTACAGCTATAAATGCACAGCTATTACGCATTCAGCTTGTGTAGCCTGGGAGTAGTCTACTCTATCAGGAATAAAACGGTCCTGAGCAGATGGCAGGGCTTTGCTGCCTTCCTTGAGGCAGGCAGGGAGTCCAGCAGCACAGCCTTGGCCGTGCGGCCCTTCCACCTTGCTCTGAGAAGAGAGCAGGCTCCTGCCAGTTAGACGTGCTTCCCTGAAGGCAGCGGTGCCAGGATGTGGTCTTCCCAGCCCTGCTGCCTGCATGTTTGTTCTCCCAGCTTCCTTCTCACATTCTTTACTCAGCGCTGATTTATAGCCCAACTGGCCATCCCCACGTATGTCTCCCGAGACCTGTGGAACATCAGCACTGCAAGTACTCGATGTCGTCGATTAACACCCTGCAGTTTGGTGCTCTATGGGGGGTTCTGCCTTGAGTTTTCCTGCGTGGTCCCTCTCAGGGCAAACATTTTGGCCTGCCCAAAAGCAGCGCTGTCTGCAAAGCACAATTCAGGACGTGGATACGGTCAGAGAAGGGACGAACGCGCGCAGCCTTGCCGAAGCGCCAGCAAGACAGCGAGCACAAACAGGCCCGCGGTGCTTTCGGCCGCCTCTCGCACCAAGGCAACACGCAGCCCCACCGAACACGCGGCTCCCCCAGGCCGCTCCCGCAAACGCAGCCCGAGAGCGGCGGGGCGGGGCG
>JAOWBP010004700.1:27251248-27278888 GCA_028571105.1 Tragopan temminckii
CTGCGGGCTGGGGCGGCTCCGGCGGGCGGCAGCGCTGCTCCGCTCCGGCTCCTGGCGCTGAATTCACCTGTCCGCCTGTTTGTGTGTTGATTTCTGTCCGCGGAGGCGGCAGGTAGGCTGACACGAACTCTCAAGTTTCGTAATCGGGAGATTGTAGCTTTTATTTAAAACGAACAAAAAGGAAAGAAAGAAAGAAGAAAAAAACAAAACAAAAAAACCCCACCAAAACCAAAAACGGGGCGTAAGAGAGCGGCGGTGCGTTGATCGGCGCACGCCTCAGGCACTGTCTTTTCCCGGATTAAACTCAGCGCTGCGGCTCAATGAGATTATTCACGTGCTGTAAAATAAGCCTCAGGGAAGCCTCGCCGGGAGCCGCCGAGCGGTTCTGCGTTGTGTTGGAGTGGACTGAGACACTTGTGTTCAAGGTGCCCGTTTTTCCGAATCGTGCCCAGCAGCAGAAAGCTCGCTGAATGGTCAGCTCACCTTTTAGTACCGTAAGGTGGCTCTCCTAAAATGGCAGTGTTTTCAGTGCCCTGCTTAGATGGTAGCGGCTTTTTTTCCTCCTTTTTAGTGCTACTTTTTTTAAAACTGAGCTTATGGGTAGTGTTGTGCTGTAGGAGAACTCTGTGCAGGTGTTGTGCTAGTTCTCCTGAAGGAAATGTAGATGGACTTGTTTCGTGTTGCTTCTGAAAGGATATTGCTTCAGGTGAAGAAACAGTTCTTCTGGTTTGATAGAGAATTATGTATTTATGTAAATGTCTTGAGCTGCCATTTGAATAATGTCAGGTGGAGGAGGGCTCAGATCAAAAGGAAAAACACAAACTCTGCTTAAAGTGAACCTTCTATGAGAAGTGCTGGCAGTCAGGGAGTTAGCGAATGTTTACGGTAGCACCCTTTTTTTTTTTTTTTTTTAAGTCTCCATGTAAATTCATAGGATGTTTATCCCATGGCTTATTATGGTTGAGATGCTTTTTAATAAAGTTATTTAAATAGTCTCTTAAATTTTTTTGATCTTAGAAGCAGAGAGTACTTAATCCTGCGAATGCTTGTTACAGTTGCTATTCTGACTCTCCCTGATCTTAGAAAAGGAAAAATACTTTTTAATTTGTAACATCACTTTTTTCTGTTCAGTTTCCCCCATCCTTAATGTGCGTTTTTTTTGCCTCTTGGCTATCTCAAAATTGATTCACAAAAGAATTGAACACGTGTACTCAAATGTTTTGTTTTTAAAGGTCAGTTTCAAATAATTAATACATCTAAGGAAAAGTAAAGCCCACGTGTGTAAATGTTTTTCTCTGCTCTTCTTATTTAATGCATTTAATCTCTCTTTCCTGGATTCTTCCCTTCCCCCAGTTAGATAAAGCTTGGAGTGGAAAATTTGTTCTAAGTTTAGGAATTGATCCTAAATGGAAATGATTCTAATGGAATTGAACCATTAAAATTGGGGGGGTTTCTTTCCCTGGATTCAGCTGCTAGTGTAAGGCTGTGTATAATCCTCAGTCACACATTTAGGTCTTCCTGCTATCTGAGAACTGAACCACAGTGCTTGAAAATAAGCATGTGTTGACCTTGTTTGCTGTAATTGTTTGTGTGCTTTTGGAGTGGTCTTGGTTGTTTTTTCTTTCTGTTTATTATCGAGTCTCTAAGCAGCACAGGAATTTTTTGTACTTCTGGCATCAGCAGAATAGGCTACAAACTATAAAAAAGCTTTCTTTGCAGCTTGCGTAATGTAGTCCAGGTAGTGCTAGAAATGTCCTCATTGATTCTTGTAGCTTCATGTGTGCAGCGTCTGTTCTGTACGTTTATCATCTGTGTAACCAAGGCATGGCAAGTGTTTTGGCATTCCCAGCTGCTACAGGACAGAAGCTGGCAACAGCCTTTCCTTAGGACCCAGACCAATTGCTTGTAAGGTGCTGCCACCTCTTCATCCCCATTTTGTGTTGGATTTTGAGGGGAGCTACAAGCAGTACAGTGTCTGTGCAAGTTTCAGCGCCCTGCAGGACATGGCAGTGTGCTGCTACTGAGAGCATTAGTCTTATGCAGTGGTTGCAACTGGTTGTAGTTCCAAAGTGAGCCTTTGATTATTGCTGGTGGTTACATGGTGCCATAGTTGAAATTTACAGTTGGCAAAAGCCAAAAAACAAACTTCTCTAATTTGTACAAATAAAATGTGTAGAAGCATATACATGAGTGTTTTGATATGTGTAGTAATGTTCAAAACCCCACGCTGCTCTGAACAAAGCAGCAGAATTAGCACAAGTGCAGTGAAAGGGTATTCTGAAGTCTTACTGACAATGCAAAGCAGCAATTGGGAAGAGGATGCTCAAACCTTCCCTGCCATCTGGCATTAGGTTCAGCTCAGCTGCTCATCATCACTCTGTAGGTGTAACTTGTGCTTGAGTCCCTCTTGTACTATACTTGCTTACTGTGGGCCCACACCACTGATACTGTGAATTTTATTTTCCCTAAATAGATCAAGTGTCTGATTTGTCATCGCAGATTCCCGCTGTGGTTATGAGGTCATGCATCTTGTCTTACTCCTCATGTTTGTACAGTCCAGAAAGAGCTTTTACTCCTTCTTTGGGACAAGAAACTTCAAGTCCTCCTTCCATGAGCTGGAAATCCCATCTTTTACCTTCCCTTTTCACTCTCCAGTTGTGAACTAAAAAACATATGATCATGTTGCGAGGTACAACATCTACCATTTTACTGCTATCTCTTCCTTGCTGCAAAGCTGTTTTATTTCTGATTGGCAAAGTAGGGGGAAGCTGAAGGTGTTGCACATGCATTGTATATTTTCACCATTGTCCAACTGTGCAATTTTTTTTGTACTTTAGATATTAGGTTTTTTACAGTTAAGGTAATGGTAAGCTATTACTGTTTTCTTCAGTGTGACGCAGCTATGATTTCTTCCATGGACAAGAAGGAAGTTACTTGTAAAGCTGCTTGCGTGATGCTGTGTACGTGCATAGATGTAGGGTAGTGTTGTCAAGTAATGTGAGTTCTGGATAGTGGCCCTTTTATTAACCACTCATTTTGATTGTTAGTTCTGTCCCTTGTGTGACCGCGCACCACTCTGCCAGCTCCCTGTGTCTGTCATCCTTTGATCAGATTTGATGTCATCTGTGTAACTGTGGTATTTGATTGGGATTTGCTGTGGTCAGCAATACACCACTGAAAATGCCGCTTCGAAGCTGAGGAACGTCTGCATTACAAGCATGAGTACGAGGGATCCAGCACTGGGATCCACTTAACTCCTTCTGTCTCTACACAAACATATTTTTTGTCAGTTTTCTGACAAACAAAAATTTAAATTAAAAGGCCTAGCTTAGTGTCTTATGTATGGAGTTGCTAGTTTATGATCGGAATTATATTATGTATAATGAACACAAATACAAAGATGGTTTGATTTTGTAAATAATTAAAAAATCGAATACCATTTAGCTTTGGAAATATTGCTGTAATTTACAAATGCAGTTATTTAATCTTGTTTACAACTCCAGAAACATGGCCTCGCTCTTTGAACTGGAGAATAATACTAGTATTGAAGTTTGAAGCTTGATGTGCGATAATGGGATGTTGCCTTCAGCACTAAAGTTGACAGAAAATACTGCAACTGTTGTGCACTTTTTTGGCTGTGGTTGCAAAACGGTTGGTGAGGCTTAGTGGAAATACGTGATTGCTGAACTGATCTGGACTAATTAAAAGATACTGGTGTGGAGGAAAGCTGTTTTTCAGCTAACTCTTCAGCAGGTGATGTGCTCGTAGAGCCATTTGCAGGGCTGCACTGTGGCTCCAAGGGTCTGAGAAGTGGTATTAGATGGTAGAGACTTGTCTGCTTCTTTCCATCTTGAGAGAACCATATTTGAGATTGCTGTCAGCTTGGTTGCAATAGCTGCTGCCCACACTATGTCTCCAGCCTGCATTGGTCTGGATATTGCTTTGTGGACAGAAGCCATAAGTAATGAAACCCCATGGCTGGTCAGTGTCTGCAGAGGGTAAATGGGACAGATTCTCCTTGGACCGTTTTCTACTCAGAACTTTCTGTCACCTTCTATCTGGGAAAGTCATTTGTTTTGTTCTCCTGCCAAGTTTGTTTTCATGAGATGTTCTTGGACTGAGTACCCGTGCAGGTCAGCTAGGTGCCAATGAAGTGAGGGCTTAATTAGAGCAGGGATGTGTCTATCACTCTTCTGGTTGCAGCACACCTAATCCCAGCTGTGGTGGGAGCTCCTGCCCTGTGCTGGGCTCTGTCCTGTACCAGTGTGCTTCTGCTGACTGGGTCCCAGCTCTAGAATGCTGCTTCTGCTTGGATATGTGAACTCATGAGAAGTTCCTTGCTATTAGCCACGGCCATGAAAGCCAGTGAGAGAGTTCTTGGCTTCTCTACAGACTGCTTTTTTTTTTTCTCTCAAATATAAAGATGTGGGTGTGTGTTTGTTTGTAGATAATAAGGATTAACTGCACGAGATACAATGTCTCAAACTGTGGTTTGATAATTAGAATCATAAGTAGAACCCTTAGAGTTGGAAGGAACCCTTAAAGGCCATCTAGTCCCACTCCCCTGCAGTGAACAGGGATACCTACAGCTAGATCAGGTTGCCCAGCCCCTTATCCAGCCTGGCCTTGAAGGTCTCCAGGGATGGGACATTAACCACATCTCTAGGCAAACTGTTCCAGTGCCTCACTTCCCTCGCTGTAAAAGACTAAAAGACTTTTTCATTATATCCAACCTGAATCTACCCTCTTCAAGCTTGAAGCCATTTCCCCTTGTTCTGTCGCCACAGACCTTGCTACAGAGTCTGTCCCCTTCTTTCCTGTAGCTCTCCTTGAGGTATTGAAAGACCACAATTACTGATGAGTTTTAGGGCAACAACAGAGCTACAAGTTGTGTGTCAAGTTGTGTAAAAATAGTTGTTTTAACATTTTGGCACACTAAAGATTTCTGCTGATCTCTTGAGACATTGGGAAAACTCTTTGCAATCAGTTGGTTTACAAGATTTGGGAAATGGGTTTCTGTTGTCCACTTTCAATTTCCCAGCAAACTCATTTATTGGTAAACGACTGTAAGCGTTCAAGACACAGAGAAGTGAATAGCAGCCAAGTTTTAGTTTGGGTAATTAAAAAGCCCATTACAGCCACTGGTGCTGCCAACCTTTAATAAGAAGATTAATGAAAATAATTATTTGGGCTCAATATGAGAGTTTTTGTTTATATTTGTTTCCTAATCCAAACTGTAAAGGTGTAGGGTTTTTTTAAACAGAATTTTAATGTTTTTTAAACAGTGCTTTCTGGTATGGCTTTGTGCAGAAATCTTCAGTGGATGATTGAGTTAAATGTAAGGATTTGGGGATTCTGTGGATTTCTGCATTGAAAGGTTCTACAGATACTCTTTGCCTTTTTACCTAATTAGAGGCTTGATTTTAGTGTGTCATGCATCAGGTGTTTTTGCCTGAGAGCAATGCAGTCTTTGTATGAGGCCATGCCCAGATTTACTGTGTGTCAGTTTGCACTGGCTTAGCTTGTTGATGCTTCCTCCTCAGGATGGTGTCGGTGGAATGTGGTTTGTCTGATAAAGAAAGACGTTTTTAACTACTTAAAAAGAACCCAAACAGTTCTCAGGTAAGAGCACTGAACTTTATCATAATCAGTAGTGTCATTTAAGCTGGGTTGTTGTTTTTTTTTAATCGTTTTCATTATTTAAAATTATTTCAGTTTCAGTTCATCATTCAGAATTCTAGTAAGAGATGTGTGCGGTGTGTCTTGGACTTCAGGTTTCAGTGTGACTTCTTGTTCTAGTGTCTTGCATGTTTGAGAGGACTTGGTTTGGTTATACGGTTTGTCTAATATTTTTGTCTGCATCATTCTAAAAAATCATTGCTAAGGCAGTAAATACTCCAATGGTACACCGGGGAAGCTTTTTTTCCCCCAACATGTCCACTGACCATATTAGAGGAGGTTTATCTGAGAATGGAGGGCTGAGAATTTATCTTTGCAGCTGATGGAGAGATAGCAATGCAATGCTGTCTCTCAGCTGATGGTTTTTGGCTCTTGTTGAAGATGGTTGCACCTTTAACCTCTTCATACTGCAAAGCATGATCAGCAGATCCACCTCTGCAGGGTCTCTTTTGGACCTTCTCTGTTTTCCTTTGTGGTATATTTTATGTGAGTCTGTTCAAAGAGTAGAGGGTGTGGTTCTGGTTGTGGAGGTCTCCTACCCAGTCCACTGAGCTCCTAGTTGCCAATTTGAAAAGAGATAAGATGGTACTTCTGTGTCTTTGAAGGCATTGTTCTTGCTCTGGGTGTATGTGTGACTTACCTTGCACGGAGGATCATGCCTCAGGCCAGACTTGGCACCCAGGTTCTGCCAAGGCTAATTACTCTTGAGTTTAGCTGGTGGAAGTCAGTATGGATAGTTATGTAAGATATAATTCAGTGAATGAAGACAGCATACATGGAAGCCTTTGAAAGACTGGTGCTTTAGTCCTTTATTTACTACTTAACTTCACACACACTTTGTGGAAAAAAGAGAAAATACTTACATTCAGAGTGGTAGTAGGAGAATCCTGGGGGAGAAGGGAGACATCCCACGAAGTTCAGTCACTTTGTTCAATAGAGAAACAAGGGGAGTATTATAAGGAAGTTTTTGGCTAGGAAACAGAAAACCTTTTCATAGGAGTCCCCGGCTTCTGGTTTTGTTTTTAATACAAACGTGATGATGTAACAAGCCATCATATTAAATAATAATACTTGTACATTTTATGTTATTGAGTGTTGTTTACACTGTAAACCCTTTGCCAGCTATTTGTAGATCAATATGGTAGGGCAGTGAGGAATTAGCAAATAATATTACTACATAATTCTGAGCAGCAGAAATAAAACTAGAAACCCAAATTGAAATCCTGCTTTGCTTCAGGGCTTTGCTTGTCCCCATGTGCAGAATAGTTTGAAGCTGCTGGGACTGTGGATGACAAAGGATCATTCTCTTTCATGATCACTTTTTCTTGAGTTGTTCTACTCATGCTGAAGTTGCGGTGGTGCTCTTTTACAGAGATGTGCCACTGGGACTACTTCAATCTTCAGTCATGTCAGTTTGGTAATTCACATGCAGAAAGCAGAGATAATATTCTGGAAGGGGTAGTTTGAAATTCAGTTTCAGGGTAGAAGAACACATATCATACAGTGTTATGCTGGGTGTGGAAATACGGAATCCAAGTATGAGATTTAGGAAAAAAAAAAAACCCACAAACTTTGAATGAAAACACAAATGCATGTGTAATTTTAAGGTACCTTTTTGAATTCTGTTGTAATTGGATGAAACAGTAATTTTTAGCAGAAAAAATTCTGAAACTGAGAAGGAAATTTAAAAAGTGTCAGATCTTTTCAATTAAAAAATTATAGTCATTCATGAAGACCTCGTAAATAGCAATGTAAACAGTAAATTGCTTCATTTATGTGGGATATCTGTTAAAATATTTGTTGTTAAATTAACTTTTTCTTTTCTCCAAACAAGTGTAGATTATCAAAGCTGGGATTAAAAGAAGCAGTAGTTCATAACTATAAATATTTAGGTTAAGATGGTGCCTGTGTGATTTCTTAAGGATGTTTTGTTGAAACTCCTATGCTTCAGTGTTTGTAAGAAGAAATTTCACTTGTCACAGGTGTATCTGAGGTGCTAGCTCAAAGTGTTTACTAAATCTTGAAGTGCTGTAAGGTGTCATCTTTGCTGAGTCCCAAGCATTCTGCCTGCAATTATGTGTAATGCAGGCAACTGATTATGAGCTGTGGAGAAACACTTTAATCAATTGTGTATGTTAAATAGCAGATTTAGTGCACTGTGGTGCTCTCATGACAAAAAGACAAGAAATATACCAGTGTCTAGCTAAACTGGATATTTTCTAAGGCTGTCCCATGCCTTCACTTCAGGGCTAGCAAGGTTGCTTCTCTTCCTTTCATTTATGATGGTATTAGAGAGCATAAGTCTTGTCGCATGTTGGTATATAGCTAAATACAACTTTTGTTACATACTTTGTGTATGTTTACAGTGGAGTTTGAAATGTTACTGCAGACTGGTGGATCCCACCTAGCATTGTCTGTCTTATTTGACTGCTTGTAGCAGACCAGCAAAGCCTGAGGTTTTGGACAGTGAAGGAATACTTTGAGTCATATGCAGCCTGTATAGCCTGCAGTGAAGTCAGCGTTTTCCTCGTTTATGATTCCTTAACCCAACTAACTACGTTATTAAGTGAGCACAAGCCTTCCGTTGTGCTTTGATTAGTTAATAGCTAGCATGCAAAGTTTCAGTGTAAAACAAACACATTTCAAACCATGTTTCTAAGCTATTAGCTCTTGATACTAGTTCTTGAAGAGCTAGCAGAGAAAGCATCAGTAAAGAAAAGGATTTCAAATTGCTCTTTAAAGTTACTAGTTCTTACTACTGTGGCTTAAATTGAGCTTAATGTCATCTATTAAATAGTCAATTACCTTTAACCTTTCCAATTACTATCTGGTAAGTCATTAAATAATTACTGCTAATTAATACAGTAGCTTTTTTGCTTTCCTCTGTAAGCTTAGTTGTAAGAAGGTGAGGGATGATTGTAGATATTTGTCTCTCTTTAATTTTAGAGGTCACTGCAGTTGCCTTAGAAATACCATTTGTACAGCCAGATAACTTTAGCTTGCAAAACATTACGTCTAAATTTTTGTAATGGATGTTAACAGTATTTTCTTACCATGTGAACGAATAGAAATCTTGTTTAGAGAGGAAAGTGAGTTGTGGTCTGCTCTGTCTCTGGAGATTCCAGTTTATAGAATTAGCTGCATTTCTCTGGTGTCTGAAATCTGCTGTAGTAAAGCTGAGATGCAGCGTGCCTTGCATGTTACTGACCTCAGGGTTTGACAAATCTTCTCAGTGTTTGAACCTACCTACAGGAACTCTAAGGCATGGAAAATAGATCTGAAGATTGATACGCCAGGCGCATTTGAGAGACTGATACTCTGCTTACCTTAGTTTCCCAAGAAGAAAAGTGTAAAGATGTGTAAAGATCCCAACAGTGTTGGGTAACGAAGACCTCATCTTTGAATGTGCTCAAGGAAAGATGACTGTAGTTAAATGCATTTAAGATCAGACTGTGAATTCAGTGCAGCCCTGAAGTGTTTGTGCCCTACCTTATATTTTTGTTGCCTGAGTTTATTTACATGTGATTTAAAAAAAAATAATTTGTTGACAGCTGCTTGACCTTACATGGAGGTCAATCATTAACTAGTAAGCAGGCAAGAACATCTGTACAATTAAGTGCAGTCAACTTTAGCACTCTCCTTGGCTCCTCCCAGCATTGTATACACGCATTACGGACTGTGTCCTTCTCAGAAGTGCTGTTGATGTCTTAGCACTTTAATCATAGCTCCAAATTGGTATGAGGTGACAATCTGTGAGCACAGGATGTTGAAACCTAATCAGGATCCTTTAGTGCCATCCTGTTCACGTTCCTTGTGTTAGTTAGCTGCATGGCCTGCTCTCCAGCAGTTGTCTCTGTGAGGTTGGCAGGTGCTGAGATGGTGGGACATGAGTCTGCATGTTTGATCCAATGAGACAAGGCCATGCTGGAGAAGGGTCTGAGAAGAGATTGAAGCAGGTCTCCTGCCCAACCTGAGCTTCTCCATGTGTACCTGCATTTCTTTTCTGAGCGCAAGAGCTGTTCAGGCCTTGCAGCAATCTAGGCTGTGGTCTCTGTCAGAATTGTGGCATAGCACCACAGATGATTGTGCCCAGACCTACTGACAGACATCAGCCCTGTGCTGGTGCAAAAGGAGAACTGCAGAGGGATGTGCCTCTGGGATATGCGTGTATTACATCGAGATCTGCTGCATGTACGTCATCTCCAGCTGACCTGTTTGGAGGACTGTCCTGTCTCCTTGGTTGCAGTATGGTGTTACCCAGTGAAGTGTTTCATTCTTCTCACAACAGGCTTGTGTTTCAGTAATTAAAAGTTCAGTTTGAAAAAAATGGCTAATGAGCAGGCATTTATCAAATTAAGACACTTACTGAGAACTGTAGTAGTAAAGCATACCTCAGTACATGCTGCGTACTGGAAGCTAAGTTGCTTAACTTCTCTATTTGGCGGGGAAAGAGAAGCACATATATTGCCATGTCATATTCCAGCCTTGGTTATATAATTGTCTTTCCAAGGAGTGATGATGCAGACTGATCTATTTTTATTCTTTTTGTACCCTGAGGCACACTCCCCAAAGCAAATCACCACAGTGGTTTATTTCAGAATCTCAAACCACAGTAATTATGATAAAATCTCTTTAAAACTGTTTTGTTTTGTTTCATGCATGACGTGACACTTGCTTGAGTTGATTCTGACAATAACATCAAGCAACTCATAGGCCTTTGCGAAACTCAGGAGAGTTTTCCCTTGGCTGTATAGGGCTCCAGAAAGTGCTTCAATTGAATATCAGAGTGTTTAGTTTAATGTTATCTGTTCTACTCATATGTTGTACATACAGATATTACAGCACTTTGGTTTAAGATTAGTTGATATAACTGACACATTACCTGAAATTCCTTAGGTGTTCTCTATTTTTGTCTATGGAAGCTTGATTGCTTTTATGTCCAGTCTTTAATCTGTTGTTTTTATTTCAAGTAAATGCCCTATTTAATGTAGAATATCAGGATGGCATCGCTAGCTATAGCAAACGTGAACATTAACGTGTACATTGTCCAGAATATTTAACCAGGAGCTGAAAATGCCAGTAGCAGGTTCATCTGCCTTCAGCAGAAACGTAATAGATATGTAATAACATACTGAGGTGGGAAGTTGTTGGTAAGTATTTTATTTTATTTTTTGGTCACGAGATGATGTTAGTAGAAGAAGAATTTTAGCTCTTGTTTGGAATATCTACAGAGGATGATAAAGTGCATATGAAGGATACAGTTTTCCTTTTCTTGAGTTGGAGGAGTGTATATCAGAAGTAGAGTGAAAACAAAAGATAACAGGATATTTTTGTTTGCTGTTCCTGAGCAATGTATTGATTTTTATGCAGACCTTAATAACAGAACTTTAACTTGACACTGTGGAGCCAATGACGGAGACAGTGGTTTCTTTCAGGATTTTAAGTTGTTTATTGAAATAGGAATGTTTTTCTAAGTGTTGGCGACATTGCAATACAGTGGTAAAGCATCACTACTAGAGACAGAAATGTTTCAGTGATATATTTTGAGAGACAGTAAGTACATAGGCATAGTGAAAAATGAGACAATTCTTTGATTTGCAGTGATCTTTAGGTGAATGTAGTGATGTATATCTACAAAGTGAGAATGGTAATATGATGGTAATGTGGCAGTGGAAGGGAGAGGAATCCAATTCTTTCATGTTTTTCTTGTAACTTCTATCAGGTTTTAGATCTAACTGGTAAAAGAAGAAAAACAGGATACTGAGAATAGGAAAGGGTAACATCTGAGGATGATAGCTGCTGTCTATGTGACCTGTCCTATTGAGCTTGTCACTGTACCTCAAGAGAGCAACTAGGGTGCTCATTGTTGCCTGAGTGTGCACAGTAAGAAAATGCCTGCTGCAAACCTGCTTCTGCTATGGATTCTCTAGCAAACTCCAGCATAGTTAAATTTGTTATTGTGAAGCATCTGTACTTATTAATGGATCCTGACAATGTATTTCATGCCATGTATTCAATTAAGTGACTTCTTGTCTTTATGAAATATAGAAATATAATATGTTTTACTGTGTCTGTTTTGTTGACCCGTAGAGTCTGAGAATCCGATTTGGCAATGGCTGAATAATTAGCTGTACCAGCAGTGGTGTTGGAAAGTTTTAGGGTCATTTCTGGTTCCTCCATCTGTTCATTTACATGATATCCAAGAGTACTGGGCTCTCTGCAGCATTGCAGATACTGCAGTGAATTGAACCCTCAGAGTGAGTTATCTTTTCAGAAGTCTACAATGGTTACTAAGGGTAGAGGGACAAAAGTAATGTCATTTGTTGCAGTTTAAACTTTGCTGTGCTGTGAGATATCAAATAATGAGATGACAAGAGTAGCAGAAGCTAACTTGGAAGGAGTGTTACTCCAGCTTGACTGGAAATGGCATGCCTGAGGTTAGTGCATCTCTGCTGTGCTGAATTCTGCTAAATTAGTGCAAAATATTATTAATAAGGTCGTCCTTATAAATCTGCGTACAGAGACAAGCTATCCTCAGATACCTAGGTTTCACTGGGAAAAATTCCTGTTGCTGCTCACCCAGAGAGGGATTGGTTTAAACATGGTCTGTTAATGTGTTTGGCAATGCAGCTACTGTGCCTATTATTGATAACATCCTAGTTTTCTAGTATGAAGGATCCCTCTCTAGGGAATGAGAATATTTTACCTGGTCGAAGAAGGCAGGATTATTTGCTTATAAAAAAAATTCTCCATATTTGTTCGAAAATAAACCAGATTTTTTTTCTTTTTGTGCAGCTGCATAGCTTAAAAATGCAAAAAATAGCAAGTTCGAACAAAGGGTTGTACAAATACTGCACAAAATCATTTGTCTATTTGCTATGATAAAAATAGGGAAATAAAAGCCATGGGTCACTGAGTAATAATATTGTCTTGCAATGCCACACAATAAAATTTAGATGATTTTAAATGCTGTGTAAAACTAATATTAATTTCTGTTATATGGGAAGCCATAATATCTATTAGGGTTTTGGAAAAAGGACCTGTTATTCACTAATTTGTGATTCAGGTTATCCATGTGATGTTTTTAAAAATACAGTCAAATATTTTCTTTGATAGTCTTTGTATTTCAGATATTATAAGAACAAATATGAACACAAGCTCATATATTTGTTATATAATTAGATAATTTTTACTGACAAATCATTATTTTAGTATAAAAGTTAGATGTGAATAAATTACTTCTGTTTCTCCATTCTGATATTCTGTTTTATAGAGGATATTGTGCAGTTTGTTACTGTCTATTAGTGACATAATATATGTACAGCATACATATGTATAACGTCTTTATAGTAAAACACAGAATTGTAAAGAATGAAATATATAATGTAGGCAGTATAGATGATATGTATATTTAATATAGGTTTTTATATATGTAAACAATACATACATATGTGAACATGTTCTTCAGTTTACTTCTGAAGGTTCTTTCTGGAGTCAGGTGGGATTTATGCTTTGTGTATTTCCTTTCAGCCTAATATGCCTGTTTATAGTTTAAATAAATATTTTTGCAGGGATGAAAAGAATATATTATGTAGTTAAGAATATTATAAAGTTAAGAAAGTCATTTCGAGCCACATTTTCTTCCAAAATATGAGAACTTTTAAGCAGGCTTTTTTTCCCCAAATCCTTACTGTGACGCTATAAGAATTTGAGCACATATTGCACGATTTAAGTTTTGAGTGTAGAAACTTAATTGGTTACTTAGGCTATGGGTGTCGTCATCCATTGGGGTGATTCCTTGCTGCTTATCCTACTGCTAGAAGAAAATCTAGAGGATGTTTTTTAAAGTGCATAAGACCTCCCTGATGTTGTAACTCGAGAGCTTGCAAGTTGGAGGCTGTAGGTATTTCTCGTTCAACTGAGACTGGCATTGAAAAATACTCTTTCAGATCATCTTCTTGAAGCATCTAAGTAGAGCTTTGCTGTACTGTTGTGAAACCAATAAGCGTCCCCTTTTGAGGTGTTCATAGCTATCATCAAAGTAGGCAAAACTGTACCCTAGGTGTTTACCAAAATTGCTGCTTGAGCCTTGAGTTGCACGGTCAATGGAGTTCATGTTGGGGAAAGAAGAATTAAGAAGGAAAGTTTTTCCCTGATAGCCTGCTGTCTGACTGTAAACTATAGAGAAAGAATAGCGTATGCCATTACAACACTTGCAAACATGCATAATTATGCTTCCTGCTACCCTTAATCAGTGTCCAGCGGAATTGCTAGAAGCCAAAACTAATAACAACGTGTTTCCACGTTTGATGAAAATTTGTTTTGCACAATGGAAGGGGAGAGGTTAAAGCCTGTCAGGGAGTTCAGTCTCTTGTCTCTTTTCTGGGTGTAGAAAGGGTACAAGGCATTTAACGTCCTGAATCAAGTATGTGATGTTTTACAATCCACAACTTTCCTGAAGTG
Organism: Tragopan temminckii; assembly: GCA_028571105.1. Classification (NCBI taxonomy): domain Eukaryota; kingdom Metazoa; phylum Chordata; class Aves; order Galliformes; family Phasianidae; genus Tragopan; species Tragopan temminckii. The sequence goes on from JAOWBP010004700.1 coordinate 27,265,391, forward strand.
ATTCATGAATTCAGGTGTGGATACTTGGTGGGCAAGTGGCATTGCTTGCAAAGTCTTTTTGCCCTTCTCTCTCGTATTAGGAAAGGAGTCTCCTACCAGATCTCTCTGAAAGTAATGCCTCCTATGTAATGCTAAAAAATGTAATAACTCTGATAGAGCAAATTCTCAGCTACAAAACATTATTTTTCAACATAATCATTGCCATTAGATATGCATTTTTTGCCAGCAATGAACAAGAACCTGCACCAGCACCTCTGAAGTGCACCACCCACTGCCTTGCTGTGCTCACATCCACTGTTTGGTCTCCATAAACATTCAGCAAGCATCAGTGAATGTCAGTGGGTGTCATTTTTTCCTCACAGAGGAATTCAGTGCCACACCTTTGCTCCATAGACATTCCATGTCAGACACCATTGTATCAGAATGCCCCTCTACTGCCATCTGTCACACAGCAATGACATGTAGTGGAATATTGGTGGGAAGGTTCAGCCTCTATTGCCATACCACCAACATCCATTTCTGACATTGACTCCATCTTAAAATAGGAGACATTGCTTACGAAGCAGCCCTCGTACACAGGCAAATTGTATTGTATTTGATCTGTGAATTGTATTGCAGAGTTGGAGAAGTCCAGTGGTTTATCTTCGCTGTCTACCGTCAAAGTTGGACTCTGTGGTAGTCTAATGAAAAACTGAAGCAGATTGCAAGTCTGGACAATCACCTAGAATAACAAGCTGGTTTATTTTCAGTAGAGCCTGCTTTCATCTCACTTACCTAAAAGTGAGCCTTCCCCCTCCTTTTCCAACCTCTGATACAGACAAGCTGCAAACAAAATTTGGAAAAAAAAGATTCTTGTGCCTTTAGTGTTCTGGAAACTGTGTGAAACTCCTGAAGTCATTGAAGTAAGTCCTCATTAACTGTCCAAATACACTGTTTTCATACGGTACTGTAAGAAACTGAGCTGCTTTTGTCATTTTTAGTATGCTTTCTGCATGCTTATTGCTGGCCTGACTTGGGTGGGGATGGGAGGAGGGGAAGTAACACAGGTTAGTCTTGTCTGGACCCATGGGGTATTGCAAGAGTAACGTAAGGGCCACTGTATAGTCGTAACATAAAAATGCCATTTAAAGCAATGTTCCTTAACAATAGGACTTTGCTTCTGGGTATGTGCTACAAGCAACTTCAAATAATACTTGTGGAACTAGTAATTATTTTTAAAATGTTTTCATTGAGGTAGCTCCAGATTTCCTTCTGATAGTGTTTCCTTAAATAATATCTCCTATTACCCTGTGTGGTTTTACTTTTTCCAGCTGATTCATAGGAAATGAACTGACTGTGGTACGATGTGCACTACTGGTAACTCATGGATATCATGTCACGTTAAAGAGCTTTGGCACTGGGACATTGCAGAGCAGGGAGAGTATCAGTTTGAGGGTGGGTGAATGAGGAGAGCTTCCATTTTCCAGTCTATTGCAGGACCACATGTGGTTTCTCTGGCTCCGCTGCCCTGTAGCAGGGAGCTTCCCTAAGTCACCTGCCTGCTCTTTATCCACCAAGGTGATCTTCTCAATTCAGGAACCTTCTTTTCCTATCTCCTGTTTTTCTTCACATTTTTCTGTCTCCTGAGATCAGTGTAGTATATTAGCTGGGGTGAAATTTACAGAAGTCTCTGTAGCCTGGCTCCTGTGATAGATGTGAAGTGTGTTGGACTTTCATCTCCTAAATCAGGGTGAGAAGGGTGCTGTATATATGAGAATAAATACTAGTGTTACTTACATATACATGTATGTATGGTAAAAGTAAGGTTTACAAACAATAAAGAGGTCAAAATTTTGTTAGACTAAGAAACACTGATGTTGTTTCTTTATTATGTTCATAATAACTAATGAAATGAAATTGAGGTATATACATTTATCAGCAAAGCAGTAAATTATGGAGAAGAAAAAAGGAAGCCTGTGGAAGGAAGTTCACAACTTCAGACTCAACATATTTCTTTTCTTTTAATGGGAATCCAGATAAAATGTAAATACTTCTGTTCCAGGCAGTCTGTAACTGGCTACCACATGGTATTTTGAAAGTGCTTTTTGTTGTATAGAGAATTTGGGAACTACTTTTTCTGTGTGCTTCTGATTTAGGCCTGCTTCTAACAGCATACCTCTAATGCTCTTACTGCTTCTCTCCTCCTACCTTTTTTGTGAATGTAATCATTTTTTTTGTGCCATAAACTTGCTGTAACTATCACTACTTCCTGTCTGGAATAAAATTTTGAGGTGAGTATTTTGTTACAGCTCATTCTGTGTTCTAAATTAATCTTCAGATCATGATTCTGTCTAACAAGTAGTTAAAGACCTGTTCCAAATGACATGTAGTTTCTTTGACATCACTGTGTTTAAATAAAACCAAATTTTATTTTAGCTAAGCATGTACTGAACATATAGAACATCAAATAGATGTCAGAAACAAGGGTGTCATTTAGGTAGCATAGGATTCTTAAGTACCTGTCTCACTGTAGTGGGTTCATTTTAAGTGCATGACTGTTATAGAATTCTTTAAAAAGGGAAATTAAATACATTGTACCCTATATATATATTGGCTGATTTTTCCACCTAGAAAAAAATAATACTTCAATGGGCATTAGAGCTTCAATGGGCCATTAGCATTTAATATAAACAAACAAATAAAACCTCTTCTGCAATCTTCCTCTCATAAACTCTATAATGTGAAAGCTGTGCTTCTCTCTGCATTTCTGCTCTCATCTGCTGCATGATAAGTAGTAACCCAGCTGAAACGTATGTCCTAAGAACTGATGAGACAAATGGATATCTGAAATCAGAATAGGAGGGGGGGAAAAAAAAAACTGATGAGGTGCATGCTTCTTAGATTACTGTCGGAGTTAACAAATGTACGCATAGTAGGGAGAAAATAAGGTTTTCTGGATAAAGTTAAATAACAATTTTTGGAGTCATATGATACTACATGAGTGTTTACAGGAGTCTGAGGGAATGAAACCACAATTCTGCTAAATCCTGGTACAGAGTGGGGGGTTAAGACAGTTGCCATCGTGGAATTCTGCAATTCTGGATAGTTCACAGTTTACTGTAACTTAGGCACTCCAGTTTCTTTCAGAACGAAGTCAGAACAGGCAATAGTCATGGTGCTTTTAAATCTTTAAAATAACAGCTGATCCTTGCAGCATTGTGGCTAATATGTAGTTTCATTTTTGGAAGTGAGGAATAAGGAAAGCGCCGGGAGTGTTATGACACATTTCTGTAAAGTAAATCAGGTGTTGGAGAATCTGCACTTCCATGCTCAGGTGGTTTGTGGCTGTCTGACTGAAATACAGAATCTCTTCCCATAGGAGATGGATGTGTTTCTTAGCTGAAGATATGAGTGTTGATGACCCAGTGCATGAGAATTTATTGTTAAAGGGAAATTTTACATGTAAGGCTGTCTTTATGCACACCCCTTACAGCATTCTAGTAGTTTTATGTTACACAGTTCTGAACTGTGGACTTTAAAAAGAGTGGAGGTTTCCTCTTATTGTCTTTAGACTGATCTTGCTGTTCCTATTCTGTGTGGATACTTCTGCAACTGCTGCAGTAAAGCTGGCATCTTTGTTCATTCCTTGGCATAGATACCTCCACCTAATTTTTTTAAACATGGCCTATGTCTGCAAGCAGTCAGATGTATGAATAATTTTATTTTCCTAGTGCTGAAAATCAAATGTGAGTAAAATGTCTGCAGTTTGACTGTCTCTTTTACTCCTGTTTATCCTGTCTTGTGATTTCTCATGGGCAAACACTGTGTGCTGGTGAAAGTAATCCAAACAAAGGCCACAGCGGTGTGGGAGGTTGGGAGGAGAGATTTCTTCAGAAACAGCATGCGAAGGTTCTCTTCTTGCTTTTGTGCCTCTCCTGTAATACTTAACCTTGTTCCTAATTATTTTATGAATGTTCTCCAGAAAAACACCTCAAAGGAGTGAGTGTGGACAGCTCATCATTCGCATAGTTTTGGCATTATCATTGCACCTTTACAAATATTATAGGCCTATGGAAATAACACTGAATGGTGCCAAGTGATAGGGGGGAACTATATTGAGACAGTGTGCAGTGACAAAACTGAGTGTGGGAATGTAGCAGTGAAGCTTACTGATACTGCAGTGTCCGGTCAAAATGATTTCATAAGCTGCAACGGCAATTCTTGGACTCCTATCTCAAACAGGACACTGAAATGACACATTCCTTGAAAAGCATGCTCAGAGTGTATTTATGGACTATCTTCATGTTCAAATAACTAATGAATTTCATTTGACACATAGTGTTGGGGCTGTGGAGAGAATTGTGCTAGGTTTTTCCCTTATTATCATATACACATTTCCCTGATAATAATTGTCAGAACTAGCTGCAAAATTGGGGAAAGGAATGTATTTCAGATTATCCTTAATACCATTTACTGATGGAATTTGAAGTCTGTTGTTCTGAGATTGGATAGTCAATACCATTCAGAACATTAATTATCTAGTAAAAGTGTGGCTCAGTTGAAAAGACAAGATGGTACAGGTTTTGAATAGGAAGCATTGCTCTGAAAAAAAGCCTTTTAAAATTTCAGTGAATGCATCAAGTAATAAGTCTGATGTAGCTAGAAATTGTCATAATATCCTAGATGAGAAAGACTTGGGCTTCTAGATGATTTGTTCTTGTCTGTGAGGAAGAGGCCTCATGCACTGAATGCCCAGTGCAATGCTTTCTCTGTGGGCTTTGCAAAAGAGCACTGTAACTGCAGTCTGCACAAAAATAAAAGAGGTGAGCTCCTTCTGCACTTACAAACCACAGAATTGTAGGGGTTGGAAGGGACCTCTGGAGATCATCCACCCCCCTCTAAAACTGGTTCCCTACAGTAGGTTGCACTGGAAAGTGTCCAGGTGGGCTTTGAATATCTCCAGAATAGGAGATTTCAGAGCATCTCTGGGCAACTTGTTTCAGTGCTCTTTCACCCTCAGTTTTCTCAGTCATATGAACTTCTTGCGAAACCAGTGCAGAAATATCCATGTAGGAAAACTGTGTGTCAAAGTTAAGGAAAATATGACTGCGAGATGCAAATGCAGGTAGATCACAATGGTGATATCCTGTATTTTTCTCTCAGTGCCTATAGTTAAATGTGGACGTGACTTATAAGAAGGAAAATACTTTGCATACAGGCTTTCTGTTTTCTGTTCTCTTTAATTGGTGATCTATTTTGCAAAATATAATGACAAAGGAAAAGAAAGGACACGTAAGGTCTAAATGTCCATGATAAAAGCTCTCTTATTTGAAAAAACAGACAGACATTTTGCAGAAGTAATTTCAGTCATTTGAGTCTTTTCTGCTTAATTGTCACTGTACATCATCTCCCTGCACAGCTACCTTTGGTCTCTGGTGTGAGATAGGAAAAGAGCTGAAGCATGTATGTTCAAATTGCAACTACAGTATAACAGAAATTTTGCAAAACAATTGTTCAAGCACGTCAGGCTCACATCTTGCTCCTTTGACTGCATCCTTTAGCTCTAAGGTTCCTTTTTTAACCATTTAATTATCCTTCGCAGAAAATATGGAAGTAAAAACTCCTCTCTGCATGTAGATGCTGCTTTCTGCTATAGCACGTTCTGCACCTTGATTTCCAATTCCATATGTTTTGCGTAGTAAAACACCATTTGGAAGGTCATGACAAGTTTGGACAGATGTTTTAAAATGTGCTTTACCAGCATCTTCTAGTAGATAGATATTTGAAATAACTGCAGGAAGATGTTTCCCTGTATTAACAGTATGTACTGTTAAAAACAAACAAACAAACAAAAAAAAAACCAGCAGTATTCTATATCTTGCTGAATTCTTGCTTACGTTTCTTTCTTTTTAGAAATGTTACATCTGATTATTAACTTAGAGAGCTGAGTTACTTTTTTTTTTTTACTTTTCTCTGATTGCCTGGTGCTAGAATGCTTTGTTGTAATTACTTCTGTCATAGCCAAAATTCTACATGTAAAATACATCAGTAACCATTTAGTTTGATCTATCTGCAAATAAGTGCTCTGCAGTTATTTCTCACTGAGATGCTTGAAACTTTGGCTCACATGTGTATATAAAGTATTACTGTTAATAAGTAATACTGTTAATAAAAAAATGACAGCACGGAAGGGTAAGTGGCTCTCTTCAAGACAGTAGTGCTTAGGTGCTTACTGTAAGAAGATGAGGAGGCTTGATAACTAGAAGAGGTGAGAAGCATCAATAAAGACTTCTGACTTTTCAAGAGAGGTATGTCGAATTCTTATTTTCTCTTAATATAACTGCTTGAATTTACAGGCATTAAAAAAAACACACAACAAAATTAAAAAAAAAACAAAACAACAACTATAAAAACAATAAAAAAACCTGAACTATGCCAATCATGAGTTGTAATGAAAAATTCTGCCCGAGAGTCTGGGAGCATGATCTCATGCACTGATGTGCGGTGTTAAGGGTCCCTACTCATATCTGACACAGTGTACCAGCTGCATGTTGGAACTAGTAGAATGTTTGTGTGTGCGTAATCTTTTTTTGCTAGATGTGAAGGCTGATACTCTCTGTATTACAGAATCACAGAATGGCCCAGGTTGGAAGGGACCTCAAGGATCATCAAGCTCCAACCCCCCCACCACAGGCAGGGCCACCTGGGCCTCCACATTTAATACTAGACCAGGCTGCCCCCTCCCAACCTGGCCTTGAACTCCTCCAGGGACAGGGAAGCTTGTGGTCCACCTAATAATGGTTGTAAATATGTGAATGAGATAAAGCCAAGAGGGGACAGTCTTCAGAATAGCTTGACATAAGTAAAGTGTTTTACCATTGCCTGCTGCTGAGGTCATCTGAGCAGCAAGGGGCTTCTGCATTGCAGATGCCAGTGTGCTTGCACAGGCTCCCTCCACTGATGCTTGGCAGATACACTTCTCCAAGCTTTTCAGCTCAAGATAAGTTGTCTCTGCAGCTGAACTTGTTTGTTTGTGTGTTAATCCTGACTGTGTGTGTCACTGCCATTTTGTATAGGCAGTAATTACCTGGCGGTAGGCAAATGAGGCCAGACTGAATATCTTCAGTCCCTTTTCTGAGCTAAATGTATATACCTGTGCTGCACAATGAACTAACCTTTCTGCTTGTTGGGACAAAAATACCTGTATTGTCATGGGGATGAAATAATTTTTTTCTTTGTTAGCGTCTCTATGCCATAACTCTACGCTGTCAGATATAGATTTTCTATTTTTTCATCCCCTGAGTATCCTTTCTGACTATCCAAAGCTAATGGCATTGCCTGTCTGTTTTTAACAGATGAAAGCTGACAGCCTTTCCTATCCATGGGTAGGATATACATGTGTATTTCCATTCTAATTTGGCTCCTGTGCTCTTCATGTGTCTTTCTTCCTCATTCTTCTCCTCCCAGTTCAACAATGCAGGATCTCTTACTGAGTCTCTCTCTGCCCTTTTCACCTGTTTTTCTCCTTTTTTACTTTTTTGTTCCCCATCTCATTTTGCTTTCTCTTTTCAATTGTATCCTTTCCTTCTTTGAAGTGAAAAAAGTTGTGTTCTTCAGCAGGTTTTAGTTTTCTTCCTTCTGTGAAGACATAAGCACAACACAGCAAATGAGTAAGGTGTAGGCAAGCACAAACCATCAGAGTTTCCATGACTTTGGCAACATTTTGAGCAGAGGACTGGATGAAGGGCTTCCTCACTTACATGTGACACGCGGGTATGAAATGCCCCATAGATTCTTCTTCCATCTGCCCATCTGGGCATGTGTCAGCTCTTGGCGTCTGTTTTTGTGAAGTGAAATGTCTGTGTTTCCCAGAGCTTGGTGGTGTGGAAGTAGCCCCAGAACTGTGCAGGGAGCTGCCTGCTCAGTGCTGTGAGGAGTTGTCCAGAGGCAGCTGTCCCAAAAGAGGCAGATTGTTTAGTAGAGCAAGTAATCAAAGATTGTTTAACTAGACAAATTCATTACATCCATGATACAGGTAAATTCCCAAGTGTAGAGTCAACCAAAAAGCATGCAGAACTTTTGTCACTGATGCTTTTCCACTCTGAAGGGATAATGGTTTGCCAGCTGCCACTAGATTTAGGCTGCGTCTTTGTTCTTCGTAGCCTCACTTGGCATCCATCACTCTACAAGCTCCTTCATCCTCTTGAGCCAAAGTGCTAGCTTCGTCCTGTATATAAGGCTAAGTCTTATCTCTCTGAAACCAGGCTTTCAGCTGGAAACCATTTTCTTTGTAGGGAGATATGGATAGTGTCAAGTTTTTCTGGTGTCTGTGCCAGACTTAGTGTTAGACACTGCTTGTTAACAGCAGCTGTTGCCATTTGTTTTGTTTTTAGACTTCTTGGTGTCTCACCTTCCACTCCATGTGTCACTCTTGTGTGTACATACTCTTATCACACATACCAACGCACCAGCTAGATTACTTCAGTAAAGGTCTTTAGCTTCTTGAACTAAAGGCTTTTTCTTACAAGCATCTAGATAATCTTGTGCCTTGCGTGAAGACTGTTCACACTGTCATTCACCATTTTTGTTACCTTCTGCCTGCATCTGCAGTGAGGGGACATTTGTCTGTCTTGTGTCCTCTTGCTGCCAGAATGATGAGGAGGGGTAGGCATGTAGGATTGTCTGGGTTGCTTTTACTTGTCTCAGTTTTCTTCATGCCCTTTATTTGGTGATCCTAATTAAATCGTTCAGGTCTGCAGTAGAATGATCTTACAGTGGTATTATATTGCAAGCAAACTGAAGTTTGATCTCTATATTTATTATAAATCAACAGTGTGGCAGGACAGTCCCAAATATTGATGGCTGTCCCTTTTGCAGTTACCTAGCTAATCATCAGGTTGTTTTTTCCTGGGAACAAGACATATTGGTGGTTGAGGAGGTAATAAAATGCATTCTGGTAACAGCAACTGTTGAAAGTTAATTTTCTGTAAATACTTGCAAAACATAGGTGCTGCTCAATACTGACTTTTTTTCTTAGTTCAAGGTGATACAACCATCCAATAGCAAGTAAATTCTTTTCTGACAAAAAGGTATTAAATTGATTTAATTAAGCATTCCAGCTGTTTAATGTCAGGTAAGGCATATCAGAAACTGGAGTATCGTGTTGTGTACATTAAATCACAAGAACACTCTGTTCCTGTGAAGGACCTATTGATTTGATTGCTCTTTTTTTTAGTTCGGTTTATGGAAATTATAAATGTTTGCAGCTAATGACTGTATTTTATCCTGCTGGGATTTTGTTCTCTTTTTAGTTAATGATTCTTAAAAGTATATAGATTACGTAAGATGGATGGAGTTCTTATAGTGTGATTCATGTTTTTTTTCTTCATGAATGCTGAAATCTCTTTCAGTTTTCAAAAACTGTGATGTGGCTTATTATCTGAGCTACAGATAGCACTGTATACCTATTCTAACCAGGTCATAATGAAGTATTGAGAGGTACAGATAGTCCTTCAGAAGGCTTCTGTGTGAAGCAGAGATTCTTATCAAGACCTCTCAAGAAATTAGAGACCTCTTTCATTTGTGGGAAAACTTATTCTCCTTTGGAAAAGCTGACAGCTTCTGGTCTGTTTTTAAAGTTCAGCTGTGTCAGGCTTTATGTAGTTCTGCAGAGTGCTCACCCACTACTTGTGCTGGTGGATACTGGGGAACTGTCTTCTTTTCTGATGAAGTCCTATTCTCATTGTTTTCACTATTCCCTACGTGCTATTATGAAGCTGATTTATATGATAGTTCCTTTAGTAATAGTTATAGCTCAAGAGTTTTCATTTTCCCAGATGAAAAAAAAAAAAGAACAATGCAGCTAGTTAGTTGAAGGGGAGAAGAGGATGGTGTCTTACATATTATTTATGAACTTGTGTATGGGGTATTTTTTTTAAATATGTGTAAGAATGTTCATATTGGTGCAATTAATGTGGATTAATGCCTTTACTTTCTTGGTAGCAAAAATGTTCAGGGGCAGGGTTTTTAGTATGGTTTGGCAGTTGAAAGTCTATTGAAGACAATTGTATCATTTGGCTACAAACTACTATTTTAAAATGCTTATTTGAAAATGTTTGTGTTGACATTTAAAAATTCCATGGCTGGTTTTCCGTGCCTGTGTGTATATGTATATATGTATACATATACAGCTATATATATACATATATAGCTGTTTATATTCCTTGCCAAAATATACCACGTTTCTTAATGCCAATCATATGCACTGATGTGTTTTTAATTTGTTAAAGTACAGTAGAAGTACATTTGTAATTTCAGATTATGGCCAAACTCAGTGTACTGTCAGGCTGCTGTCTGGATAAAAAAAGAAATATTTGGATGCTCATTCTGGTCTGCCTAACTAAATCTGACTCAAAGAACAAAAGTATACTTTTCCTTATAGTAGTACTGTATCTGTAAGAATTAATGCTTATAGTTGGTAGTAACCTGTACATTTAAAGCAGTCATGTGGTCAGAACTTGGTACATGTGGTAACTTGGGAAAACAAAAACAACCCTGTTTGTTTTGCTGCACCTTTTTGTGCAGTTCTACTCCAGTGGATATAAAATTGCAGTCTCACTTGGATGACAACTAGACAGCAGCCATGAAAAGGAGCAGCTATTTCTTTACACACTGAGAGCAACTCTTTCCCATATTAGTTGCAAAATCTGATTTTACTGTATTATTGTTTGCTTTTTTTAAGCTTCTCTCTTGAGGCAGCTTCTCAAATTATATTTTATCCCTTGAAGTTTTCTCTGTAGTTTTAGAAGAAACAGTTGAGAAGACTCTTAAAAGGTCTGCAGCTTTTGTATTTTATAGATCATTTCATAAAATAAGGTAATTCTCTCCCTTTCCATGTTTGCATATGCTTCTGAATGGTCTCTGTGCAACTTTTGCTCCACAGGAAGCTGAGAACATTTAATCTAATCAAAGGAATTTCACTGAGGTAGCAGTTGTTCTGTGCTGAGAATGGTACGAGAGGCTTTAAAAAATATTATTTAACTGTTCTCCAAGAATGAAGTCAGTTTTCTATTAAATTCTAACTAAAATTAAACTGGAGGAGTCCAGGGACTTCTAGTAATTGAGTCTTAACTTCTCTGAGGAAAAGTTGTGGATTTTTTTAAACCATAATAGACTTTATTATTCAGTACAGTGACTTAGTGTCTCTCCTCTGAATTTAGATGTAATTTTTAGATTTGGTGCTTACATCAGTCTTCTGTATCCATTCTTGAGTGACTTTATTTTTCAGGCGTGCTTCATGCCAGAAAAACAAGTCACTGTGTAAATATACCTTCGGGAAGCTAGGCTGATAAATATGTTACTGCATGTCTTTCTGCTGAATTTATTTCTTACTTAATTCTGGTGCTGTTGCCCAGCCAGTTGGGTGCTGATTTTAACACTTTATTCATCTGTCTCAGACTTACATATCAGTTTTGTCACAAGTGGACTCACAAGTACGAGGTTATGCTGAAGTGTATAAGTGTCTGAAACAATGATACAGTGAATCTCTTGTTTAACAGGGATGAAAGGTCTGACATGCTGCGTCGGCTTACATCGCCTTCTTGATCATCTTCCCAAAGCTGAAAGGCCTTTGATGTGGTCCTGCACCATATCTTTATCTCTGAACTGGAGAGAGATGGATTTGAAGGCTGGACTAAGTAGATAAAGAATTGGTTGTATGGTAATAGCCAGAGGGTTGTTGTCAATGTCTGTATGTCTGGGTGGAGACTGGTCATGAGTGGCATCTTCCAGGGGTTTATTTTGGGACCAGTACTCTTTAGCATCTTTGTCAGTGGCCTAAACCAGGCATGTCCAGCCTCCGGGCTGCTTCTGGCTCAGGTTGCAGTGTGAACTACCCTCTGCTGCTGGGCCTTCGTGGAGGTGACTGCCCTCCTGAGTGTGAACCCATTGCTCAGCAACAACCAAACATTGGTACTGATTGCAGTATCTAAGCTCAGACCAGGGTGTAAGGCAGGCTCAGTGCAGCCCTAACTCAAGTGATGGCAAATAACTGTATGCATTGTGATACGCTGGCTAAACACAGTCCTGTGAACATTGGAAAATATGCATCTATGCTACCCATTCTGATCAAGGAACTTAAGAGTAGGTTTCTAGATTGCTTATGAAGTCATCAACTTGTGTTTGCAACTCCATTTTCAGTCAGTGTAAGTATGTTATCTGCAGATTTTCAAATGAAGTGTACAGAGCTGACATTATCTCTGCTTGCTGAACATTTATGGAGACCAGACAGTGGATGTGAACACAGTGAGGCCATGAGTGGTATGTTTCAGCAGTGGTGACAGCAACAGCTGAGAATTTTTCTCTATCAAATAGAATTAGTGTGCTCATTGTATCTGTTGTATTTTCCATGGAAACAAATAGGAGACATTATTTTTGGAGCAGCCTTACATATATATGGCCCAAAATCATTCTTCACTCAGTGTGGCCCAGGCAAGCTAAGGATTGGATACCTATGACATAGATGATGGGATCGTGTGCACCCTCATCATGTTTGCAGATTATACCTACGTATTGACACAATAGAAGGGAGGGACGCCATTCAGAGGGTCCTGGATGTGCTTGAAGAGTGAATCCATGTGATCCTAATGAAGTTCAGCAAGGTCATGTGCAAGGTGTTGCACTTGGGTCAGGACAATCCCAGATACGAGCACAAACTGGACGTGAGGCAGCGTTGCTCGCTTAAAGCCTGAGAAGCCAACAGAACCTGGAACTGCATCAGAAGAGGGGTGGCCAGCAGAAGGAGGGAGGTGTTTGTCCCACTCTGGTCTGCCAGTATGAGGCCCCATCTGGAGAACAGTGTCCAAGCCTGGCGCCTGTGGTGCAGGATCGTTGCAGAGCTGTTGGAGCAAGTGCAGAAGAGAGCCATGAAGATGACCAGAAGATTGGAGCACCTCTTACAAAGAAAAGCTGAGTGATTTGGATGTTTTTAGCTTGGAGGAGGTCCTAGGGAGACCTCAATGTGGCATTCTAGTACTTGAAGGGAGCTTATAAAGAAGGGGACTCACATTTTACATAGCCTAATAGTAATAGGACAAGGGAAAATGGTTTTAAATTAAAATAGGGTAGATTCTGATTAGTTATTAAGTGGAAATTCTTCACTCGTAGGGTAGTGAAGCACTAGCACAGCTGCCCAGAAAGACTGTGAATGCCCATCCCTGGAGAGGCCTTCAAGGCCAGGTTGGATGGGATGCTGGGCAGTCTGATATGGTGGGTGGCAACCCTGCTCACATCAGTGGCATTTGGAGCTCAGTGACCTTAAATGTTTCTTCCAACCTAAGCCTTTCTACAGTTCCCGTTTCTTTTTATCTCAGGGGAGTCCATGTGAAAACTGCACTTACAATTGTGAGGAGTTCCCTCATGATTATTAGTAGTTTCTTTTTTTTTTTGTTAGTTTGATTTTCTAGGTGAGTTTTTTTGGGGCCTGAGGAATATTGGTGTTGCAATAACTAATCTAGCAAAT
>JAOWBP010004700.1:27278988-27313194 GCA_028571105.1 Tragopan temminckii
TTTGTTAGTTTGATTTTCTAGGTGAGTTTTTTTGGGGCCTGAGGAATATTGGTGTTGCAATAACTAATCTAGCAAATGCATCCTGGGAAGGTAGGAAAATAGGGCAGCAAATGTGATTGTTGCAGATCTACAGCCTAAATGTTGCAACACTGCTGGGAGGAACCATGACAGGGAATTAAGACCTTTCCCTTCCTTCAAAACAGTACCAACTACATTTAAATTATTTGTCTAATCAGTTCCAAAATGTCTGGTGTTGCCACATCACAGACAGTCTATTCCATTCTTCAACTGTCTTTTGCAGCTATAAAATACCCTGAAATGGGATGTTTAGAGCCTTGCATTTCCTAGATAATGTGGCTTCTGAAAATCTAAGTTTAACTAACACTCATTTAAGGTGTGTAGAAAAGTTACGCTTGCAGGAACCAGGTAAGAAGACATAGAAGTCTTTGAAAATGATAATAATTCACTTCAGTGTCAATACCAGTGTTTCCATAACACGTTTCTGCAAAGTTTTCTAGGATTATGTGCTAATATGCTAAAGGAATTTAAAATAATTCCCAGAAGCATTTCACTTGCAAGTTATGACTAACTTGTAGAGAACTGGTAAACATCTGTTTTAGTGCATGTTAGTTATTTTGGCCACAGATATTTTGTGTTGTCTATCAACAATCTTTCAGTGAATGTTCAGTTTAGATAAGCAAATAATTTCAGTTAACTTCTTAATTTCTTAGTTAAGTGCATCTGCTGTGTAGTTCCATTTGCACAGCAGTTCTGAGTTAGCGAAGAGAAATATGTTATGGATGACATTTTGTTGAGGTTATAGTGAATGAACAAAAGGCACAGGTCTTAAAACAGAGCATCACATCTGGCATGAAGTTGTTATTTCATACATATTTTTCATCATGGTAATTTATAAATTTGTGATTAGCTTATCATGTCTTTCTTTCATCAGTCTTTTCTCTTTGTTGTTTAGACTAAATTCCTTTCCTGTCACATCTTCTTGCATAATTCCTGTTTTAAATACCTGATCATTTTTGTTCTCATCTCTTGATGATCTGAGATGTACTCCCACCTTTCCTTAAATTTGGTACTTAAACCTGAGTGCAGTACCCCAGCGTAACCTTACTGAGGTACAGCAGCTTCACACAAACTGGATCTTTTAAGTTTCTGAGAATGTTTCATGGATCCTTTTGAAAACTTGACTGGAGCGTTATCATTGCATCTACTTCAGATCTGCTAAACACTACACATAATAACCTACTAGAGAAAGAGACAGTATTGGAATCAATTTGTTCTTGTCTTTCTTATAGTCTTGTCTTTGTGCTGACAGCAAGAATATTTGCAAGCTGCCACTCATAACTTCTAAACAAAAGTTGTGTTGAGCTCCTGTAGTTGCCTGAGTCTTGTTAAAACTTGAAGAAAAAAAAAAAACACAAGAAAACGAAAAAACCCTCTGATGTCTCTAGCCTGAATGCTTAACCTCATCACAGTTTCTGATAGTTTTCAGGCACTTAGCATTCCCATTCAGATTCTGTGAAGGCTTTGCAAAGGTGTACTATACGTTTTGCAGTCCAGTGACATCAGTGATGGATGACTTTTTAAACCCGTGTGAAGAGTACCTGGGAGAATTCTGTGTCTGAAAAATAATTTTCTTGCTGTTTGTTTTTTTTCCCCCTCTATTTCTGTCTCCATTCATTCCATGCTTTTTGCTTTTGGTCTTCCATGTTCAGTCAGTACAGTTTGTGCTCGTGGTCAGCCTTTTCAGCTATTCTTCATTTTTTGAGTGACGCTTTCTGGAGTTTCAGACCAATAAAGTGGTTGATGTGACCAAACTCCTCTTTCAAAGATAATTCTCACCCAGGAAGCTTGGGTCATTTGCATCTCTGTTTGTATCGTTCCTGTAGAAAACAGGTAACTTCTGCTGATCGCTATTTCCGCTTGTATGTGACACCGTTCCTCTTGGATCGTGCTTCCTAATTCTGTGAGTGATGCTGCTTGCCTTACATTCCTTACATAAATCTTGGCCACTGTGTGTCATTTGAGTCCTGCCATTCAATTTTCCGTGCACTATCAAAATCAAATACAGAAGAATTTTTCCTCTGATTGTATTCTTTGCTTTGTTAATCAACCATCTATCCCAGTATGCGGGAGTAATTGTTAGAGAGTAAGCGCTATGTGGTATTGCTATCTCAAAGTGATACGCGTTAATAGCCTTAGGACCATTGTCATTTTGAAGTTCCTAAAGTAGTGGAGCAGAGCTCTGTTTCTTGGCTGTGAGATGTCTTCAACCTTGCAACTGCAGCTGACTGTGTAGACAGAAGGATAATCTTCCAAAAGCTACTGTTGGCATTTAGAATTGTGATTATTAACACGAGAATTGCGAAGCCTTCTTTGGCTATGTGCAAATACGTCTTTCTATTTTGTGTGCCTTTGGGCTGTTATAAAATAATGAGAAATTTATGAGGCCACCTCACTTTGTAAAAGGAGGGCTTGTTAGCGATTTTTCAGAATACACACATGACGTCAATTGTGTCAGGGATCAAATGTTTGTTCTTTCTGATTACTGGTCTAATATCAGTGATTTGGAGAAGTCCCATAGTTCTTAATGAATGAACACCACCTACAAGGCAGTAGAAAGTTTGCACTGCTTTTGTAGGCAATGTTTGGAAAGATGCAAAGAGATACTTCTGTGCTTTTGGGAAGAGCGAAGTCATGGCTTTGGGCAAATACGATAGATTTAAGCTCTGAATTTGAGAATTTATGGAAGAAGTTAAAGATACAAACAAACAAAAAAAAGAGATCATTTTGAAGACGACATTCAAGTTACCTGTGAGATGTAGTATTTCAAAAACAAAGCTTTGTTGTGGGAGCACTGTATGCTGTGTTTCAAACAATTTGTAAAACATGCTTAATTTCACAAATTTGCAGTTTTATTTCCATTATTTTTCAGCAAGTTTCCATCTGAAAAATAAAAAGAAGTTATTTTCAAACAAATAATATGATTTGTGGTAGAAAATAGGATGTGCAACTTATGCTGTTGTTGTGGATTTTTTCCATGTGGTTATTGCACACGTAGCCTGTTTCACTCTAGAAAGCAGTTTACTGCAATATAAGCACCACCTTAAACGGAAGAGGGAGGGCTTTTGTAAACTGTCAAATCTCCCTGATAATCAAACTGTATTCTGAGCATTTTTAAACTTTGATGGAGGTGATATTTGCTGGTATTATACCTTCTTATGTGCTTTCTCTTTCTGGAAGCTAGAGACAGATAGATGATGTGATGCTTCTTGCAGTAGATCTAAGCATTACGAATGAAACATATCATTTCAAAGTACAAACTACTATGATAAATCTCATAGTCAGCCTACAAATTAATACCATTTTTTTCTTATTACTATCTATTATTTTTTGTCTGCTTTAATCCAGCTGTTGTACTGTGTTCTTGGAAGTGGGGGGTGCTGGGGGAATCAAATAGAGTATCAGAATCTCAGTGCTGTGCTCAGTTTTCTTTCTGATACTCTAAAAATCTGTCAGTTCATTTAATACAGAGTGAAGTATTAAGCTAGGTAAATAAGGGTGGTGTGAACAGTTTGACAGTTTTATGACCGTTTTTGCTTGTTCGTTTCTCTGTGTCGTCTTGGAGGCCATGAAAAGAGACAGGTTTTTTTTCCGTTTTATTTTAGATGTGCAGTTCACCATATCGCTTGTTGTGTTGTTTGCATGCCCCTGTAATTTTTCAGGCAAAATAGCAGAAGTAATTAGAAAAATTTATTATATTAACTGGAGATTGAAGCTGCATAAAATGAGGTGCGTTTCCTTAGGAGTAATTCTTTTCTGGGGGAGCAAGGTAAGAGGCATAACAGACTGTACATTTTCTGATCTGCTTTTTCAGCTCAGTGTGGCTCTTACCTCTTTACATTTTTCATCCTAAAAATGAAATGAGAAACCTTTTCAATTTTTTCAGTAATGCAAAAACTGTTACAGTACTACCACAGATTTTACCCAGAAGGTGTGACTTTCAGTCTCATCTAAAACCGCTGTAACCAGTTTGGAGGTTGGGAGGGAAACTTGCCAGGATAAAAGAACTAATTATTCTTTCTCCTCGTTTTTTCTCTTTCACAGTTCACACAGTGAAATTTTCTGGTGGATTTCTTGCAGGGTAAATCAGTGGTATCTCTGATACAGTAAAAATTTTCCTCTACTTTCATAACAGGTTTCTGGAAAGACAAGAGGAGATCCTTCATGTTCCTGGGAAGAGCTGAAGCCAGGGCAGTTAAGGCCAGATAGGTGTAAGACTCTGATTGTAGTTCCTGAATTTTCAGATTTAGTAAAAAGAGTTTTTCAGAATTTAAGCTGTTTTCAGAACTTCTAATGTTTTGGGGTTTTTTTGTGCATTGCAGTATGTTAAGACTGACTGAAGATATCGTGGTTTGTAAATACTAGCTTTTTTACTCTGAATATTTAAGGTATGTGGACGTACAAGAATGTTTGATCTGGCTACACGATTTCTGCTGTAATGGAGTGAGTCCATTTCACAGGCTAGTGTGTGGAATACTTAATGCAAAAACACAAAAACACTTGCTTATATGTGTTTACTTATAACTGAATGGCCACACAATCTCATTTTTTTTTACTTCAGGGCTGTTTGACATGTGTAGAGAGCCTTCATTGAACTGAAAATATTAACTATTTGGTAATGGGGTTAACTTGTGATGACCAGTGACAAAATGGTATGTCTCCTGTGTTGCCTACCATCTTTCTGCAGTACAGCAAATCATACCTTCTTTCAATTGTTTGTTTGCTAAATGGCACAATACCTAGCACTGCTTGCAGGGTGTTAAGAGAAGCTCTGAATTGTCCATTCACCTTTAAACAGAAGCTATTAAATAATGGGAAGAAAAAAAACACCGCTAGGGAAACTAAAATGTACTTTCTGCCTGGGAATAATATGAATTTTGACAAGTTCTAACAATTTAGGTCACGCTTCTCACTTTGTGTTAAAGTTTCATCTACCTCCTGAGTGTTCTGAAAATAGCATAATGCAAAAAAACCTTTGAGGTCCCTTCTTCAGTTCCTGTTCCCAGGGACATCCATGTATGCAGGTATTTTTAACTTGCTTTCCTATGGAAACAATGTATGTATGAAACTTGTACGTTTATCGGAGGATGTCTTGTGTGTGCCAAGTTTCTTCCTTTGCACATAATCTTAAAAATAATCCTACTGTTCAAATTCTGCTGCATATAGAACAGGAAAGGTATTGTCAGTTTTGGTTGACCAGTGTGAACGAATTCTGATAGTGGTCCAGAGTTCTATCAAGTTTCATGGAAAAACAGGCAAATTGAGATGACACTTAATAGAGAAAAATGCTACTGATTGATGTACGTATCACATTGATTGTGAGAGAATCCAGATAGAAAGGGAGTTTTGTAACTGCATCGTCTGTGAGAATTTTGTTCAGTATTTAAGAAAATGTAAGCTTCAGTCTTGATCATCCTCATTCCGAAGCAGGCAGGAGAATTAGCTTTACTAGATTGACGTTATTAGTGTTTTTTGTTCCTTGAGCCATTCTTCCCTGATTTCCCTCTGTGGTAATGCGAGAACATGGCAGTTCATGAAAGTCTTCTGTACAGATTCTGCTATCTTGGACTTCCTGGTACTGTCCGTGCTACCTGTTCGATGGCAGTCTGTGAAACTGAGAGATGATAGAGGAATGAAAAAGCTGCAGGCAGTTGCATCTATTATGCCTGTTGTCTGGTCAGTGAACCTTACTGTTAATAACTCGAGAGGGCTTGG
This sequence comes from Tragopan temminckii, assembly GCA_028571105.1. Taxonomy (NCBI): domain Eukaryota; kingdom Metazoa; phylum Chordata; class Aves; order Galliformes; family Phasianidae; genus Tragopan; species Tragopan temminckii. The sequence goes on from JAOWBP010004700.1 coordinate 27,284,782, forward strand.
TGAAGGAAAAGATAGATGAAAAAGGTTTGAAAGTGGAAAATGTGTTATGAAGAGGTGTAAGTGTAGCACACTGCTGTTGGCTGGTGTCAGTGAGAGGTGGAATGCAATGCCCTGAACGATTTCTGGGCGTTTGAGGTCATCTCAGGAGAAAAGTATGTAGAAAGAGAGTAGCTTGTAAGTGTTGATGACTTTCTTCCTCTGTGGACCATATTTGTTTTAGAAGTTTTTCTACTTCCTGCATCGTTGTGTAATAAAGATTTCCAGTTTCACCCTGGAGAGGAAGCCCAACAGTGCTTTGATTCTGTTCCCAACGTGGCTTGGTGGAAGTGTGATACAAGATAGATCTGCAGGTCTTTGTACTGAACTGAGTAAGTGACTCAACAAGGTACATTTGACAGCTACCACCATGAGAAAAAGTACGACGGGGCAATTTTTACCTGTAAAAGAGAGTTTGCAGTGAAATTGTTGTGATATTCTTAGTTACGTTAACAGATGCTGCCTCAGTGTTATAGCAGAGGAGTGGCAAAGATCAGCAAACAATTTGACTGTGATAATGATTTTTCTTTTTAATGGAATACATAACAATTGATGCTTGTAGATTTAGAAATGCATGTAGATTTGTAAAACAAACATGTAAAGATTTCGTCCTTACACGTTTTTCTGACAAACTATCACTGTCAAGAATGTAATCTTAAGTTGAAAACTTCCAGTTGCTTAAGGTGGATAAAATAATTATCTACACCTAGCTCTACACTGTGTTTTTATATTACTGGTCTAAAGCAGACATGATTGCTTCTTGTATTCTTTAACTTCCAGTATTTTCCTTGTGCCCACTGGGATATTATAAGGGTCATCTTGTTTTGCCTTTTATTTGTTGTGTTTTTCACTCCTGATATTTAAAATGAAACATTATGCCAACCACGTCCAACCTGCAGCCTGGCCCAGCCCCCTGCAGTTGCCCACTGCCCCACACCATCATGGCAGCAGCTCTTCCCTCCGAGCAGCCTGTCCCGTCCCTGGGCACGCACCCATTGCTCACAACAACTGAACATCAGTGCGTAATGGGCTGGAACCAGGACATGGGGAAGGCACAGTGCAGTGCTAACTCAAGTGACAGCAAATTATTTTATGCATTGTGATACACTGGCTAAACACATTCCAGTGAACAATGAACAATAGGGAGCCATGCGTTCCGTGAAAGGAATTTGAAAATAGGTTTCAAGAAGGATTGCCAAAAAAAAAAAAAAATCAGTTTTTTGGATTGAGACTCTGTTTTCAGTCAACATAAATGTTTCTTGGGAATTTTCAAATGGAATGTATGGAGTTGCAATAAAAAAACGTATCGCGTCTCTCTACTGGAGTTTTATAACACCTGTCTTCCCACAGAAAAATATCCCTCACTTCAATCATACCTTATTCACATCATCGCTTTTTGGCAGTGTGTATATTCATGAACAGCTATTTTAAAGGATGTGCTTGTTGTTCTCTTTTCTGTGTTTGAATAAAAACCTTAAAAATTAAGGAGGCATTACTTTCAGAGTAACCTTTGTAAACGCAGCCCTAGACATGTCCTCTTCCTTCAGTGTGGTCCAAGCAAACAGGTTCGTTTGTTTGTTTGTTTTTGAGACTGAAAGCAGTATACCCAATGCAATGTATCACTCAAAACCTAGAAAATAAAAACAGGTTTTAACTATCAGCCTAGACAACGCAGCAATTACAGTAAGAAGCTACATGGCTTTAAGTTGGAATGCGTGATTTATGTAAGAAAATGATAGGAAGATGCTGAGAAATGTGTTTTTTTGAAGAAGTGTTCTTTGGCATAGAAAGCAAGCAGTACTAGATTTCTTTAATCTGTGCATGAGGCCTGTAGGATCCTAGTTGCAATATTTCTGATAGAAGTCTACTTTCAGTGAAGTTAGCAGGGATGCAAATGTTCACTGTAATTGAGCTAAAAGGTCATCAAGCTGTTAGTGCCAGTGAGGTGGGTCTAAGCAACTTAGCTTGCGTACAAGCAGGTATTTGCTTGCGGTCTGTCAGAATGAATGCCTTCTGCCCTTTGAAGAACATGAAAGGGTAAATGGTATGAAATGGGTGGGCAGCTGAGGCTCACTGCTGCCCTATGCTGTCACAGCCCAGCAGCGTAGGGAGTGCAGCCAGCTTTGGACCAGGTGCTGGCCTGCAAACCTCACCTCTACAGTGCTGTAGGAAACCTCCTCAGAATCATGGAAATTGTGGTTTCTGTTAGTTAGTAAGTGGAGGATTCACTGCTTTATCTTTCTGTGCTCTGTAGTGCTCTTTAAACTTCTACTGGACTTTGTTTCTGTTTCATGTCATGAGGTAGGAATCGTGTTCCGAGCAGCTCAGCCCAGTCCTTCCCTGAATATCTGGCAACTTCGCTTTCCTCCTAGGCCCCTACCCAACCTTGCTGTGTTGTGAGCTTGCCTTTCTCACAATGCATGCAGAGACCCAATGCATCAACTGTGGCAGTTTTCTGCCACTGCAGTCGGTCAGTCCATCAGTCAGCCACCATAGCTTGGGCATGGGTCCCAGAAGTATAAGCTGTGACCTATCTTGTTGCTGCCAAAGCTCAGCAGTAGCTCTTAATACACACAGCATAAAGCAGCAAAGGAGGCACCGTGTCATCCTGCTGCAGAGCAGGGAGAAAATACACCAAGTTACACTCGCTTTGCTAAAAATTTTTTGCATGGAATATGAGATGTTTGTCTTATTGAAGGCCTTGAAAGAGGTTAAACAGCTGCAGTTAAGTTAGAATGGTGGGGTGTGTTTTTCTAAAGGCTAAGAGCTGGAATAATTGTAGGTGCCTCTAGGAATGAAATAAACTGGCATAGGTAAGAAAAAAAATTACTCTCTTCGTGGTGTGTGACTTTCCATATTTGGCAGTTACTGGAGCTGGTATCTTGGTGTTTCCCTATTTTTGTCAGTATTATGGGTATGTATTTTCACATGAATGAGTTGTTCTTAAATAATTTTCTAACTACAGTGGGGACGAACAAGCTTTTTGTCCTTGTCTGGCACAAGCATATTCTTCAGCTAATGTTACTGAAAGAAAATTTAGGTACTGCGTTCAGGTTTGGCTTTTGTTGTATATATTTGATAATACTTCGGGAAGTTTTGGGAGAAGTAGATCTTACTGTTCCAATAATCCTTTGGGATTGTTTGGAGGACAGTGATCTGTGGGTTCTTTTTGGCAGTTGTACCCTGGGGTCGGCGTGAAAAGAAAATCTTACCCTACCTACTGAAATTGTTTTAATAGAAGTTCTTGAAGTCCATGTTTGTGTAATGGCAGAGCCACAAACATGGATCAGCTGATGACATCAAATTTGTAAGTATGGACAAGCTAAATAAACTAAAGGCAGTTCTAAAAGCTGTCAGGACTGAGTTGTCTTTCATGAGTGGGATGATGGCATTACGTATCCAAGTAAAGAAATACATTAATTGCTTGAAGGCTAAGATGTACAATATAGCTAGCTGCAGCAGGATAATATTAGTACCTGACATAAGAAAGGACTTTTCTGAGGGAGTGTGGCTTTATTCTCAGAAAATCCAGTTTTCTATGCTTCTTTTTTTGTTCCTTTATGTACTTAACCTCAGGTATGATTTTTAGTCTGCATCCCTGAATGAGTGGAAAATACTGTTCAGAAGTCTTTTATGTTATGGATACTCTTCAGATAATTGGAAAACTAAATTTGGTGAATAAGGGCTGGTGGTTTTATTTTTTTAATCAATTTTTATATTCATACAGTTTGTACTGGCCAAGGGCAGATGAGATTTGTTTTCTTCCAGTGTGGATTAAAAATTAAATTGAGGACTAGGTTTAGTGATGTGGCTTAGAATGATTGTGTAATATGGGAGGACGAGCTCATTCCAGGGAGGAGTCAAATAATACCTATTTAATATTTTGTCATATGTATATTAAAACCATTTTAACTACGAAACAGCTCACCTCAACAAGATTACTCACAGAAGTTATGATAACTAATAACATTGTTAAAAACATCCACAATTAGTTTGTTATCTACAGCTATTCAGTGCATCCTTCCAAACTATCATGCCTATTGCTTTTTTTTTTTTTTTTTTTTTTGTCTTTTTGAGGGTTAGGAATAAGGGCTATGCCATGAGAGTGGTTTAATATTTAATTTTAAAACTCCTCTTCATAGACTGTTCAATTTCACAGTGCTCCAAGTCTTGTATATATATTGCTCTATATAAATGTTTCATAGTGGAGATGCTGGTGCCATAGCGGTGACATCTCTAGGCTGAAGGCAAGTTGGTCTGCACTAATTTTATCCAATGTAACATTGCTAGTTTCCTAAGTATATTAGGTGATCTATATGTACCTGAACTACTGGTGACAGTTCTTGAGCAGTCTAGCAGAATACTTACTTGGGCTGGAGAACAATGGAAAAAAGGAAATCCTAAGCTGTTCTGTCAAATGTGCATCTGTAATAGCATAGTGATAAAAGATTTTTCTTTTAACAGGTTCTGGAAAATAACAACACCAATGAGTGACTTGATCATTGCTCTCAGCTCCAGATGACTTGCCCTGTTTTTCAGAAGGGTATGTATACATCCGTTTATGAAAGTGTTGGCAAAATCCAGTACCATTTTAAGATGTGTTCCTGTTGCTTTCTTCGTTGTGTTCCTTTGCATGTGTTTGTTTCTTTTTTGTTTGATTGTTTGACAGCCAGACTTAATGTGTCTCATCCACCTGATCTCTAACTTACTCCTTGGTTCTTGATCTAACATTATTTTACCGCATGATGGAATGCTGTGTCAATACCTTGTTGCTAGCTGCAGGTGATACTGTGTGTCAATGTAGCCAAAGGCTTCAGGTCTCTCATAAATGCCACTAAATATCTGGCTCACCAGCCTCTTAGTTTTGCTGTCATTGTTCCTTTGAACTTGCAGTCTGCTGAGGAGCAGGATTTCATTGCTGTATCTTCTTGCACAGCTGCATACTGGTGTGGAGAAAACGGCGTTCATGTTGACTCAGAGTTGTGTGCTGGATATAGCTTGAATGTTTTCCTGTTAGTCTGCATGTAAAATCCCTCCCAAGGGGGTTCTTGTGATAGCTCATTTTGTACTGCAGACTTGTGAGGTGCTTGGTTGCACAGTGGTTCAGGAGAGAAGACAATGTTCTTCTCTTATATGAATTTTTGAAGGTTTTAAAAAAAAAATTAGTCTTCAAAATACAGCAGTTCAAAGACTGTATGAATGTGACCAACTTATCTGTTTTATTGAAATCTGTATGAAACAGAAGGAAAATTAATATTAGGTTTGGAAGAGAACTGCGTGTTTGACATAACTCAGAAAGAAAACACAGGGAAATAAAATTCCTCTGAGTTCCAATAAGTGCTGCATCTGGTCAGTCAACTAAATGTTATCCTTCTGTACTGCCTGGGAGCTCCTCTTGATTGCCAGCATACAGCATCTAAGAAATAGACATTGCTTTTCTCTAAAGAGTTTGCAGGTCAAGTAATTTAGAAACTAAGACAAGTTCATTAAAAGATAGCTTAAACTGCTATTCATACTTGAAAGTCAAGTACCTATAGAGAAAAGCTGTTGAAAAATGATAATTTGTCCTGTAAATAAATTCTGTTGTTACTGCGGGATGCTGTTAGTATTTATTCAATTACTTAAGGTAACAGTAATCAAATTCACCTATAGAACTAACAATATATGTTGTGTATGCTGTGGTAGGCCCAGTGCAGTGTCTCCTGGTCAGTGGCAGAAGAACATGTTGGTGGCAGTCACAGTGGTAGCAATAGCAGCAGTTCCACCCCTGCCACTGTGAATGGATCGACGTGAACATATCCAGTGCTTGAGCTGCTACTCTTGGCAACTGGTAACCCTTGGTGTGGAAAGCTGCAGTTGCTTTGTCTATGTGTAGCCTATAGATGAAAGCACTGGGGCTACAAGAGGTCAAATTTGATTGGAGCGTGCACACCTGGGTGGAGATAGGATGTTTACTTCTGGAAAAATGAAGGTTTATTTAGGGCAGGGCCATAGGGTAGATGACAATTGTACAGTAGTTCAATGTTCATAGTAAAAGTATTTACCCTTTTAGTAAAGAAGTGATGAAACTGGCTCCTGCTGAATGTGTTGGTGGCCTGCATGGAGCTGGGATGTTATGTTGCTGCTTGCAGTACCTCCTAGCAGGCAAAGTCTGGGATGCTTGCCTTAGAGCTGAGAAGGTTTAAGTATGTAAAGGTAGTAGAACAAGAAATAATCAGGAGCAAATAAGGCAAGGAATATAGGTAGTGTGTTATACTTGAAAACATGTTGCTTTTTGTTCAAAGAAAGAAATGTGTGAAATAGTATGTGTAAAACATAATGAGGGAATTAGCAATGAGTCTAATATTTCAGATGAAGAGTAAATTTTAGTTGCAGTAGGAGAACAGGACATGCCAGTACAGTTTGAGCTACCCTTCTAAGAAGGAAAGAGGTTATTATAAACAAAATATTTACTTTCTGCTCTTTGGGATGTTGTTTTAAGCAAGGTAAAGAGGAAAGCTTAAGTTAACTTCAGTGAAAGAGAATTGTCATGAGCTGTCACCAATCTTGGTGGTTTGCTGTACTCTAAAAAGTTTGAACTTAGCAGAAGATGGATAATAAATTGCATGATGTTTTTCCAAACACTTGTTTTTCCGAAGTATTTAATTTGTAACTTAAGTTTCTTTTACTAGATGTCGTCTGTTACTGAAAATGGAGATGTTACTGCTGGAAAGCCAAATGAAGAGAAAACATATAAAAAGGTAAATAAGACTTATAATCTTTTCATTTCATGCTTTTCCTTTTAAATTCATAATTTAAACCTGCTGTAAGTGGACTATACTTCAGAACTAAATATAAGAACAAACAAAGCATGTTCTGTGGATTATTTGAAAGTATTTTATTCCTTCTGTGAAATGATAAGCTAATTCAGTATGGTTTTAAAATATACATTCTTGATAGATTGGTGGAAATTCTTTGCTCTTAGCAACAGAAATACCTTTGTACACAAACAGTTGACAGAAATTTAGGACAGTGAGTTCCTGGATTCTTTGAATGTTTATGCCAGATGCCTGAGCTACAAACTCACTTTAACACCTCTTCAGTATTTGCTGCAGAGTGCACTTTTTTTTTTTTGTAAGGAAATAGTGTTTAAGAGGTGACATATTTGGTGTAATATCATGCATCCCTGGTGGCAACATGAGGTTATTTAGAAATTGGTGGTAGGTGATATTGTTTTTGGTTTTGATTGTCTCTCAGTGGTTCTCTGAAAGCAGCACTGTTTAGAACCATCAAAAACTATTGGTAACTAAGGTGAGACATATACATGTGTACATATGTACATACTTAAACAAGCCAATTTTTACTTAATGGATTTGATCATTTTCCTTGATAGATATTCTCTCAGAAGTAGTGATATGTCTTCGTAATGTAACATTGAGGTCCATGTGCTCCTACAGTATATGTCATAAATTAGGAGACATCATTTCTCTGTTTCCTACAGCATTGCTGGGAAAGTCAAGAACAGTAAGCTATTTCTTTTCCCACTCCTCTCTCCTTTTGTTGGCAACTACATTTTAAGTATCTGGGATGTCATTGTAGATTATTTTCTCAGAATTTTCTCAGAAATGAAAGGAAAACAGTGTTTGAGAAAATGTGTTGTTGTCTTTTTTAGTTAGAAATTGTCTTCAGTTTCTCTGCTTATGACTTCAAAATACTGAAGTCTTCATAACTTTCAACATTTAGTACTAGAAATTAGAAAAGCGGTACGCCCAAGGTGGACATTAATGCAGTCTTGTAGCTGCCTGAGTAGACTGCAGAACTTGGTAGTCCCTGCACAGGACAATTTGTATTCCTTTCAGTCATCCTATGTACCTTACTTTGTTCCCATTCAACTCTTAAGTTCACAGTATTACAGAGAAAGCGTTGTAAAGATTTATACCATGACACCAATTCTTCTGTAGTTTTATGAGAAATGCATCTACGACATCATACTGGGAGCTCAGTGTCATGTCCAAATTCTGCTCTTTCCCCTGAGCTTCCAATTGTCTGTACATGGATCTTACAGCAGTTTAATTTCTTTTCTGGTATTCATACTCCCAGTTGTTCTCAGTTCAAGATCCTGTGTTATGGGTACCCCATAGTTCAGTGTTATTGCATACTATCATTTACGCTCCAGCTTCTGAATACTAATAAAAAATTTAATTTAAAAAAAATTAATAGAAAAAAAAAGTTTGACCTAAAACTGATGCATGAAGAATTTAATGATAGCGTGTTTTGCTTTTAATTATGTATCTCTTCTCATAAGCCAAATTCTTTATAAGCCTTGCCCTTCATTCTCTTTCTCACCCTTGCAAGATATTCCATATAACACCATTGAAGGGTTTTTTGTTTGTTTATTTTTTAATAGAAGTCAACTTCTGTTTGTGTAGAAAGATGTTTATGAGGTGAGGCTGGCAGGACTTGTGTTTGGCAGCAGCATTTCATGTCATCTTCCATTTAATTGCAGATTTTTATGAAACCTTCACAATGGCACCACATTCTGGTGAAGTCTTGTTGGCAGTTAAGATCCACCTATCTCTAACTGCTCATATCACTTTTATTTCCTTATTGTTATTACTCAGGTTCTTTAATCATGCTTTTCTGTACTTAGTTTGTTCGGCAAAAATTAGTGACAATTTCTGACTTCCTGTGATACTTTCTCCAGAAATCTGGTTTGGGGAAGAGGTTAGTTTCTTAGCTAATGCTTTTTCTACTGCTTGGGTAATTCCTGCTCCCATCTGCCACATCCCTTGATGGCAGTGGGACTGCTTAGGCAGGATGCTCCTGTAGTTTTCAGATCAGGCGAGGCTTGCTAACTCATTCTTATTGCTCAGAGGCCTCCTTTCCACCTTTTTGTTCTTGTTTAAACATAATTGAAGTGAAGAAACATATGATGTTTGTCTGTTCATCTTAGAACAGGCAAAATACAGATCTTGGCTTGAATTCTGCCAGTTTGGGCTTTGGCTCTGCTTTGCTTTGACCTTTCATATATACCTCCAAGGCAGCTGTGTAGCTGTTTCTTACAATGGAACTGGTGTGTATCTTTGATCTGGAATATTTGTAGCAGTGATGTGCTCTTCTAAGGAGGTGCATTGGTTGGTCTGGTAGCCAAACAAGTTGCATCATGAGATGCATGTCTGGAGCAGTTCAACAAAGCAATAAAAAGTGTAACTGGAGAAAGAATGGGTAACCAAAATGTAGTTCAGAAACACTGACATTATAAAAGTTTTGTGATGCCAAGATTTACTTGTGATTCAAGGGATTTCTAACGTCAGTCCTAGGAGTTAATTGTCCTGAAACGTGCTGATAATTTCAGTCTCAGCTTTAAGGTCATGCTTCTAAAACAGAGGGCTTAGTGAAGGAGGAGTCAGTGTCATCCTCCTGTGTCTCCGGCTGTGAGCTGCACTGGTTCCACATGAAGACTCAGCAGCAACTTTATCCGGTCTTTTAAGTTTTCCTTGAGCTTTTCAGCCTTCTCCCAGAGCAAAACGCTGTAGTGTGCCTCTTTAGCCTTTATTTCCTAGCTCTTGCTGTAAAGCTAAAAACAAATGAAATCCTTATGGATAAGTAATGTTCTGATACAACCTTGCTGAAAGGTTACAATTTCCTTGCATAATGATGGGGGAGAGGGGGAATTTCTCAGTCTCATCTGAAGACTGAACTGTCACTTTGTCCTGAATAATTTTTGCTTTTTGCCTAGTTGAGTTGTGTCCACTCATTTTTCATAATAGCATGCAAGGATTATGTCTGTACAGCTTTCATCACATTAATGTGTCAAGTGCATACAAATAGGAAAAGTAATACATGGAAAATGTCTGATGTAAAATTCAGTGACTCATAGGAGAAGGTTAAATAAATGTTGGCTTTGGAGGCATTTGCCCATTTGTCACATCCACTGAGAAGGAAGCCTAACAAATCAATACATATTAAATGATGTTTTTGTTGCTTGATCTGGAAATGTAAGGAAATGTAAATATCCCTTACTAAGAACTGCGAACAATTTCTTCATAAGGAAAACATGGAAGAAAATTAGAGAGAAAATAATTGCAAACACATGACTTTTGTTTTGATCTATTTTATATACATTTAAAAACATTTTTTCTTGGAATGAGGTAAAGATAGCTTACATCTGGTGTAAACGAAACTACTTTTTTTAGCACTATACTGTTGGGCTCACTGACATGAATAATGGTTTACTAAAATGTTTGTCTGAGGACAAATTGTATCTTAACTGTTGTTTGAGAAGAAAAGGTTTTCTGCAGTAGCAGAAAATGTTCACCACCTTTTCCTTGTGGGTCACTCACCCTTACTTCCAAAGACCCTGAGTAGATGCTGCTTTGAGTGCACTGACTGAAGTAGAAGTAGGCTATGCAGTTTTATCTAGTGAATTTGTACAGCTGGAGAATGAATTAGAGCTGAAGACTCTAATTTGCTCCCTTTTCTGCTGTTTCCTGTATAGCATGGCTCATCATGCAAATGCTGTCATTCAGAACACCATCCCACACTCTTCCTTCTTTAACCCCAACTTTTATTGATGAGCAGTGTCAAATGGTACAGGCTATAGCTTCAGTCCAATGGGGTAGCTGTCCTGACTGCGTTCCCTGCCCACTCCATCTTCTCATTGGTAAGGCAGCATGAGAAGCTGATAAGTCCTTGGCTTTGTGAAAACCATCAGTGTGTTAACAAGACTGTTTTCATCACACATTGAAAACACAGCACTGTACCAGTTATTATGAAGAAAATTATCTGTGTCCCAGCCAAGGTCTGAAGGAATCTTATTAATAATTGAAAACTTTATTTCTGTGGTATCTTGGTTGTGTATTGCCAGTGTGTTCCAAACATGTCCTGAATCCATGTAGAATAGTTTTAAGAGCATTAAACATAAATATGAACATTAGTGATAATGACTGTTTTTCACTGTTTTTAAGTTCATCTCAATCAGTTAAAAATAAACTTTCATTTTTAGGAAGAAGTTCTTTCCTCAGAGGGCAGTGAGTCACTGGTACAGGATGCTCAGAGAAGCTGTGGGTGCCCCATTCCTAGAGGCGTTCAAGGCTAGGTTGGATGGGGCAGCTGAGCTGGTGGGTGACTGCCTTGCCTGTGGCAGGGGGTTGGAACTAAGTGATGTTTCAAGTGCCTTCTAAGCCAAGCCATTTTGTGATTTCTCCAGGAGAAAATCTGACTTAATTCAGGATAAAGCTAAGAATAAGTAGCTTGTAGACCTGTCAGTACTGTTTATGGAACTTTAGATACTTCCAGTAGTTTCTTTATAATTTTGTTTAGTTCAGCTAAAATAGTGATAGATTTCTTACTTATCTAAATTCTTGAGACCTTATTTTCTTCAGTTTCCTTCAACAGTCATGTTTTGACCCAAATCTCAGACAGAAGAAAATGTGATTTGCCACACATGTGAACACTTTAAAGATCTAAGATGATGTCTTGATTTACTAAAACCTTGTTAAAAGCCTTGCTCAATCATTGCTAAGCATCCTAACTATGCAGATTCTGAAATTCATAACTATATCAAGACAGTGGCACAGTTATAAGTATGCAACAGTCTCTTTTATTTTTCTCCTGATATTTTACTGATTCAGTTATCAGAATCTGCTGACACTCGTGCAACTTTTGCACTGCAGTGTAATCAGTCATATATAATAGTTCCTTAATCTGCTTCCTGACATTCAGTATACCGATAGGAATAATGAGGCATGAACAGATCTGTTGAGGCACTTTAAATGTGTAGAAGAAAATCAGACCAGAATGCATAATGTTCTTATTCTGGAAACCTGTTACCAGTTTTCCAAAATCTCTGCTTGTAATCCGAAGTCTACCGCAGATGCATACTTGTTTGGCATGATTATTTCTTATGGTAACATATTTTGCAGTTCTTCTTAGTGTATTACAGTTAGCACCTTGCCTTGTTCAGAACTGGCTATCTATGGCATCAGTCACTTTGCCCAGGAGCAAAGGGAATTTATCTGAAAAAAGACAATTAGCTACCTATTGTTAGAGCTTGCAAACATGTGCTAACAGCATTGCTGCATGACTGTTGGCATTGGTTTACGTCCAAAGACCAATGTGTGTGGGTAGAATTGTTCTGCCAACACTGAAACTTTCCTATCGGAGCTGCACTGGAACATACATTTTCAATAGCATACTACTGAATGTTTTGTACTCAGAAAGAAAGAAAATAATACAATAATAGCAGTTGTACTTGTTTAATGGCCTAGCTTTATACTGGCATTCAATGCAGTATGCCAGAAAAAATGTGTAAGCTTATATTGTGGTAGCACAGTTATTGATGACTTTATATGGAAAGTACAGTGAACACCATGTGGAACAGCATGTAATGCTTCATTGCTTTGTTCATAGGCATAGTTCTAGGATGCAAAGAAAAAGAATGGCCAAAGAATGTGGCATAGGCTGGTGTAATGGATAGCTCTCAGAAAGAGCAGGTACACTCTGGATATTTCTACTCTTTGCTGCAGAAGAAAATGTTTTTCTACGTCTGATATCACTGCTATTTACATCTGGATTACACAAATGAATATGTGTCTTTTTTTTGTTTTGTTTATTTGCTATTATGATAGATTGCCTTATCATAACAAAAACCTTGGGTAGAGTTCTCCTCTGGAGGTCACAACTGCCTTTTGCAAAGAAGACTAGCAGGACTAAGGTAACTTTTTTCTATAAGAGGGGCAGCTTAGTAGTAGCTGTTAACTCCTGCCTCCTGCAGCAAAATCCAGAGTTGGGTGGATGGCAGAAGTCCAATTAAATGAAGTCTGACTTGCTGTGCAAGCAGCTGGCAGAGAAACAGGCAGTGTGAACTTAAGGAAGAGTGAAGGAACACTGTGGAGTTGCAAGTTGTGGAGAAACACAGGAAAGAGTTTAATCATTTAAGTTTTCTAGTTGCTCTGTTTTTACCCTTTTTATGATTTAATATGAAAGGAAACTGGTAGTTCAAATGTGGAAGATGCAGAGAATGCTGAGGTGGTCTAGCTGCCTCCAAAAGCTTCAACAGAAGCAGTTGCTGGAAGTGTTCTGTCAGTGGGACTTAAAACACTACAAGTGCCCAAATACAGGGAAAATATAATACAAAAGGAATGGACACCCAAATAACTGCACACACAGATTGAATCTAGTAGCAATTTCTTAATGTTCAAGGGTTTTTTTAACATGTTGCATGGAGAAGGCTTACTGTTTTCCAACAACACTGTCCTCAGGTTGTTTGACCTATGAGTTTACACAGCTTATGGAGGCTTAGTTTCTTTTCATGGGTCTGGAAAAGATAAGGTATGTTTGCAGAGGAGAGGTGGTGTGTTTAGATTCCTGGTACTTGTGGTAACCAGTATAACTGAAGAACAAATGTTTACTTGTAGGAAATTCAAATCTGTCCAAATCCATGCATCTAAAATAATTTTGATTAAGTGGAAGCCTGGGGATTATTTATTTATCTTCAGGGAGGCTGTGGCTTGCAAGAGGCCTTCTGTATGCAACTCTATACCAATCCCTTTCTTAATACCATCAAAATGGCATTAAGCAACGGCATTTCAGAAGTGTGTTTACAATTTAGACAGTGTCCATTGTGTTTCAGTTAAAGTAAGGAATCAAGGAAGTGGGAATTTCATTGGGACTTTTTGCTATATTGCCAGACTCAGGTTCTTTACACTCTTAGTCTGATTTCAGGGTAATGTAATGGTTTTGTAAGATTTAATGTGAGTCTGTTCAAGCTCTAGGAACTGAGGTGTGGAGAGGAGTTTGACCTCCTTCATGAGGCAGGTTTTTTCAGCTAACTGGAGATGAGCACTATCTTGTGTTTTCACAAGGAAAAGAGCTGTGAAGTAGACAACCAATTCATTGATTCAGTTCTACCACCCAGCAGAACAGGCTGGTAAAAGAGATAAGAGCAGTCTTTTCTTCACAGATAGCAGTAAAAAGAAATGAACTAATGGCAGCTGTGTGGGAAAAACAGCTGCAGAACAGTGTTAATCAGTGGTGGTTTCTTATCAGGTGCCTTTTGCTCCCCATGTCATAAATAGGAATGTCATAACTAGGTAGCTCTACCACTTCATTAGAAAAAAATAAAAAACATGGATTGTTTTACTTACATTTATTTGTATGACTGTATTACAAAGGGTGCAAAAAAAAAAACCAACCCAAAAATAATCTTGCCTTTCAGAGTGATAATGAGATGAAATTTCTGAGGAAAAGAATATGAGCATTATAGCAGGTGCTTTATAGCACCTGCAATATGCCAGGTGTCTTGCAGAAGAATCACCATCTTTGCCCTCGAAAGTTCATAGGCTAAGCTTCAGTTGCAATAAAATGAGTTATAAAAAAGAAAAACAGATACACAAGGATAAAGTTCATATCCCTGAAGTTCCATATGACATTTCTAGGATGTCATAGGATGCTAAAAAGGGCAAGAATGTTGAATTTGTGAATTGCTTGTGGGGAATATGAAGACTTAGTAAACACTGATTGAGTGTTAAGGATGGGAAAAATGAGAGTAGGGTTAACGTCATAAAATTAAGTGAAGGCTGAATTCAATGAAGTTTCTTTCAGTTGGTTGTTTTTTGTTTTTTAAAATATTAATTTATTATTAGTAGTAGTCCCATACAGATACATAACATGTAAGAAAACCTGTTTAAAAGGATAAATGTATTTACCATTTGCCAGCCATTTACATTGAAACTGTAATGACCTTAACATTCTAATGGAAATAGTTATTTGGCAACATATAATGTGGTTTCTAGTAACTGTAGTACTTACAGTTTTGCACTCTGCTACCATCTGTCACATGTCAGCAACATGTTATGAAATATTGGTGGGATATTCTGCAGTACCACCAACATCCACCTCTGACACTGAGCCAATATATGTGGCTTTTTTTGTATGGTGTGTCCTCTGTGTTTGATAAAACGCAATAGTACTGTGTTAGCAGCTGTGCTTTCCGGTTGTAGTCCTTCATTGTGGCAGTGAACAAGATAGGTGTCCAGCTATGAAGCACAAACTCTATTCACGTGTATATTGATTTGATCAAAGTTGCATAATTGCTGCTTGTGCTGGACATTTATCATGCATGAATAGAGTCCTTTCAAAGAAAGAAAAATGTGAATCTTCTTACAACACAGGCCAGATCTTTTTATTAATCAAAGTTGCAGTCGAAGAATGGTAGCATTGTTTGTTCCTGCCAAATTGCCTGTTGTGAACTGTTATAAAATTGCAACTTCAGCTTGGTGTGCAATCTTAATTAATGAGGAACTACGCATCTCTATCTTTTCTAAAAATAAGCAGTGGCTCTGGCATGTGTTGTTCTGAGGACTAAAATAAGTGTAGTTTTGTGTATGTGAACTTCTTCTTATGTAATTTTCACTCCCTTCTGAAATATTTTTGTTCAAGTGCTGCAGTAATTCTGGCCATGGAACTTCTGGGGTTTTCACTGATACCGTGTCTAGTTTGATGGATGAGAGATAACATCTGAAAACAAGCATCAGAATGGTACCTTTGAACTAGTGAAAGTACACCATGCTAAGGGAAGTTATTCCCTTCTTGTCAACCTTATTTACCTTCCTACTGGTTTGCTTTATTCAATCCTTTCATCTTTTCTTTGCTTCATTTGCACTTCCATGTCAGATGCCATTTTGTCAGAGTGCCCTTCTGCTGCTATCTGTCACACATCACCAGCATGTAACAGAGTATTGGTGGGAAGGTTCACCCTCTGCTGCCATACTATCAACTTCTGCTTCTGATGATGGGCAAACATAATAAAATATGAGGCATTACTTTTGGAGCAGACGTTGTGCATTTTCATGATATTTGTAAGTGTTTTTTCCCAGAACGTAACACATGCAGTTTCAGATCCTGGAATAGCTTTGAATGTCTAATAGGCTTTTGGAACGACATAGTATTACTTTAAACCTTTTAATTGATAAGAAGTTCTCTCTAGTTGAAAGTTTTCTTCTGCTCTTAAAGACTGAGAAAGAAAGAGGATGTGACGTTGTTAGAAAGTTATGTTACTGATAAGAATAGAAATCTATCTGTTATTAACTGATGCTTGAATTCTTACTTTCTATGCAGACTACGTCCTCAGCTATTAAAGGTGCTATCCAGCTGGGAATAGGATACACTGTAGGAAACCTTACTTCAAAACCAGACAGAGATGTTCTTATGCAAGACTTCTACGTAGTGGAAAGTGTCTTCTTACCCAGGTAAGGACAAGCCTATTCAACCTATTTTCTAGCAGAATTTCATAATGAAATTCTACCTAAATATTTAAAATAATAATTGTTTTACAATTCTGACAAAATTGGGTTGGAAGACTGAGGCAGAAGAACTTGAAAATGCTCCTGTCTTCATGTTGTCAAGTTTGGTTCATGTGTGGAGTTTGAATGTTACTTCATAAATTGTTCCTAATAATTTGCAGTGAATCATAGAATCATAAAATGGCTTGGGTTGGAAGGGGCCTCAAGAATCATCAAGTTCCAACCTCTCTGCCACAGGCAGGGCCATCAACCTTCGTATCTAGTATTAGACCAGGCTACCCAGGGCCCCATCCAATCTGGCCTTGAATACCTACTGGGACCAGGGCATCCACAACCTCTCTGGGCTTCCTGTTCCAGCACCTCACCACTCTCATAGTAAAGAACTATCCCCTGACATCCAACCTAAATCTTCCCTCCTTCAACTTAAAACCATTTTCCCTTGTTCTGCCATTGTCTACCCTCGTGAAGAGCTGATTTCCCTCCTGTTTGTAGGCACCCTTTAGGTACTGGAAGGCTGCAATGAGGTCACCCCGCAGCCTTCTCTTTTCCAGACTGAACAAGCCCAGCTCCCTCAGCCTGTCTTTGTAGGGGAGGTGCTCCAGCCCTCTGGTCATTTTTGTGGTGGTCCTCTGGGCCCACTCTAACAGCTCCCTGTCTTTCTTGTATTGGATGCTTATATCAATGCTTAGAGGTTATCAGTGTTAATAAATGGGAAGTGGAATTGACAATGTTCAGAATAATTGCAGGTAGGTACTTTTAAAGTTGATCTCTCCTGATGTAAATTTGGTAGTTTAAATTCCTAATTTCCTCTGAACTGAGAGATCTTTCAAGATTAAGACACTGTATTTCTTATGTGAAATGAAGCATTTAATTGCATTCTCTAGTTCATAGGACTTGGGAGTATTCATATCGTATTCTGGTGCTAACTGTAAGGTTCATGATCTTTCTCTTGGTGATTAGATATAGATTTGTAACCTGTGTACTTATCCACTGTAACCACAGTTTTTTCACTTGTTCAGAAAAAAAAAACAACCCTACAACTTAAAACTGAGAAGTTTGTGTATCATGTAAAAAAAGTTTACTCTTTTTTTTTTTTAAATGGATTGAGCCATCATATCTGTGAAGTGTCCAACTGTGATAGCTATGCAGGGTTGTTTAGTTGTTTGTTTGACTGGTTTTGTTGTTTGTGAAACAAAACGGAACGTATATAATACAGAAACATAAAAGTGTTTCATGATATAGCGCAACTTTGGGCAAAAATATGTAATCTGTGTATTTTTTAACGTATGTGTGAAAAATCAAGTTAAATAAAATGGTTTGTAGTCTTTAGCATCACAGACCTTGTGAAATTTACATCCTTGGACGCTCAGAAATTACATTTTTGTATTTGGTTATGTTTTTAAGGGAGGACTAGGAGAGATTACTTCTGGTTAAAGAAGAGAACAAAAGCAAAAGTAATAACCTATTTGTACTACCATAAAATTGATCTTAAAAGCTTTAATAACACCTTTCTTGACAGTTATCTTGAAAAAAAAACACAAAAAAGAGCATGAAGAAAATGATATAAATGAAAGAAATGACTAGAGCAGCAAGAGATCTGACTTCTTGTTTTTGAATAGCAGTCTAGTAAGCAGCAGTACATAATACAGTGACTCATAATACAGTGACTCATCTTGACTGTAACAGAGAGCCTTTCTATGTAGAACCCTTGCTGGTAACACTCTGTGAAACCAGAAATTGGCTATCCATAGAAGTCTCTTAAAAATAGTCATGATGCTTCACTTCTTAAACTGACAAACAAATTTCATATTTCAAGTCTGTCTCTCGTCTTTATTTAACTTCCATCTTTGTCTGAAATCTTCTCAACCTGAAGTGCTACTAACTTGTAGAAATCATAATATAGTGTTAAATGAATTATAATAATTTAGTGTTACAGACTTCAGTCTTTCTGGCTGAGGATATTAGTGTATTGAGTCTCGACATTGTATGGGTAACTTCTAAGTCCTGTCTGTAGCTGACTTCACTACTGCAGCTCAAGATAAAAAGCTTAAGGCCTCATTTCCCTTCTGTGTGAGGCTGAGCTCCAGAGGTGTAGTTCAGGTGCTCTTCACATTTTCCTAGGATAGTATTAACATTTGAAGACAATATTGTAGAAGTCGCTACTTAAATGCAGCTTATGGAAAATGAGCTCTGTGTCTTCTAAATTTTTAGGTTTTTACTTTTTCTTCTTCCCCCCTTTGGGCTGGTCTGGGTTGAAAGAGCTAAGTTGAAATTAGTTACACCAGCAGATTCCATGGGCTCACTGCTGTCTGGGAGATGAGTATCCATGATCAGGCTGAGGTGAAGCAATGCTTTTGCCCAGTAACTGAACCTGGAAAAGAACCTGGCAAGGCAGTGTAGCAAGTGCAAAGCTTAAAGTAGTCAGTTACTGAACAAGAAGCTACGTTTTTCTTCTTGCTCTGAGTACACACAATTTAGCTGCAACTCCAGGCAGGGTATTAACTGAATTTCTATGGCCTCGTCCTGATCTAGGAGGTGTGATATGGTCAGAGGACGATTGTTCTGTGGTCACAGGCACACAGGCTTCTTCAACAGCAACATGAACACTATTGTAGTGATGATGACAAAATAGATCTGAGGTAGTACAAACGCACCAAAACAACAGCCTGTGCTCCAGCGAGCAAAATAGTATTATCTGTGCCCTTCTGGGGAAAAGCAGTTTACAGTTGTTCATAAATTCCTTAAGTGAGATAAGGAAACTAGTTTCTGTGTGTCACTTGGGCCCTGATGTAAACCTAAGTTCTGTCTGTAGTTCAGCTTTGTTGACAATAGGAAAATAACTTCCTGCTGTGTTCAGAGTTTGTGAAGGAGGGAGAAAACTGTTTTTGCCCTAAAAGGGCACAGATAATACCGAACGTAATTGTGCTGCTTACTGTGGAAGCTGTTGTAAATCTGGATTGACACACGGATTGCAGGTTATGCCTGGTCCAGAGTTACTTTGTAACAGGGTTAAATTGGGTCATAGTTTATCCTAGATCTTAGATCTTTGTTTCAGGAAGCAGCTATCAGTAAAGTATAGGTATCTTTGCGGGAATGAATTTGAACTGCAGAATTGCTTGCTTTTGTTTGTACATTATTGCTGCTGTGGAAATGGGGAAATGCTTCTGTTACTTTCTGGTTCACATTGTCCATTTGTCATTTTCCCTTTTCCTAAGGAGTATAAAAATATATTCCTTTTGGGGGTTAAGTGAGTATTAATAGGGAATGCTATAAGAAGGAGTATTTAGAGCTACAGTTAGGACTGAGTGTAAATGGTACTATGTAAATGTGCGCTTCGTGCTAAAAAACAAATACAGCTACATATATATATATATATATATATATAAAAATATAGCTATTTTGGAGATACAGTATCTGGAGTGTCAGCCTAACTCCCCTCCGAAGGTTGAAATCACATGGGAAACTGTATTTAAATGCTGCTTTGAAAATCCAGCCAAGGGGCTTATCTATTGCAGCAGTGGCTAGAGGATTTGTGGGAAAGTTCTGCATCCTGACGGTGTTCGCTCTTCTCTCCTCCATCTATTAATTCAGGTGTGTCAGGCTTTTTCTTGTCTTCTTGCATTATGCTTAGTGCCCCGACCTCCTTAGTGAGATGAACCAGTTCATGTCTTAGTGTCACATTTTGTTCCCAAATCGGCCATTTGCATGTTGCGGATGCGGAAGTATTCTTACAGCTGTTTGATTCAAATTTAGAGCCAACTCAGAGTTGTGTGGCCGTGGTGGGGCCTGGTGCTGAGCTAACGTGCCTCACAGTTTCAGACGACTTGAGCTAGTCACTAGTCTGTGCAGCCACATGTGAGCTGGGAATGTGGGCACCTTGCTGAGGAAATCCAACAGACACAGACTGAGGAGGCATGTTTTCTATGGTGATGCTTGGTGAGCTGAACTCCTTTCTATCAGCTAACTTTCGCTACTCAGTCGTAAGCAGCTTCAGAAGTGCAGAGCATTTGGAGAAAGGCTTCATCTCTTCTAGCCTTCTGAGATGCAGGCTGCTGCTAAGCACAGCTGTGGCTTTGATATTTTGCAGCAAGTTGTTAATCAGTCTTGTGTATTTCCCTTGCTAATAGTCTGTATTTTCAGGGTCTGGATCATGCACACTGTGAACACTTGTTATGGTTTCTGATTAAAATAGTAAGTCTGTTTGGTGCTATTGACCTGTATGTTCACTGCAGCTTCAGTGCGTTGTTCTCTGCATATGTGCTGTTCAAAAATAATTACTTTATTTTCCATATATTCTGGAATAAATTTCCATGTACTGTGTACTGCTGTCCAGCTTAGGAACAATTTTAGTTTTAACTAATGGTTCTTTTTCTGCGTACTGCATTTATGAAGTGGCTGTGGTATTATCACAGAATACCTTCTGTCTTCATTTCGGCCCTGGTGAGGTTTCAACAATGGGACATGTCCTAGCGGAGTAGGGATGCATAATCTTTTGCCAAAATAAAGAATGGAGTTATGGCTGCAGGAAGCAGATTTGTAAAAGTGTGTTCTAAAAGGTAAGATTTCATTATAAAGTTCAGATGATTAGCTCTTATGGCAATGGTGTGACATGGCCCCAAATTCCCAGAGAACAGGCTGAAAGAGCTGGGGCTGTTCAGCCTGGAGAATAGAATACTCTGGGGAGACCTGATAGCAGCCTGTCAGGTTGGTTTAAGAAAGGGGCTATAAGAAAGAAAGGGACAGACTTCAGCAGGATCTGTTGTGAGAGGACGAATGGGAAGTAGTTTCAAACTAAAGAAAGGGAGATTTAGATTGGAAGTAAGGAAAAAGTTCTTTATAATCAGAGAGATGAGGCACTGGAACAGTTCACAGTGTAGCTACGTATTACCCTGTGACATCCCTATTGCAGAAAAATGCAATGAGATAGCTGGATATATATGTAAATCTTCATTTCTAAGACTGGCATGCTGAAAGAAAAAGCATTAACCAAGCTTAAGTATAAAGAAAAATACTAAGTTCAGCCTATTAACTTATTGACTTGTCTTTTTTTATTTCATAATAATATATTATAAGTGGATTTATTTTAATTCCCTAGAGCCTTTCTACATTGGACAACAAAATGAGCAGTCAAGGTAGCAGCGCTTACTAGCTGTTAGCTGTATGGTTTAGCAAGTGAAGAAACACTGCTATTCTGATATCTTTGTATACATCTTTCCTCATCTACCGACATCTTTTGAAGTGTGGTTTGCAGCCAGAGGCAGGTTGTTTTTTTCCTTCTTTGGTCTCATATTCCAGAATCTGAAGTATGTGCCTTTCTGGAGCCTGAGAAAGCTTTTTGTCTGGCTTATACTACTTAATTAGCAGCAGTTTAGTTCTGTTGAGTTTTGGTGGTTTGCATACTGGGGTAGCTAAATGGGTTGGGTAGACTTTTGTAATTAGGTTGTTGTTAATTATTATGGGTGATAAGTTCGTATGACATTAATTGTGCAAAATCAAAGCTCTAAACTGTGTTTGATTAGAGATTTATACCTAAATCAGTCTTTATAGAAAATCTGCTTAACACTCTTCTTCATATTTTTGTGAATTCTTGATTATTTTTTGTATACTTTGTATACTACTAGTGTCAAGCATGTAGGTACATACTGTGTTTCTGAATAATTTAATTAGGGTGAATGACTAAAGCAGGATGAGGAGGTCTGGTTTTCACCACTGTGTCCAGTCTTACAGACTTTATACTCAAATATTTATCAATCCGTGCACAGAGTGACCAAACTTTATCTTCACGCTATTCTTCCTTGCTTTGAAATCATAAGGTAGAACTTTATTACTCTGTTTAAAGCCTTCCTTTAATTTCCAACATGAAGGAAACCACAGACAGATTTTTTTGTATAGCATCTTCCTGCCAGCCTTTTCCTTCAGCTTATAAATATATACACTATAAATAGTGTAGTGTTCATCTCAATATCATACAACTGCATCATGGGAGTACAGAGGGAGCGTTGACGTAAATTAAGGAAAATTGTCACAAGGGTTACATTCTTTTTATCTCTCTTTTGAGAAAGACTGACTTCCAGACTGGCCGGCTCAACAGTCTTTGTGGATCTTCTGGTTTGAATTTATTTCTAATGCATAACTGAATACCATTTTCAATAATTCCCCACACTGTATGTAGCTCATGTTTCTAATTAACTGAGCATATAAACCAGTGGTGGTTTAGACTGAGGCAGGATAAAATACGTGATGGGACAGATGAAAGAACAGAAAACCACTTAAAGTTCAGGAAGGCTTTTCAGTTCTGCACTGTACTAGCAAGGAAGGGTGAGATAGCATAACTGCATTTAGCCTGCAGAAAATGGTGCTGAGGATGCCATTTCATAAATAATGCTGAACTAATCAAAGCTTGCTGGCACAAAAAAAAAAAAAAAAAAATTGGTAGACCTACTTACTTCCCTCTGCTCTGTCTGCATAGTTCCTGCCCTCTTTGTTATGCTGTAGTATCCTTCTACTTTCTCTCACTTTAGTATCTTCTTACCTGTTTTGCATTTTTAGTATCTTTAGTATCTCTGTCTGACCCCCTTGTGAACCAGTTCAGTTCACCACACTTTCCCTTTCTGTGTCAAAGCTATTAGCTCCTTGAAGGGAGGTGAGAAGCTGTAGCTTTAGTTTAAATATGATCTTTATGAATGTGGAAGTGGGTGGTGAAAAGACTTACAGCATGAAAGGAGAGAGAAGGGAGTTTGCTGGTGGTACTGTGTATCTCCCAGGCATTTCTGTGACACTGATCAATGCTGATACACAGATTTGTCTACATGTACGACTCTAGTAAGGCCAGTGGTTGAGTTAGGTGGCTTTACATTTATGGTAAACTTTGCAGGAAGTGGCTAAAAATTGCTCAGTAATAACTGGGTTTGGTCTATTTTTGTTTTCATTTACAGTGAAGGGAGCAATCTCACCCCTGCTCATCATTACCCTGACTTCAGATTTAAGACGTATGCACCTCTTGCCTTCCGATATTTCAGAGAGCTTTTTGGTATCAAGCCTGATGATTACTTGGTAAGAGCTTGCTGTTTTCCTTCGAGTTACAAATAATTTGCACTAGGTTTCATACAGAGGACAATGCTTTGGTGCTCAAACGGGTAGTGAATTTTGTATGTGTGGTGTTTAATTACTAGTGAATATTTTTACAGTTTTACAAAAATCTTAATTTTTCATCTTTGAGGCAATTGCTTAAAAAAATCATGCCTAACTCTAGTTAATTAACTAGAGTAACAGTTATCTAGCTCATTGTTTTTAGAGTTTGTATTCAGTACTTCTGTACTGATTATGCAGCATATAAGTGCTTTTGTGTTATTGACTTCATTAAATGTGTTTGTCTGCAAACATTCTCATCTAACCTTGAGAAAATTGGAGTGGAGGCCTAAGAGTTTTAGAGTATATTCTTTTTTTATCCATATTGTATACTTGGAAGTCTAATTCTTCAATATTCAGCTGCTTACATGAGAAAAATGTGATATATTTGCTATCATCATAAGAGCAGGCTTTATTTGGTAGAACCACTTTGTGCACTGCCAAAGACAAGGGTCTGCTTACTTTGCTTCTCCTGCTTTTGAAACGACGGAGTGAAAAGGGAGAGCTGGATGTTTCTCTCGTGTCCAGTCTGTCTCATGCTGATCCACATGACAAATTAGAGCCCCTGTACAAGTTAGCAGTTTTGAGCATCAATTTTATTATTAAATTCTTTAGAATGTGTTTTAAAATATTTTTTATTATAAATGATAGCTGAATTTTTGCAGTCAGAAGAATTTGATGGTTTCACTGAATAAAAAGTAATGTGTTAAAATGGTGTTGGAATATTACTAAATATATTACTTCACAGACTTTGTGTTTGAGTACAACGTAAGCTTTTTTTTGCGTCTTAGGTATTGAACTTAAAAGTAAAACATAGCTACCCTTGCTTTTATTTATGTTGAACACAAGTGTCTGATTTTGATTTTGTAGCATTGTATATGGAATTGGTTTTACTAGCCTTCAGGTAATACTTACGTGTAAGAACAGATAATTCCTTTGAATTACAGATGTTAGCTGCTAGGAAATGCTGCTGGGTTGGAGTTTTATAATGGTATTTTTATGTAAAATGTTCTATTTCCTTTTCTGGGCCTCGAGAAAGACCAAGCATTCAGGCTGTGTTGACAGCTTCTAGTAAAGACTGTAATTTGTAAATACAGTCACCTGCAACTTTTATTCTACCTGAAGAAGTATCTGTCATAGTCTAAATTAAAGATTACAGAAAGGCTATACTTGCTGTTGATGGAAATTTGTGTCACCCTGCTCAGCAGTAAAATCACAGATTACTGACTGCTGTTGGAAATTTTCAGTGTAGGCAACTTGGTTTAGATTATTTTTCTCCTCTAAACAGCTAAACACACCAAGGAAAAGGAGCATCTCTGTCCAAGGAGCTAGAAATGGAGAAAGCAGTTCAGTGGTCAAATGCAAGCAAAAGCTGAATGAAACTGACATCTTGTTTCCAGTTTCCATGCAGACATTGTAGAAAGGCATTTTTTATTCTTATTTATTACCAAACATTCAATTTGGGCAGCTGTTGAGAAACTCTGGTTTCTGGTGAAAGAAAAGAATGAAGTGTGTCTGGGATGTTTCTTCTCCTGTTGCTGTAGGTTTCTCTTTTCCTAGAGTAAGGGAAGGTTGAACGCAGTACTCCAGAGAGCTGAGAGTTGAGTGGTTTCAATATTGTAGCACTTTTCTTCTTAACAATACAAAAGTAGATTTCCTTCAATTTTTTTTTTTAATACAATTGGAATTTCAGTGTGTTGTAAGTGATGCAGGCATCCATTGGGTTTCTACTTACTCTGCAAGCAGTTCATTTTTGTTGTTTCTCAATCTAAACGGGCATCACATTGCAACCAGAGCAGCTTGCAGTCCGTTGTGGCCCAGAGGCAGACGTGATCACTGGCATACTGTAATCAGAGAATAAAACTTAGTTTGGGACTCTGTTCCCAATTGGTTCTGACCACAGTATTCCTCTTGGTAGCATGTGTAGGGGTTCTGACTGAGTTGTCCTACTTATTTTTGTGAAATCTGGCTCTGTCATGTCATGACCAATAAATCTTCTCTAATGTCTAAAATGACACACTTTACTGTAAGACATGCAAACTGATGATTCAACAGGAAGTGAAGAGAGAATAAAGTAAAATAAGGAGAGGATAAATTACAGCAAGCATAAGTAGGCTTACATGTCTAATTTCCAGTGACAGAGATCAGAAGATATACAATTTTACCTTTAAGTGGGAATTCTTGATCCTTAAATGCTGTAGTTTGGGGGAGTTTTGGTAGTTTTCAGTTTTCTATTTCGCTTAGTCTCCAGCAGTTTAAAAAAAAATTGTTTGGTCTTTAGGATTTTATTTTACAGGAATTAACTGTAAAATAACAAGCATATAGTGTAGGTTTCTAGCTCTTTCTGACTGTGTTTTTGAAACTGTGTTTAATATTAAAGATAATTGGTTTCAAATGCTTGCAGCAATGAAAATTGTTGGTGAAGCTTTATATATTTTGCCAAGAAAGATTCAGGGGCTGTAATACAACCAGTGCTTTGCTCTGAAGGCCTGTGTAGTATTAGAGATTAGTAGTGCTGTTCTGTTGTTCGACCACTGCAGCCAACAAAAACCTCTCATTAATTGGAGCTGAGTAAACAGCAAAGCAGGGAAAGGAGCAGGCAAAATTTTTATGGCATGCAAAAGTCTTAAAAATTCCAAGAACATGAAAAGCCTCAGCCAGCACCACTATAAGAAAATGCACAAGGTAGTGATTTGAGCATATGGGAAGCACACTTCCTTAGCTCAAGTGTCAAAAAAATCAAAACAAAACATATTTGCTACTTTTTCTTATATCAATTTTCGGTGCTGTCACGACTCTTAAATCATTGGCTGTATTTAATGAACGCAGTTTTCAGCAAATAAAACTTTTTTTTTTATTTTCGCACCATGGAATTCCTTAGCTCATCTCATGTGCTGACCCAGTAAGCCAAGTTTACTTTGTTACTGAAGCAGTTATTCTTTTTGTTATGATAAGATCAGAAGACCTGCTGCTAAGAATAATTTCCTGGTGCTTGCGTTGCTCGTAATTCAGGTCCTGTGTAATTTTGTTTCTTTCAAAGACTGAAGCCTTAAAACTATCCGACTGCATGCTAGGTCTGCAAATGCATCAAAGCCACTGATGTATAACGGAAGAAAAGTGTGTGTGAATGAAAGCTTAATGTTACTATATTTCAAATAAGCTCTTGAGTTTCATGTAAACAGATTTCTCTGTGGTTTTGGAGCTTAGTGTCTTTTCTCCACTTACTTTGAATGAAGTGTAAACTGTATATTAATGAAGGTTAATAAATGTGCATTAGGATCTGTGTGAGGTCTGGTTCTACTAGTGAAGAATACTCGTTAGTTATTTTTCCTCCTTAATGTGATCATAAGTATTACTGAATCTCTGTGAAAGCCTGTCTAAACCTCCAATATAATGGTCCTCCAGGAATGCATTTTTTCCTTCTTGCTGTTATTTAGTTATCCTGTTTCAACCAGGCGTATTATCAGAAAACTACATTAGCAGTTATACTGAGATGATTATAAAGGTATCAGCCCTAGTTGCACATGATGTGAATTACTTATTTGGCTGTTGTACAACACTTGTACTTGTGTCTTTTTCTGACGTACTTCCAACACGTGCTTCATAAATAAGTGTCTGTGAAAAGTGAACAGTTGAAAAGAAAATATCATCATCAGGTTCACAGATTTGCAGTGCTGATGGTGTGAGGATAGATTGTTTCCGTCTCACTCACTCAGTTGATTGCCTTGAGAATTTATCTGGTGCAGTGGTTCGTGGAGAGCAAAGTTGTTCTGCTTCCACAGCTGTGCCACGTGTCCTCAAACTACCGCGATCCAGTTTGCTGTACAGTAGTGTTTTTGCTGTTGAGGACCAAAGGATAGAGCTCCCTGACTCCTCTGTGTTTATTTGCAGCTGCAGTTCTTTGTATTAAACTTATACTTGAGTAATGCGTGCGTTGACATTAAAAAAGCTTTCTTGTTTCTTCCAGTATTCAATCTGCAGTGAGCCTTTAATTGAATTGTCCAATCCAGGTGCCAGTGGGTCCTTATTTTTTGTAACTAGTGATGACGAGTTCATCATCAAAACAGTTCAGCACAAAGAGGCTGAGTTTCTTCAGAAGCTCTTGCCAGGTTACTATATGGTAAGTAATTGAAGTTTTTTTCCATCTTTATATTCATTACCTATATGTGTGCAGTTTTACATCACACTTCTAAGGATTGGAAGTCATCATTTGATGACTTTACCCGTATTTTTCATAATATTTTTTTACCTTTCAAACTTGTACTCCCACATCCATCAGAAAGAATTGACATAAATCAAGAATACATTTAAAATAATAGTTGTTATTCCCTTAGCATTCAGGATGAAGTTGAACATCATCTAAAATGCTACCAAATTTTGCTTCTAACAAGTTAGTAACAAAAAAGACTTCTAAATTTCTAATTCAACTTTTTTTCTCCGTTTTTTTTTTGTCTACCTGCATTTCACTCAGAGTGGACAAAAAGACTAGACCAGTCAGTTTCTCTTTTGTTTCTGGGCTACTTCAGTTTCTCATGTATTAAAACAATGATGTTAAAAATATTCTTACCAAAATAATTTGTTCAATACCTAAGTTTTAAGTAGAACCTTTTTGAAAGCTAACGCTAAATTGATTGTATTGTTCTATGTGTCTCAGGCATTAGAAACAGAAATCATCAATCCAAAATAAATCAAACAGTTCTCCTTTTTTCAACAAAAATTACTCAATGTGCATATAAACAGAGATTCTTCTGGGTAGTATACAAGACTTTGGAATATAGCACCTGTGACTATTGTTAGCCAGATTTTCTTTTCTTCCTGTGTTTTCTTAAGCAAGCACTTGATGTTATCTTCCCTCTTGTACTAAGAATGAGGAATGTAGGGAGCCTACAAACAGGAGGGGAACCAACTCTTTGAAAGGGTAGATAACTGCAGGACAAGGGAAAATGGTTTTAAGTTGAGGGAGGGA
>JAOWBP010004700.1:27313294-27323614 GCA_028571105.1 Tragopan temminckii
AACAGGAGGGGAACCAACTCTTTGAAAGGGTAGATAACTGCAGGACAAGGGAAAATGGTTTTAAGTTGAGGGAGGGAGGAAAGATTTAGGTTGAATGTCAGGGGGAAGTTCTTTACAGAGAGAGTGGTGAGGTTCTGGAGCAGGCTGCCCAGAGTGGTTGTGGATGCCCCGTTCCTAGAGGTGTTCAAGGGCAGATTGGATGGGCAGCCTGGTCTAATATTAAATGGGGAGGTTGGTGGCCCTGCTTGTGGGAGGGGGGTTGGAGATTCATGATCCTTGAGGTCCCTTCCAACCCTGGCCATTCTGTGATTCTGTGAATGTAATCATGATTACAGTAACGTAATAGAGATTCAGTGTTCGTTTAAAAAAAAGTGATGCAGTGATAGCATTAAAAAAAACTACAATGGCGAGTACTCCTTTTTCTTGTTTGTAATCAGGATAATCAGCTGAGCATAAGTTTGAGTTGAGCATTATTCAAGTAAATGTAGGACCACTTTTCTTTGTTTCTAGGAACTTTATTCTTGCTCTTAACATATGCAAGGATTTACAGAATGTAAAGCTTTAGTGACCCTGTTTCCATGAAAGCAGTTTGTTCCTATAGGTGTATATTCTAACTTTCTAATAATGCAAGACTTGAAGTAGTTTTTCCCTTTCTTGTGTTTTCATGCCAAATATGAGAGTAGTTGCATTCAGAAGGATGATTTTTACTCTTGGCCTCTCTTGTAATCTCCTACTATTTTGATGGTGTGTCATGATTCTGTAATGACCTCATACTCACGTGGAGACAACTTGATCATTTGGCACTGACTTTCATAATGAAAAGCCTCATGGAGACAGAGATTCTTCTTTTTCAGAATCCAAGTTAGGGCAGTTGACCCAAACTTCTTCCCACATGTGAAATGCAAAGGTTATTCAGATCAAAACAATAAATTAAATCTTTGGGTTATGTTTACGTTAGCCCAGTCTACACTTTCATGGGATGTGGGAAAGAAAAACCTGCCATACATGCAGAATCAGAGATACATTCATATTTGTCAGAACAGTGCATGTCAGGAGGCATGACTGTGGCAGTTCAAACTAAATTGGAACCACCTGTCAAGAGGCAGTGTGTGCTGGTAGCACCCTGATTATTTTTTTTTAATTCCAAGACTTGTGTTTAGCCTTTACATCGAAAGGACAGCGTGGTTATGTGAAGCCCCTGGGCATCACAGGAGGTTTGTTTTGTGGTAGACCTCTCACTTTTAGTTTCTTCTCAGAACAGTGTGTTGTGTATAAGAAAGTCAGTTGTTCAAGGAAACTGCACTTTATAGGAAAATCTGTTCTGTTCTCCTGCTCCTTGTTTACTGTCCTTTGGCATAAAAATAACTTTCTTAAGCATGTACATTCTTCTACATAAACATATTTAAATGTATCTCTTTTGTTCTAGAATCTGAACCAGAATCCAAGAACGCTTCTACCCAAATTTTATGGGCTATACTGTGTTCAGTCAGGAGGCATCAATATTAGAATTGTGGTAATGAACAATGTTTTGCCACGAGCCTTGAAAATGCATTTCACGTATGACTTGAAAGGCTCCACGTATAAACGGAGAGCATCAAGAAAAGAGAGGGAGAAGTCCAACCCAACATTCAAAGACTTGGATTTCTTGCAAGACATGCATGAAGGGTTGTATTTTGACTCTGAAACTCACAGTGCATTAATGAAAACGTTACAACGGGATTGTCGAGTGAGTAAGATTTATTGACTATAGCATCTTTTTGTTTGTGTCTGTTCTAGATTTAGTTCAGCAAAACAGGGAGTAGTGTATAACTCTCTGTGTTGTTTAACCTGCCAGGTCCCTCTCCATCCAATTTAATTAGAAAAAACAAAGAATGTCAAAGCACTGATGAAAACTGTGTTTTAGTTAGTTGCTGGGATTTAAGATCCATTTGTGGAAATACAGCTAAATCTAGGAGAGTAGCTTAATAGAGTATTTCTTCTTATTATTACTGTTTTCCATTAATTTGAAGTTTTTAATGAATCTTTCCTGATGTTCAGCAAATAGACCTGTAGTACTGTCATTAGGTAAGATTGAAGAGTGTTTAAAGTTGCAGGCTCAGTGCAGCGTTGGTGGGTCTATCTCATTCTAAGTGGATAGAAGCTAATAAACTGAATAATGGAGGTGTGTCTTGTGGCAGCAGTCTTAGTTCTGGAGCAAAGTAATTTCCCATGCTGAAAGGTACTGCTTGATGTCCATGTAAGATTTTTGAAGCAGGGAGGGATGTCTGCCGTTGTGAACCTAGTGAGTGATATCAGTGTCTCTTGTAGGCAGAATTGTTTTAAAAATTGATTTTTTTTTTTGGTAGAAAAAGTATTAAAAAAAAAAAAAAAGTAAAGCTAGAAAAGAGGGGAGCTATTCAGTTCTCACAGAGGTCCAAGAGAATCAAAGGGGGTTGCAGAAAGAAAAGGCGTGCTTAATAATTTTTGTGATAAAACAGAAATACACTGACTGTAGAAAAGGCAACCTGAACATCACTTAATTGTTCATTGCCACCTGTGTTGCAAGATGGAAAGTGGGTTTTTTTGCACATGAATAGTACTTTTTGTTTAATTAAACAAAACTCTGCAATGTCTTGTGCTTGATTTGTGAAGCTGGGTGACCTAACGTTCAGCTGCATATTCAGCATTAGACATTTATCTAACATCGTGCATTGTTCTTTTTGTAGCCTCTTTCATTGAGCATTTCCTGAGCTCCTGCCATGTGTGATAATGCAGAATGCATCAGCATTCTGGACACCCTTTTGTGCACCCTCCTCCACTTATTGAAGGTTACTTACCCAGGCAAAGCTTGGAGGATAACCTGTTACATGGAGTATAATAAACAGAATCTAAAAAGGGGAACACAGTTCAAAAGTAAAAATAGGAATTGATAGTTTATTTTTGTTCTGAAGGAGGACTCTTACAGCTTTGTTAGAAACTGTTGGTAAAGTCTTGGCATGCGTTACTTGAGAGCTCAGTGCCAGTAAGCAACACTTTTTATTCTTGCTTTTTTAATATTAACATCCCCAGCTGGTAACTACTCCTGGAGCCATATCACTAAGCAAGAAGCCTGGCTGACCTTTCTGCTGGCAACAGAGGACATGATGAGGAACTGCCTTATCTGTGCCTGCTGTCACAGGCACACCCAACTCAGCAGCAAGCTGGCATTTTCCTTGGACAGCCTTTTGGTGCCATTTTAGCTGTAGAGACTCTTGTTGCTGCCCTTGGCACCTAATAAACACCTCACCTCTAGCAGACTGTTAGTTTCACTGACAATGAATGCAGTCTCTACTTGCACAGGGCATGTGTCTCAGTTCCTTTTTTGATTGTGTTTTACATCCAGCTCTGGTGTTCCACACTTATCAAGGTGGTAGGAACAGAAAGCTTTATTCACATACTTTCTGTGCTTTTTGCATCCTAGCTAAATGGAAAATTGTAATATTACAGTGTTCATAAGGATGTAATATTCTTCAGTTCATGGTACAGGACAGTAAATACAGTTGGAAATTTGAGCTAGCTTTCAAATTCCAGACTGTCATGGAGATTTAGTATAGCTATCGTATTCTCGTGAGCAGGCACTATTGTAGTGACTGGGAGCTGGGATGGAATGCAGCCAAATGGTGCTACTGATGCATGTTCTACTGGCTGGAACTTCACTGAAAATGTTTTCTTTGAAGCCTTATTCATCTCAAATTTCTAAAGCCAACATGCCTGTTTTTTATATAATGGTAAACACTGAGAGTATCGAAAGATAGATGTTTAAATCACTGCTACTTAAACTGTATTGTATTTGTAGTAATCCTGTTGTTAGTTATGCTGATTACTGTGTCAAACTGTAAGCTACTAAAAACAAGGTGAATTCTCCAATTTTCAAATAAAATTCCATTGTGACAAATATTAACAGAGACTGTTCTACTCAGGATGAGATAAAGATATAAAAGCTTTAAGCAAGTACTAAGTAAAACCAAAATCAGTGAAGATGGTTTAAGATATATTTTCAATGTTGTTTGGTTTTGTTCTGTTAAAGATACACAAAATTGAACTCCACATCAAACTTATCTCTGTGTTTTCCTATAAACATCTAATTCCACAGGGATTCTGTATGGAGGAATACTTATATATAGATTAAGGATAAGCCATGTCACTAACTGAATTTTTAGGTACAAGTAACATGAGCATGTTTCAGTTTGTGAAAGAAAGGCTAGAAGTGTAGTATTTTATTGTACTTCGGTGCTACCGAATCAAAGTAAAGCTAAGCATCCGTTATTGTGTGCTTGATCTTTACTGAAGCTCTTAAGTAATTTCATAAATGCAAACTACCTGTCTTCTGGGTAGAAAGCATAGGAGAAGACACCAGGCATGTTCTCAGGTACCAGGAATTACAGTCCAAACACATAAGAAAGGTTGCCTTTCGAACTTCATATATTAAAAATCAAGAGTTTTACAGATGTTGATCAAAAGGAAGAAAGAAGATCCCTTTTAAAACGGACAGTGTCATGGTTATTCAGAGAGTTTTCTGCAAGCTCATCTCTATGCCTAACAAAGCGCATTAGCATAACTTTAAATGAAGAACATGAATTTCAGAAGAATAGATAGTCATGGATTTTTTTTTTTCTTGTAAATCTTTGCTTCATGTGCTTGCATATATGCAGTATGCCCTTGAATGTCAACTAGTCATATGCAGGAATTTTGACTGTCTTAAATACAGCTTGGTGGTGTTATTCTTTCCCACCTGCTGCTGAATCCAAGAGAAAACAAAAAAAGGGCTTGTTAAAGGTGTGTGTCAGTGCAGTTGACTGTAGTAATTGGTCATATGGAAGAAATTCTTCCAAGCACTGTTCTGCTCTTTACTTTGCTGTTAGTGTCTGCTCAGTAAGATGCTTATCTGTATGTGCTGTGATAACTTTTTTGTCAGTAAGAATGCAACTCCCAGTATTTTTCCCTCCTCTTGCATAACACTTTTCAGTATATAAATACCGGTGACAGAAAAACTGTCTATGAAAATTGAACAGCACTTGTTTATCCTGAGGTTAAAATTCCTCAGGGAAATTGCAAAGACGTGATATTCTAAAAACTAACATTGAGATTTATTCTACATTTACTAAAAAAAGGGGGGATGAAGAAAACAATACAGTGTTTGTAAGAGCACTAATGATCTTCGTGTATTACTTCAGGGTGGCTTTTGTTTTCCAAGTGAAGCATATTAAGAAGCTCACCTAGAAGCTCAAAATTTATTCCTCTCAGCAGCCTTAGTGGCCCTGTCAATTAAATAACGCAGACTAATAGACAAGTCAGCTCACTGCAAGTCCAAGGTTTTTTGTCTTGCATTAAATGATTAGTTTTTCTTTTCCAATAGGAAGATGGTTTATTTTTTAAGTTTTCAATTGAAGTGCTAATGACTTAAGAATAGGCAAAGTATGCCTGGAGATGCTGTGTGTTTTATGATTTCATAAGGGATATGTCTTCCGAATTCTGGAAAAATTAACCTTTTTCTCAGAAAATACAGCAATAACTAAAACAGAGATTCAAATAATCTTTCATTCTTCACCCCTTTTCTTAAGGTGTTTACTGCAGTTGAGGAAACCAAAAACATTCCTAACAGTTAATATGAAGATTGATTGATGCAGTGATCCTTCTTTGGAGGAGTACTTTATTTCTTCCTTGTATTTTTTGCATTAAAAAAAGAAGTCGGGAGAATCACTGGGTGTTCCATAGGAGCATTGTGACTATTACTTAGCTAATATCTCTGTGCTATCTATAGTATGAAGAATTTGTGAATGCCATTTTTCATTGCTGGTCAGACTTGTCACGCTTGTTTGTTGTTTTGTTATTCTTTCCCGCTGCCTAGTATTTTTCAAGATTTTAGGGCAAAATGCATTACTGCTAAGATTTTGAAGTAGAATTGCGAACCGAAGGGCTGAGTTTGGCTTTCTATATTAGATTTCCTTTCTGATAATTTTAAATGGAAACTAAGCCTACTTATTCTGAAGCTGCACTTCAACAAAACTACTTCTTTTTAGAAGTAGGTGCAACACCACCTGTCAGTAGGTATTGAGCATTTGCACACTTGTTTCTGAGAATGCATATTTTTGTGAGACAGTCTTTTCTGTGTTTTTCAGTATTTCTTTAAAAAAAAAAAAACTTCTCATTACGTTGAAGAATGATCATTGATTAGCTGTTAAATTCATCTTATTTCTGTTATGTTAGTTCTTATGCCCCTTTTCTGAAAGTCATATAGGAGAGGAAAAGCCTGATTTTGTGGTTAACCTTACAAGATTTTTCTTTTCATAAACTTATCTTTTCATAAAATTTTTCTAAGTAGTATTTTCTTTGATTCTGTGAAAATTGCAGGAGCTTTTGTGGTTAGCAGCATGAACAGAGATTTTGCTGTCAGTACATACCTTGGGCTGTATGTGGTATAAAAATGAAATTACATAGCAGAAATATGTGTTTTGTTGTTAGTCACTGGCTGAGCTTGTTCATTGTGACCTTGTCTAAGATGACTCATGGAACATTTTAACATCTGATTAGCTTAGAAAAGAGAAAATCTGATTCAAGGAGTTATTTTTCCTTGTTCAGAAGCAACATATTTTGAGATGCAGCTTGACTGGGCTTTTATATAATAGTGAAGGCAAGGTAGTGCTTAAGGCTGGAATGCTGAGAGACTTACCAGCTGGAGGCTGCTGGTAAGCACTGCTTACAAACAAGTGCATGACAAGAACATTCATTTGTCATTACCAAACATAAAAACGTTCTTGCAGAAGTTTCCCAATACCGTTCTGTTAGCAGGGCAAATCTCAGAGTGGTTGCATGAATAAAGATTGGGTTTCTGACTTTTCCTTCACAAGGAACACATTTCTGATAGTTAATATCAATTTCTAGCAATGCCATCTGGCTGGCATCAGGCATTTTAATGAGCTTTCTCATTTTGCTTTGAATACATGCCTTTATAGAACTGATTTCTTTAAGGGTTTTTGGTTTTTTTTTTGTGTGTGTGTCTTTTTGTCTTGTTTTTTGTTTTGTTTGTTTTTTGTTTTTGCAATAGATTAGGAACTCATTTCAGTACCTTTACAGCAAAAACTTGGTACTGCTTATGAAAAATAGTTAGGATAGCAGAATACCTTCCTATTTTTCTGGTGTTTCTTTCCAGTAGTTTTTGGAACAAAGTAGTAAGTTGTCAAAAAGATTCTGTCCATTGTGCAACAAAAGCACTATGGATTTAAGTGGCAATGATGAATTGATGTAGTCAGAAAGATTAATTTTATTGTGTAAGAGGTCCATCCCTTTGAAATAGGGACCAGCATGTGATATCATAGCTTTCCATGAGGCTGCATCAAATCCTAAATGTGGGTAATGAATTAATGCAGTTAAATCATAGTGACTCTAATGTAATCTAATTAGAGAGTGAGTAAGGAACAGGTTGAAGGCAGAAAATTGCCAGGTATAATAAATGTAAAAAAGTGATAACGCTTTTTTGCAAACTTGACAAGCTGGTGAAATCTGGCTTTGCATAGACAGTGTTATTAGCTATTCTGTTGTGGTAACGTTATTGAGGATGAATTGGTTTTGTTTTTGTTTTTTTCTGCCAGCAGAGAAACTGAGTATGTGCTGGCAGACTTCTACTGATTGCGTATTTTTAGTGGCTGCGTTATATAGTAATGTGTATGAGAAAAGCTTAGTAACCAGCAAATGGTAAGGGAAATTCTAGGATTTATTTGATGCCAAGTGTCTGGGCTTTCACATCTGTTTGTTGTGCTATTCTTGCAGTTTGTGATTATAAAACAGGAAGTTAATAGCCAGCAACACACAGTGAGCAATAACATTTCCTTATGTTGTCACATGGTAATTTAAAATACGCTTTTCTTGCATCCTGAAACTTGGGTGAGTTCTGTTTTCAGAAGATACTCTGGAGTACTAATAGCCATACCTATATATGCATTTTTCTTGTCCCATTCATCACTAACCTGCCTTGGTTCGGGATACTCTGAGCAAGTTCAAACTCACCACATTGTCTAATCTTCTTTCTCTCAGGAAATTGGTATGAGTCTGTGCCTTTCCTCACTTAGGTTACTTTGTGTTGTGCTTGCTTTCTTCACCTTATGTACCAACAGTGATGCAGAAAGTAAGCCGTTGTGTCTCATGGAAACAAATACCAGAGGTGGGAAAGAATTCAGCTTTTAGTTACTTTGACAAGTACATAAGAAATATAAACAGAGTGGAAAGGAGCTTTCCTACCTCTTTGCATATATTTGATCATTGAAGTTAAAATTATTTTTGGAGATTGGTATTAAGTAGTAGACTGCTTTTTCCTTATACAAATTCACAGACCATTAAATGTTTCCTGGAGGTTGCCAACATATCTCATTTTGGATTTGCAGTATGTCACAGGGTTCACATGTCAACTCAGTGTTTTGCTTAAAAATATTTGTGCTTTCGGTTAGCTGACAATAAGTCAGGTCTTAACATAAAGAGTCAACTCTTAACACGGGGAGTTTCTTCTCTTTATTTGTCATCACTGTAAAGTAATCACATTTTGTTCCCATTGAGGTAAAAAGAAGTACTACTATCTCTTAATTCAGAGAAAATTACACCTTTGCATTGGGCATTGTGTGCTAAAACTTACCATAAATCATTGCTGAGAGGAATGAATGGAAGGAAAGTTAAATGGCACTGCAAATTTTCCCCTGTTGCTACTATTTCTCTCCTTCCACATAACACTGTCATTATCGGGGATAGTAATCCAGCCTCTTTCTACTAACATTTTTGTTATACTGCTAGCTGTGATTACAGCTTGTTTTATTTTATGTTCACACATTGACTTGAATATATTGCCTTTTAATGGAGATCTCATAATGACAGATTTAATGACAGATCTCATAATGATGTCACTGACTAGAAATATGTGGTACACGTGCATTAGAGAAGAAGGCTCTGAGAGAGCAGTACCAAGTGGATTTCCTGACACTGGGAAATGTTTCAGCAATACTTTTTGAGTTAAAACAGGAAGTGGAGAAGAGAGTACTACTTTAGCATAGGCAGAATTTCTCCTTGAACAACCTGGAACAGGAATTAGAGTTATATGTAGTTCTTAAGTATATAGTGGAACTTTTAATTCACTTTTTTCTATAAATAAAAAAGAGTGAATGTATCTTTCTTCATTACAGAGCAACATTATATTACATTTGTTTTGTATATTTCTTTTGTCAGGTGTTAAGATAACTAGCGTTTGACTTCTGTGGAATAGTAAAAGATTATTTTTGGTGGCTCTTATTGCACGCTTTCCCAATCGAGGAAGAGTGGGCTGTGAAGGCTTGTTTTTACTGAGGTTCTCAAAATGCTGGTGTGTAACACGATTTTAGATAGCCTTTTCTCGTTTCACTGCAGCCAGTTCTTCTTTGTTCATAGGTTCTAGAAAGTTTTAAGATCATGGATTACAGTCTGTTACTGGGAATACACATACTGAACAGTAACATAAGAGAAAAAGAGGATGAGAGCTCCCAGAACGCATCTGATGGGAAACGTCCTGGAGGGCAGAAAGTTCTCTATTCCACAGCCATGGAGTCTATACAGGGGCCTGGGAAGTCAGGGGACTCTGTTGTAACAGAGACAACGAACACGTAAGTGCCATACCATGCTCCTAATGTTGACATTAAAAGTTCTTCAGTCAGTGTCACATCATATTTATTGGGAAAACATTCCAGACTCATTTGTATTTCAGGCATTGAAAGATTTTGCATTTTAACTTTTTCAGAGCTTCACCATCAAGACTTGCTGGAGACTGAGAAGTAAAAATGTTGAGTAGTTGACTGATACCTTTGAACAGCTGATTGCAAATTTTGTTAGTTTCATTTACGAAAGAAATGTCATGAGCCAACCGTTGTAAGAGTCCCAGATATAACTTAGTCTTAACTAAAAACAGCCTGATGAACCATAAGTAAAAACTATTAACACTGAAATGAATGTTTCTATAGTGTTAATTTTAATATTAAAGTAGTATACTCAATACGCAGGATTGTATAATCACTGCTGAAGTGCAGTCATACTCACGTACACTATTTCTTGAGGTTGAGAATGGCTGCTTTTCTCTTACATTTCTGTATAACAAAAACTGCTGTAATAATGTGATGCTGAATAATGAATAATGCTGATGATACGAAGTTGGGAGGATTGGCTGACACGCCTGAAGGCTGTGCTGCCATTCAGTGAGACCTGGACAGGCTGGAGGGCTGGGCAGAAAGAAACCGGATGAGGTTTAACAGAAGCAAGTGTAGAGTCTTGCATCTGGGGAGGAATAATCGCATG
>JAOWBP010004700.1:27323714-27353898 GCA_028571105.1 Tragopan temminckii
ACCTGCTTTGGCAGGGGGGTTGGACTCGATGATCTCTGAGGTCCCTTCCAGCCCCTACAATTCTGTGATTCTGTGATTCTGTGATTCTGTAATGTATTCATATAGATAGTTGTTCTTTCTGTTGTTTCCTTTGAAATACATCCATTATCAATGAGGATATTATGATCACCATTCTTAATCTTTGTAGTCAATTCTGGAGTATAATGGGGGTTTAATTGCATATTAGAAGGACTTTTGTCACAGCTTTCGAGGAAGCTGTCTGTGTAAATATAGTTAACAGTATGAAAGTGTGTTTAAACCTACAGCAGACAAATGGGAGAACCATGGTACTTCGCATTTATAGAGTTTCCAGATGTTCTGAGGTCTAGAATATAAATTAGACAAAAAGCTGGATTTCACTCAGGTTTTTGCAGTATAACTTTTACACAGGGCATGATGAATGCTGTTGTATCATTACAGAGGTGTTGCATCAGCCCTTTTGGCAGGGGGTGTTCGTTTTTTGGTTTTGGTTTGTGTTGTTAGCTTTTTGTTTTTGTTTTTTTTTTTACTTAAAGATACAGCTCATTACACAGGTCATCCAAGAAAGCTCCTGTGGTTATTATGCAAGGGAGACAAATATCATGTAGCGGTGAAGATATTGGGTGCTACTCGGATAATGAGAAGTGCAGTATTGCTGCTGAAAGCCCAGTGCAATCCTATCCAAAAATCACCCCCAAATATACCTTGTTTATGATAAGTATGTATCAGTCTATCTAAAGTACTTTAAAGTTGCCATTTCAAATCAGTTCTGTGCTAAGTGAGCTAAATTTGCATCTGAATTTGCATTGTAGCATCTAGCTTTGAAATTGTCTTATTTCTTTGGATTTGTAGGTAGGTACAGTTCACCTACAAAGCAACAGTCAGAGATTCTAACTACACTTTTATTGTTTCTGTCAGAATGGGAGGTATTCCAGCTAAAAGCCATAAAGGAGAAAAGCTGCTTCTATTTATGGGGATTATTGATATTCTGCAGTCTTACAGGTAAATGGCAATTGAATTTCATACTTTTACTGAATAAAATGTTCTGAAATTACTTACAAATGTGGACATTTTATAGAGCAGTTCTGACTCTTTTTTTGTG
Organism: Tragopan temminckii; assembly: GCA_028571105.1. Classification (NCBI taxonomy): domain Eukaryota; kingdom Metazoa; phylum Chordata; class Aves; order Galliformes; family Phasianidae; genus Tragopan; species Tragopan temminckii. The sequence goes on from JAOWBP010004700.1 coordinate 27,324,835, forward strand.
TACTTAGGTTAATGAAGAAGCTGGAACATTCATGGAAAGCTCTTGTTTATGATGGGGTAAATGTTTTTTTGTTGTTGTTGTTGTTTTTTTTTAATTAAAAGTAAAGGAACTTTTTTTTCTGTTAACCAGGAAAGAGAGAACTCTGGTATATTTATAGTCTACCATCACCTTATCATCTAAACTGTTTCTGAAATCTTTTAGGTTGCTCTTAATACATGCTCTGATTTTTTGTTGACCTTTCAAAAAGCAGGTAAAATGATCTTGCCTTTATGATTTACACAGGACAGTGGCCATTAGCAAGACATTAAAAAACTCATGTGTTCTGAAAAATATCATTTTCAAATTCTGCAGAGATTTTGCAGAACATAGCTATTTAAGTTTCAACTCATAATTTCATAAATGTAATACTTTTACCTAGAGCTGTCTTTCCTTAAAGGAAATAATTGCTGGGGCTTTGTTGCTTTGAGTAGACCAGAAAAATGTGGTACTGTTTACCTAATGTGTTGAACTTTTGTCTTGACAGTATCATTTCGATTTTTTTATAGAAAACGTGACTAAGACCTTTTTCAATCTTGCAGGATACAGTTTCAGTTCACAGACCAAGCTTTTATGCTGATAGATTTTTAAAATTCATGAATACAAGAGTTTTCAAGAAAGTTCAAGGTAAGAGAATAATTGAGTTTGCTTTTCTAGGCGTTTTCATAATCTTTATTTTGTAACACTTCTGTCCTGGTAATACAAGAATCCTTTCTGCAAGATCATGTAGCACCTATATTAGCAGAACTTGAGTTTTTTCATTAGAAATAGTGGGATTGTACCCTGGTGGTAGAATTATGTATTTGTTATGTGTTTTTTTTATTGTATAAAGGGACATCTGAAGATAAGTTTCTGTATATTGACATTGATAGAAAGATAAATTTTGTGAGCTAATTATGAGTCTTGTCCTGCTTCTGTTCATAGCACTACCCTCACTACTTTGTTTAATGTGAATAAGTAAAGACTGATGAAATACCATCTTCAACATGTTTGAATGTAGGCAGTCTTCCCTTTGATATGGATTTCTTATGTGCTTTGTCAAGAAACAAATGGAAAGTTGGATATTAACCAAGTCTTTCATCTTTATCGCTTGTTTCTACTTTTTACCTCCATTTCCCCTTTCCTTTGCTTAACACTTTTATTCATTCTCAAGGGCAAGATGCATACCATTAATAGGTATTTACAAGAGAGAGAAAATGCCAGTAGAAACCCACCATCACAGCAGAGGAATATCACTACCAAGAGTTATCCAAAGATTTCAGTTTTAATATTTCAACAGTAATTTAACTTCTTACTGTTGTAACTTCTCAGAAATAAAATGAATTATTAATGTAATTTAAAGAAGACCATGCAACTGTAGGTCCTTTTAAGTGTTAGAGAAGGGGGAAAGTGACCCTATACAGACTCTGAGTGATAAGAAACCAGAGAAGTAAATGATAAGTAACGATAGTACTAAATAAGAAGACTGAAAAGAGAAAGCTGAGAGCGGACAAACTATAAGGATAGATGATGTACTTTAAGGAGAGTGAGGAAGTGTTTAGAGGAACAAAAAAACCCATTTAAATTAATCGTAATTAATGATCCTTCTTGTGCAAGCTATGTTGTGACAAGTATTTGGGAAAATAAACTTTTGGAGAGTATTATAAATACTAATGAAAGGATGGATAATTCTTTTGTGAGTAGGTCATGCTACTGAAAAGAGTTTGTCTGAAGCATCAGTTTTAGGAGAAACTGTTCTGGTCATCAGAGCAGTGAGGGTTTTTTGTTTGTTTGTTTTCAACAATCATGGCAGCTTATATAAAACCTTTAATTTGTAAGACATACAGATCAGTTGGTTGCATCCTTACTAACTTCCTGTCTTACTGTGAAATTATTTTTAAAATCTGTGGAGGTGATGAAATTGCAAGTTGTTGTTTTTTCTTTTCCATTTGGTAAAAAATTGCATGTTTCTGACACTTATCCTTTAAGAAAGTGTTCTGTGAGTTTGGGGTTTTCTTTAAAGCAGAGTTCTTCACAAATAAATTTAAATCAACTGGCTGATTAGAACGATGTAGTTGGTAAAGAGGCATATATTCTGGAATGGATCCTGGTTAGCAGTATGCAGTGTAGCAGTTAGCTATCTTGTTTAGCTGTGTGTTTATTGGAGGTGAAAGTTGGTGGGTAGAATAGACACTTTGTTCAAATGATATAGGAGTAATGTTGAGCGTATGGCATTGTGTCAAACTGTTAGAAGATATTTTGTAAATATCTTTGTGACTAGTGTTAGTCTGGTCTCTTTTAATGTTGTCCTTAGTTATCTGAAAGAGGAAGAAGAATGAAGCCTATATGGAGAAAGGTAGGAAGAAAATTGAAATGAAGGGTAGAAAAAATTGAGATTTAAGCATAAGGAGGGTGGCTGCAAATTCTTATACAAACAGGCAAATGACACAATGTGCGAACTTAAAATTGTCACTTTATGGCACAATATTGTGGTTAATATGAAAATTAGACAGAGAGGAAACATGGTAAAAAAAAAAAAAAAAAGAAGTTCAGATGAAAGGAATGATCCCCCTGAGGCTGAGATCTCTTAAACTATGGAATAATTTTGCTAGGGAGCTGAGTTTTATTAGACACTACTCAAAGACTTTATTATCTGGAACCTTTCCAGTATACACATTCCCTGTGCATTTGAGTATTTTCAGTTCTTTCTGGTTTTGACTGCTGGATTTATCTCAGTGCAAAATGGAGCCTTTCTGTATTTGAAAACTGTGGTAGAACTAAGGGACATGATGCCTTATTTTCTTGATGATTTTAATTTGTCTGTCTCACTATTTCAGGCTATTAACCTCTTTCAGTATTCCACTGTTATTGATCTGCATACAAAGCTATTAATCTACTTTTATATGGGTTAGTTGTTCAAATGCATTATCATTTTTTTATTAAAAAAAAAAGAGTGTTTCTGTCTTTAGGAACATTGCTTCTCAACTTCAAGCAAGACATTTCAATTTGTTCTGAGTATGTATTTTTCCCTTAGTGGACAGAATAAGCCTCCATAAATAACTATGGAAATGTAGTAAGAAGATTCATCATTGGTCAGAGACTAGCACAGCAGCTATTTTGTTATATATTTTCTTAGTAATATCCTGGAGCCACGCTTCTGATTCCATTCTTCTAAGCATGTGTCAATCCACAGCGAAGTGGCTTTGATGCCCTTAATTTGAATTTTGTAATAGAGTACACTATAAATTATTCCAGTGCATCTGACATCACCTTTCTGCTTATGCATGAGGGTCAGCAGCTGGCAATTAAAAAACACTAGCTGAATGAGCTGGCATTCTTCTGAAGGAGAACTATGAACAGAGATCACGATTCAATTGCAGTAACAATGATGAGATCTAGTGTTTCACTCAAAGTGCTGTTCTAAGTGTGAAAGCCCTACTAAGAATTATAACAGGCATTTTCTGAGTATATAAGCCATCAACATTTTGGAAGTGTTTATTTTACCCAAAAAAGTTTAGGTTTCACACGTGCCACTGAAGAAATTCTTTAATAGCACATACATCATTACGTAGGAATGATTCACAGCTCGAGGAAATGGTCATAACTTCTCAGAAGATAGCAAAACTTTTCAGTTTTCCTGTCTTGTTTTCTTCTGTATCAATCTGTCTCTGATTACACAAGTTGATACATAGGATGCTGTCTGATACATAGGAGACTTATAACAGTGATACAGAGCTTGGTTGACTGATTTGTCTTTTTGTTCTGTGATCAGTAGGAATCTCCAGAAAGCAAATAAACACAAATACAAAGGTATTTTGCCCATAGATGAGTAACCAACCAGTGCCTTTGGGTTTAGTTCTAAGCTATTTGATAAGTGATTTTTCTATCTGGATGTATACAGTCTATATGCAGTCTACAGACTGATCTGTACCCAGAAACTCTAGCTTTATAGGTGGCTTGCCTTTCTGTATGCTGTTAAAGATGTACAGGACACTGAAGTGACTTAATTCAACCCCTGTGTTCATTTGGTAACATAGCTTTAAAGTCTTCACCTTCCAAGAAACGGTGCAATTCCATCACAGCACTAAAGGCAACATCACAAGAAATAGTGTGTGCCGTCAGCCAGGAGTGGAAGGATGAAACACAGAGTGTTATTACTGAAGGACAAAGCTACTCCAGCCTTGATGAGGAAGGTAATACCTTTCAACTTGACAGTTTGAACGTATTTTTAAAACAATTTTGTAAAAGCATGAACTAGAAGCTCTGGAGTCTGGCTAGTCTTCAGAACTTGAGGTTTGGTTATTCTTGGATACTGCTTGGAAAAAGCAGTTTATATACCAAGGTTATATGATCTTAGTTTTCTCCTCATTTGCAGGAAATCCTAAAACAATTTGTCCAATACAACACTGGCCAGAGCCAGTTCTATTCTTTTGTCTGATTTCTAAATGAATATGTCACATTAAGTGTTTTCAAGCTCAATTTGTTTGCCCCAGAGTCTTTTTGAAGAGACAGAATCCTCTCCTTTCAGAGATCATTTCCAACCAGATGCAAAGGAGAACTGACCAGCTAATCCTGTCTGAAAAGAAGCCCCACATAGTATGAGAGCAGTTCTTCTTAGAAGAATTCATCATATGTTCATACTGCTGTTTAATATTTGTCCCTTTGGTTGCTTTGTATTCCACTGAATGTACTGACTAGCAGTTGAAATTTGCCTTCTAAAGACTGTGGGTATGGGCGCATCACAATATCATCTATTCAGACATGTTTAGAAGCTTCAAGAACCTAGTGAGAGTACCAGGTAACCCCATATACTTGCATAAAGGCTTCTGGATTCAATCTGAAATGGAAGTTGTTAATGTTGTTCTTTATTTTTGTATATTCAGTACTAGGTTCACGCCGCCGGCCAGATTTAGTACCAAGCACTCCATCTCTGTTTGAAGCAGCTTCCCTGGCAACCACAATTTCTTCTTCTTCCTTGAATGTAGATGAACGTTATCAACGTGATCAGCCTATGCTCTATTCTAGCAGGTAAATTTATTCTAGTTTTTTTTATTCTATTTTGTATTTAGAAGAGGGCTCCCCACCGTTCTGGTAAAAGTGTGGCAACGTGTTCAATGGGAGGAGGCTCTGCAAAATTAAAATCGGAGTGAGAGATTTTCTGCATAGGCCAGTATTGACCATTACCACCAAAGCAGGACTGCTGTAATCCTATTGGATTTGTTAAGTATTTTGCAATGGGGTCGCAAAGTAAGAAGCATAAACTCAGCATAAATGTTACAGTATGCTTTGAATGTTACAGTATGCAGTGAATTTTTTTTATCATTTTCCAAAACTAAACTATGCATTGAAAACTTGCTTAGGCCTTAGTCTGTTCCGCAACCCAAACTATACTAAGATATACAGGATTGAGAATACTTGTAACTTGGCTGCAAAAAAAATTTGGTTCTCTAGGAAAAGGAAACTGCTTTGAAGATCTTTATTCTGGATGTTCAGTGCTGAATGGTGTGCTTTAAATTCTTTAGAAGTAACCATTTGCTGAATTTCCTTGAATGTTGAACCAGGGAGTGTGACAAGAGCCTATCCAATTTTAATCCAGGAGAGATAAAAATGGGAATGTTTTGATGAAACTTGTGAGCTAGCTTGGATACCTTGTAGCTATGTCTGCCCATTGCTATGTCAGTAAGGCTTTCTGGGAAGTTCTGTGTACTTGAACTCTATCAAGATATGCCAGAAGAAAAATTTTATATTGTAATGTCTTACCTGCTTGGAGATCTTATTACCATATGTGATGTCACAGACTAGCAATTTCTTTTATCTAGTTTTGTCAGTATGGGTAGCTGATGTGAAATCAAGCATCTTGAATTTCTCTGTGCTAATTTGAAATCCTGCATTATATAGTGTTCTTGTAAGCTTAGTGAGCAAATTCATGTACTATGATATAGTTCTTTATGTTGTCCAAAAAAATCGAGGTGTTTTACAAGTAGTTTTGAGGCAGTAGAAATTTACTTATTAAAATGTCATGAGTTGCTTTCATATAAAACATAAAATGACTCGCAGAGTTCCTTGATCAAAGTGCTACTTAAGGTTTTATTTTCATTAAATTGAAGGAGAGCACACTGTGGCATCTTGCATAGATCTGTTTTGAAAAATAAAATCTGAATTAGGTATGGTTTGGTGATGGGTTTTTAGTTACAAAACTATGACAAGTTGTCACACGTGTCAAATAACATTACTAATGAATACACATTAGCAGAAATGGAGCTCCTTCAATTTAACTTCTGTAAGTCTTGTCCAATTTATAACAGCTGTAGGACTTTAAAATTCCATAGTCTTAAAACAAGTCTTAGCTTTGCTAAAAATAAGGGTGTTAGAGTATTTAGTTCTTCTAATTTTCTGTAAGCAATTATATTTTGTATGTATTTTATTATCATGAGTCAGCAAAGAACTGTGGAGCTGACTCATTAAAGAGTTCAGATTTACTGCAAATAAAATATTTCAAATACTTTTTATTTTCTACAAATTAATAATAGGGAAAAAGTATGAGTAGGTTCTTGATTTTTTTAATGTAAATATATTCCAAAATTCTTCTAAAATGAAACCAGTTTTTCAGCAAATCTACAATCCAATATTATGTTTAGATTTGTTGATCTCCAGATGTGAATAAATCAGTTAAATTACCTAAAATGTTACCAGTAATGCAACCTTACCTGTCATTACCTTATAAAATCAGAAGAGGACTGTAGTGTTTGCATTCAGTTCTGTTTTATCGGTACAAAATGACATGCTCTCTATCAGGACAAACCTTGCATCAGTATTCATAGATTTGTGGCTTTCTCCATGTCTTATGCCCTGTAGCCCTGTAGCCAGGTGATTGATGTTCTTACCACTCAAATCTCACATCCTTCTTGGTCCACCTGTAACTTCTCAGCCAAGTTTGCTAGTGCTGAAACCTTTTTAGCCAAGTTTCCTAGTGATAATTTTTTCTCTCAGCCAAGTTCTAATTGATGTCGCAATCTGAATTAACAAGGATTAGCTTCTGTGTCAGAGCAAATGGCTTTCTTTTACAAATTAAGAAAGCTGCTATATATGCTGAGTATTAAACTCATTTCAAGATCAGCAGCTTGGTACCTTCTGCTGCAGCAGTGCAGGGTGATCCATCCTTCTTCATGGCACTAAATGATACGTAGTTTTGCTCTGAAAGTGCCTCCTGTTTATTTCCATGGAAACTATAACAGATACAAGGAGTACAATAACACTATTTGATAGAGCAAATTCTCAGCTACAAAACACCATCATTTTAAGCATAGTCACTATCATTAGCTCTGCATTTTCACCAGTGATGAAGAAGAGCCTGCATGCTGCACTCATAACAGCCTACATGGCTGTCCAGAACATGGCTCATCTTTCACATCGCTGTTGACACTGCTGAAATACACCACCCACTGCTTCACTGTGCTTACATCCACTGCTTGATCTCTGTAATGTTCAGCATGTGTTGGTGAGTGGCACTGGTGCCACACCTTTTCTTCATCTGCACTTCATGTCAGATGCCATTGTGTCAGAATGCCCCTCTGCTGCCATCTGTCACACAGCAACAACATGTCGTGGAATATTGGTGGGAAGGTTCAGCCTCTACTGCCGTATCACCAGTTCTGACATTGCAAGCCAGCATAATAAAATGGAAGCAGCTCTTGTGTATGCAGCTGAAACTTATGTTTTTATGGCACACTGGAGACATTTCTGTGCTACCATGAGAAAAGCTGGCAGGGAAATAAAAACACCAAATAATCCTGCCATAATGATGTCTTGAGGCTTAGATGCCTTAAATTTTTCTCACCGGAGCTCTGCTTTTGAATAACTCAGCATTTTGCCAATAGTCTCTGATAACATAAAGCCCAAAGCAGTCTTTGAAACAAAGCCTAAATGAATGATTTGTTTACAAACATGAGCCTGCTTTCAGTTTTTAAATATGTAATTGACTATGAAATTCTACTCTAAATTATTGAGTAGAATTAGCTTGGCATTTTTTTAGGCTGTTTTCCTTCCCCTTTCAAAGTGTCCTCGCACAAAGTACAGAGTACAAGAATTTCCTCTTAACCACTCAGCAGTTTCTATTTCATGATATTGAAAGGAAATAATCCTGTAGTATCAGTACAGTATATGCATAGGTCCGTAATTCCCAGTAATGCTAATGAACAGTATGTGTCAACACAGTGAGAAGACAGGTGCTGCTGTTTGCCTCGCTGAAAAAGAGAGTATCTTGAATACCTTGAGGTACACATCCACATTTTTAACCTTGGTGATTTTTTTTTTTTTAATTACCCTGTTTGTATCAACCATGAATGCCATCATTTTCTAAGGAGAAGGCTCATTATGTTCTGTTCTTGGAGTTCCTGAGCATCTGTGATGTAAGGAATTCCTGCCAGTGTGGCTAACCAGAGGTGATTTGCTGAGCTGGAGCTGGCTCCTGAGACTTCATCATCTGAGGAGAGTTTATCTAATCCTGATTTGGCATGGATTAGAACTAGTGTAATTGGTAGATAATACGGAGCAGTGTTTGGGCACTAGTAATTATGGAAAAAAGAGGAACTGAGCAGCAGTCATAGAAATACTGCTTATTCTGAGTGTTTGTGTAGGCTGCTCACTGCTTAATTTTCACCAAGTTATTCCTTGGTCCTTGAGGAATTAGGGAGACTTTAGGTGTTACCCTGGCCATATGAAGGAATGGCAGCAGGATAAGTGTGGAGGGGAAGGTGGCTGTTTTTTTTTCAGTATAGAAGGAACTTCATCTACAGATGGGAAGTAAAAAGGAGAAAATGGACAAATGTCATGTGATATGGTATTCAGCAAGTGTGGCTTTCTTGGTTGTCAAAAGGCAGCTGGTTTCTGTTCTATGAAGCTGTTTCTTAGTTAAGTGGTTCTATTGTTAGCAAGATCAAGTATTCATTTAGTTAGATAACAGAAGTAACAATATATTACTTCTGTTTAAATTGACAAAGATTTTCTGTTCTTCTTGTTTTCTGTCAGAAAATATGTTCATTTCAATCAAAAACCCAAATAAAAGCCCATGATGTATTAAGGGATACTTCACCTCTCTGTCTTCACAGCTATGCCAAGGGCCTGTGGCTTATAGGAGGGGGAACTGCTGAATAAATCTGACTTGTTTTAGCCTAGGATCTATGTGAAATATAACCTTGTTTCTCTTAATGTATTCTGTACCGTCTTACCATCTTATGCACGTCATACCATATGCATATAAAATGGGCATCTGCCTTCTCTTTCCTCTTCTTAATGGAGGAGGTGGTCCACTAGAGATGAGCATGGAGGACTGATAGCAGGACTGGGGGCAAAGCAGGGGGCTCAGCTGAAGTGTATCTGTACCATTGCACACAGTATGGGCAACAAACTAGGAGAAGCTGGAAGCCATCCTGTGACAGGTAAACTGTGACTTAGTTGCCATTACCAAAATGTGGTGGGACTACTCCTACAATTGGAGTGCTGCAATGGATGGCTACAAGCTGTTCAGAAAGGACAGGCAAGGAAAGAGGGACAGTGGTGTAGTTCTCTCTGTCAGTGTTTCAGTGATGTTGAGCTCAAGGCTGAGAATGACAAGGTAGAATGTCTAGGGGTAAGGATCAGGGGGAGGGACAAGGCTGACATCCTGTTGGGGGTCTGTTATAGTCTGCCTAGGCAGAATGAAGAGACAGATTAAGTGGTCTGTGAGCAGCTGGCAGAAGTTATGTAATCACCAGCCCTTGTTCTCATGGGGGACGTCAACTTCCCTGACATATACTGGAATTACAGTACAGTGCAGTAAAAGCAGTCTAAAAGGTTTCTGCAGATAACTTCCGCAGCCTACCAGGGGAGGTGCCCTGCTGGACCTGCTGATCACAAAAAGAGAAGGACTGGTGGGAGATGTGGAGATCGGGAGCTGTCTTGGACAGAGTGACTGTGAAATGGTAGAGTTCTCGATTCTTAGTGAAGTCAGGAAGGGAGGGCAACAGAACTCTTCCTTGGACTTCCGGGGGGTGGATACTGAACTGGCAGGGAAGATCCCTTGGGATTGAGTCCTGAAGGGTAGAAGCACCCAGGAAGGCTGGATGCTCCTCAAGAAGGAAGTCTTAAAGACACAGGAGCAGACTGTCACCCTGTGCTGCAAGATGAGGCAGCAGGGAAGAAGACATGCATGGATGAACACGGAATGTTTTCTGAGGCTGCAGGAGAAAAAGGAAGAAGGTGCAGGCAACTTGGGGGGGGGGAAGGGGGAACAAAGAAGCATTAGGATGTGCAGGGGAAAATCAGAATGGCAGAAGCGTGATGAGCTCATCTTGGTACTGGTTACATCTGTCTTTAAAAGTCAGACCAATTATCCTAGAGGTATTCCACCCCCTGACCTGGAAGTCTGGGATAAAGAGCAGAATAAACCCCCCACAATTCAGGTGGAAGCATTAGAAAGCTGCTGTTCCACCTGGACTGCCACAAGTCCATGGGGCCAGATAGGATCCAGCCAAGGGCACTGTGGGAGGTGGTGGAGACGATAGCTGAGCCACTTTCCATCATTATCAGCATTCCTGATCAGCCAGAGAGGTCCCAGGGGATTGCAGGTTTGCTGACCTGACTCCCATCTGCAAGAAGTCATAACGAGGATCTGGGGAACTACAGTCTTGTCAGCCTGACCTCGGTGCCAGGGAAAGTTACGGAGCAGATCATCTTGAGGGAGATCACACAGCATGTGTAGGACATCCAGGGGGTCTGGCACAACCAGTGTGGGTTCATGAAAGGCATGTCCAGCTTGATGGAGTTACCTGCCTGATGGATGAGGGAAAGGCTGTTGAGATAGTCTATCTAGACTTCAGCAAAGCCTTTGACACTTGTCTCCTAAAGTATTCTCCCAGAGAAGCTTGCAACCTGTGGCTTGGACATGTGTAGCCTTTGCTGGGTAAAGAACTGTCTGGATGACTGGGCCCAGAGTGTGGTAGGGAATGAAGTTAATTCCTCCTAGAGACTGGTCATGAGTGGTGTTCCCCAGCAGTCAGTAGTGGAGCCTGTCCTGTTCGTGTACCCAGATGGCCAAGAAGGCCAACGGCATCCCGGCTTGTATTAGAAATAGCGTTGCCAGCAGGAGCAAAGAAGTGGTCGTCTCGCTGTACTCAGAACTGGTGAAGCCATACCTCAAGTACTGTATTCAGTTTTGGGCCCCTCACTACAAGAAAGACATCGAGGTCCTGGAGCGTGTCCAGAGAATGGCACTGAAGCTTATGAGGAGTGTGGTGCACAGGTCTTATGGAGAGTGGCTGAGGGAACTTGAATTGAGTCTGGAGAAGAGGAGGCTCAAGGGGAACCTTACCACACTGTACAACTCCCTGAAAGGAGGTTGAGGCGAGGTAGGAGTTGGCTCTCTTCTTCCACGTAACTAGTTATAGGAGTGGAGGGAATGGCCTCAAGTTGTGCCAGGGAGGTTGAACGTCCAGAAAAAATTATTATCTGAAAGAATTGCCTGATGCTGGAATGAGCTGCCCAGGGAGGTGATGGAGTCACTGTCCCTGGAGACATTCAGTAAATGTTTAGATGTTGTACTGACGGACACGGTTCAGAGCAAAATATTGGTGAAAGGTTCATGGTTACACTGGATAATCTTGGAGGTCTTTTCCAACCTTGGTGATACTATGATTCTTAGCTGTATTTAAATTTCACTGAACAATTTTTCATGGTTTTTTTTTGCATTTCTGTTTTTTTGGTGCAGACCACTTGAAATTTTGGAAGTCTTCAAAGGCTTATTTTCTTCTACATGGTTAAAACTTCCTGAAACTTCCCAGCTTGAACTGAAATGTTCATGACCTAACATTTTATCAAACAATCTTTTTAAAGACAGCTTAGGAAATAAAAGTAGCTTTCTGTCTTTTCAGTGGAAGGAATTTGTAGGTATTTTCTTGCTATAGGAGAAATATGCCTTGTGTGAGTCTGGTTTTCTTATGGGAAAACTCTTGTACATTATATTTAAATGTTCTACATTATATTTAAATGTTCTGTCTGTGTGCCCACTGCCTTTTGATTCTGAAACTTAGGCAAATTTGCCGAAATTTGATTAAAAGAAGTGCATGCTAGGTGAATGTAAATGAGCAACTTAGTGGAGGAAGAAGACTTCAGTGCTTCAATGCTAGAAACAGATGCACTGAAACAGTAGGGAAATCCCCATGGAAAAGAAAGGAAACTTGACTGTGATTGAAGCAACATGTAATATAAGGCTTAAAGAAAATAAGGTTTTCCTGGTTCTTCTTTGATGGGATTACTTCTGCTTTTTGTGTGCTTTTTGCTTTTTTGTTTTTAATTTAAGAATATAAAGTAGACTGCTGTAAGAAGCTGAGAGCAACAGCACAGTTGAGCTCAGTCAGTTGAGATCAGTCGGTGATCATTACTGAGTGGGAGAAAATAACTGTAAAAATAAGTTTTTGCTTGGCTTTTCTTTCCCTTTTCAATGTATAAATTAACAATGAGAATTCTCTGCATCACTGAAATTGTTCAAAACCTCTGTTCCACTCTAATGTATTCTTTTCAATAAACTGTGTGTGTAGGGTCTTATTCTCTTCTGATGCTTCCTCACCTCCAGATTCTCTTTGAATGCTCTGCAGGAATTCTGCATTCAAACTGAATGATCATCAGTGATGCTACAGTGATGCTGTTTCAGAAAATTGAACTTTAAGGACTGCTTACAGCAAATGTGTCGCACTAAGATGGTTATATGCTTAGATACGTATTTTACATGCATACCTTCTTCCGTACATACATACTTACGTACGTATTTTTTGCCCCTATGCATAAGTCTCATGTGCATGTCAGATTCAGCTCAGTTATTTAATTTGAGAAAAGACTAGTTTGGAAATCTCATTAATGTGCTGGTAGGAGCTGTATTTTGTAGTATCTGTGGAGCTTGGTATGCATCAGTTCTGTTTTTTTCTTCCCTCTGGTGTAGGATTGCTTCTGTAGTAGTCAGTAACATCTAGATAAAGAGGCATAATGCCTAGAAATATTCTGGGGTACTTAATGGAGTTAAAAATTTTTCCTGCTTATCCATTACATTCTGCTGGAATAGCAGTTCTGTGACAAGTTTAAAAAGAAGAAGCATAGCAGAAAAGTAAATTGAAGTACACCAGTTTAAAGGTCAGAACACTGCTACATGCAGTCCTGGAGAAGCATCAGAAAACATTGTTAGAGAAAAGATTAAGATGTGTTTAATCTTACAGTCTGATACTTTCTTTGTTCTTCCAGTGCCAGCACATATAATACTGTCATCTAAGCACACAGAATTCTCCCCCTCTCCAGTGGTGTCAAAAGTTAATCTTTGAATTTATTGGAGGTGTTTTATGAAGTGTTTGTGGAAACGGAAGAGAGAATCTATCTTGAGCAGTACATGCTTGCTCTGGACGTGTAACAAAATAAAAAAAGATAAGTTTCTCACTTAATGCAAATGCAAAGTGGAACGTAAATCTGGATGATGCTCAAGTTTTGCTAATTATGCCTTTACTAAGGCATGTCTAAATTTTGATGACGTCAGCATCATAATATACCCAGTATAATGATCTCTGTTTTGTGGTCTTTATAGTCTTGAGAAAAATTAAACTGAAATCAGATTTTTCTGGCAACTAGCAGGAATATTTCCTTAATGAAAGTTTGTAAGACAGTCTTTTATAGGGCTAGTCTTTTGTAAAGCCTCTTTCCCTAGAGGGGATCAGTGCTGACTTAAGAAGCAAAAGTCAGTGTGCATTACAATGGAGCTAGAAGCAGACAAAGAGTAAAGAACTGGCCTTGTGAACACAAGTTCATCCATCTATTTTGAGCAAGTGATACAGTATGGTGCTTTGTAATTGCCTTGAGTAACTCTTTGATTTCATCTGTTCTGTACTCCAACCTTATGTATGTACACATGCAGAAGGTGCACCATTTTAGTGGAGAATTAGCCTATGTGATTTCTTAAATGAGCATATTTCCTGTTTAAAAAGTTAGTTCTCTAAAAGCATCTTTAGAGAGGAGTAGTATTCTACTTCAGCTACAAATATCTACAAGATATTAGTCATATTTAATAATTATCAGAGAGCAATAAATATAGTATTTGTATCATACCTGTTTAGTTTATTTTTTGCTCCAAAGGTCAGCCTGTATGTGTCTTTAAAAAGTTCTGGTGAATAACAAGAGGTGTCACCTGTTTTTTCCTTAGTTCCTCAAGTGTCAATCATAAGCTTATACATGCCCACGCAGTCCCACTGAAGGACCCTTCTTTTGGTAAGAGCATTCACAAGGTTGTTCCACCAATTCAGAAAAATTAAATCCTCCTGAAAAGTGGAAGTTCTGTTTGCAGCAGGCCTGTGTAGATCTGCGATTCTGTTGGTACTTGTGACATTACCTGACCTAACCATCAAATAATTGGGATTAGCAATTTTTAGGTAATAGGTATTGGCAAAACATGTCTCACCAGCACATTGCTAGCACACCTTTGTGCCGATTTTTTTTTTTTTAAATCTCGCTGTTTTAAGTATAAAAACAGTACTGCATATGTGACTGCAGTGAACCTTCTGATGTCTTCCCTTGGGACATACTGCCTACCACATAGTAAGTCAGTATGCAAAGGTACTATAGATTTCATCAGCCTCACTTCAAATGGTGAGTTCTCACATTTGTGTTTCCTTATTTAATGAGGCCCCTTGTCCTTTAGGCTAAATGAGCGAAGTTGACTACATTTGACATTACAATTAGAAGAGAGGGAGTGTTTTTGTTGTTGATGTTGTTTTGTTCTTTTTAGTACCTCTTAAAAGAGGTACTATTATGTTGCTTTGAGTTTTCATAGGAAGATTTCTGCATATATAATAAAGTAGGCATGCTTCCATCTGCCCTTACTGTGTGTGTGTGCTCTCACGTGCCTCACAAGCATGAGTGCTTTCCTTCACAGAAAAAAAGAGCAAGTGTTTCCCTGCATGAATTTGTCCCTGTAGATCCTGACCTTCATAGTCCATACTCATCCTTGCAATTCTCATTTCACAGCTAATTATTTCTGGAAGGAAGGTTCTGAGGACCTTCTTTGAGCAGAATTCGTGTGTAAATCGCTCCCCAAGCTGCCATTACTCAAGACTGCACAATCCAGACTGAGTTTCTGAATGCTGATTGCTTACACGTGTGGTCTCTTCAACTGCATATACATGTCAGCTGCAAAAATAACAAGCCTCACGATTTTAATTGGCAATTGCAGCAGAGTGTGTTTGTTTACCTTCATGTAATCATAGACTTATAGAATGACTTCCATGACTCTGTTCACGTCATGGTTTGCCATTAGCATGAGTTTGGTGGCGCAGACTCTCACTGTCAGACTCCATCACTTGGAAGACAAAAGCAGCATTTAGATCAGTCCTATTTACTTTTTTTTTCAAGTCTATAGCTTTGATGCCTGTGAACAATGTTATTAAAAGATGACTTGCAAGAGTTTTTATGTTTGTCCTATTTCTTCAGACATGTGTGAAATTTATAAAGTGCAAGATTGGGTTTTGGAAATGTCTATACTGTAAACATGAGACCCATGTTGAACGGACCCATAAATATCTGTTGTATCCATGCTAGATTTTCCACAGTGGTTGCTGTTTGAGTAGTATCTTTTAGCAGTAGTTCTACTGCCCACTGTTCTATGAGACATTTTCCTGATTAATCCCTATAAACACATTTTAAAGCTTATGATGCAGTGAGCTGATAATTTTCTTAAAATTTTGAATAAGAATTATGTAATAATCTTACTGAAGATTTTGCATCCCAAACCCCATTTTCCATACTTCCAAGAAGCAACCTCTAATTAACTAGAACTTTTTGAGCTAATTTTTGCCTACAATACCCAGGAGAACAAATCAGAAGGACTCTAAAAAATGTGGGGTTTATTTTATTTTCTACTAAAGAAGAAGAGAACTTTAGCTTTTTTTTTTATTGTTATTCAGTATGTTAAAGTATTCTGTTTTAGAAGGTCGTAAGTACAGCTTTTCTCCTTGTTCAGTCATAAGGTCAAAATAATTATTGTTTTTGAGAATAGGAGCATATTAAAACAGAGACTTTATAAAAAAAAAAAAAAAAGCTTCTTGTTTTTCCTCACTTTTCATAGGCGAATTGGAAACCTTGTTATATTTATCTTAGGGATGCATTTTTTTCATGCTGTTGTTACAAGGCAGGTTCAATGAACAAGCGTGGTTTTCTGCCATGGAAATAATTTCTAACTAAAAAGATATAACTAAAAGGGTGTTATTACATTATTGCACGTAAGCAGTATACTGTAACTGTGGCAGAGTTCAGCTTTTGGCAGAAGTCGTTGCTTTCCTACTGACACCAGCATGGGCTCCAGATGCAGACTAGGATGGCAGTGATGTTAAATTTCCACATTCTGCTTTATGCACTTTACTGATTAGCTTCCCAAAATGGATTGCATATGTTCTTTTAAATGTAAAATTAAGTTTTCTTAGAGAATTTTTGGAATCCACCCAGTCTCCAGTTATTGAACTTAGGATATATGAAAGAAAGCTCTGTCATTCAGCAGTTCTTCTGTACTTCTTTTAGAAAGCAGTTCTTCATACATGAGTATTAGAGTTGATCTCTGACTGTTCATTGTGAAAGTCACAGTAGCAAGAAGATTGTTACCTGCAGATAAGTTGTGGGGATTTTATTGTAATTAAAATATGGAGCATCTCTGTATTGTTTTGCCTCTTCTTTCATGCCTTTTTTTTGTGCAGGGGCCTTTATTCCCTGCTGGTTTTCTGTGCAAGTTTACTCTGTACTTTCTTCTACCCCTTTTCTCCCTTTTATTTCTTCACGGTATTATCTGTTTCTATATGTTTTCTCTTTTTTTAGGAAATTTACTAATGAATAACCAAGCTGTAACATTAATGGGAGCTGCTCTTCGACTTCTCTTTCCATATTGTTTTTGTGTCAATCTTCATTTGCTCCCTCTCTATATAGTGGATTCCTGCGGCAGGCAGATCTGCATGTCTCCTTGCATATCATATAAAGAGGCACACTCTGAAGGGCAGATAGCACAGTATTTATTATATGCCAGTTTAACAATCCCATCACTGAGTGCTGAACTCATTTTGCTGTTGCTTGCAATCCGAGGCAGACTGTGAAGCAAAGTAGATGATAACTTAACAAACTAGCAAATTAGCAGCAAAAAAAACCCGCAACAAACTATGTAGTGCATTCTAATGGAGAATTGGGAAAGGGAGAAAGGAAAGTAGGTATAGGAGTAAACTGGTGAATTAACCAGAAGAGAACAGTAGGTCTAGGTCTTGGCCTTCTGATACAAAAAGGCTCTAAAATAAAACACATTGATGTGAATTGTGGAAAATCTCACCTCATCTGATTGCAGGTGCCAGAAGTTTTCTGAGTGAGAGAAGTTAAATAACAGCAGTGAGGTGGTGTAGTACATAGCAAATAACTATTTTGAGGTTTTTTTTCTTTTATACTTAACATAATACAGGTATAAAAGCCAAGTATATGCTGCAGACTGCCTGGCCTGCTCATAGTAATGTAGAACATTGTTTTCCAGAAAGTTGACCATTGCCTTTGCACATTTTTATAAATGCAGTAGCTGCTCACTTCATATTCATCCTTTCTCATATGATTTTCTTATATGGGCCTTTGCACGTTCTGAGGCCTGAACTGAGCATCACCATTGGTCAAAATCATGCAAGCAAGCAAAAGTGATTTTTTTTCTCTTTCACCAAAAATAGCATCTTTAATGCCAGAGCTTGTTTTGTGGGAGATGATAAAAACATAGTCACCGTTTGGCAGCAGCCCCTTTCTTTCCTTCCTGTCCTTCCCTTTCCTTTTAGTAAAATGTAGTGTTGGCAGAAAACTGATATGACTGAAATGTTCCGTAATAGAATACAAATAGAGGGCGTTAGAAAAGTGCTGCTATAGAGGGCGTTAGAAAACTGCTGCTAAGGCAATGGGAGCTGCATCATCATTGGGACAAATGAATTAGTCTTACGGTTGAAGAGATACTATATAGTAAAAGGAGCAGTGTGTTGTGGTGAATGTAGTACTGTGCACTTAATACTAATATGACTTGAGGATGATTGCTGATTCATTATTTTGTTGAGCATTTTTATTTGCTTTCTGCTATGGATTCTAGCTGTACCCTTTCTGATTTGGTGCCCAATGTGAAGCATAACTAAACCATGAAGTACTGCAAAAGGAAGGGAAAATTAATCCTCCTTTCCTCATTTACAGACGAATGGCTGTGGCCATGCTTTAACAGTCAGTTATAATGTAGAATTGTTAGCTTTTCACTTCTTGTGTACATTAGTAAGAACATCTGAAATACAGTTCTACAAAAGTGAAGTCCCTTCATTTCTGGCAGCTATTAAAGGTGGGTGATTAAGGTGCTTAAATCCAGTAGAGCGCCATGGACAGTTTCAGTTCTGTGGTTCCAAGTATTTACAAAACAAGATTCTTGTGTGGAGATGTTTGTAATTTCGCGTTCTTTTTCCATAGCAGTGAACATAAATCATATCCCTGACTGAAATAATGCAGCACACCTCTTCTGCCAACATTTATTGCTTGCAGAGCTGTACTAATTACAGTACACTCTTCTTCTTCTCTCACTATCCCATCTGAACTCTTGGCTGCAAGTGATGTCTTATCTACATGAGAAAGTCCAATACTACTGTGCTTTATTACTGAGTCTCTTTTTTCCTCAGTTTTAAATTAAAAAATGTTCCTAGGATTTATACCATTGTGATGTAGAAGTTAATGATATTACCCCACGTATACTGTGGCATAGATTCATTGTTTTAGCAGAGTTCAAGAACAGTATTACTTCTTGATAACATTCTAATTACAACAAAAGTAGAAATAATGTGGTTTGCATATTAGTCAAATATGAGCCCCCAGTTAACTACCTATACACTTATACTTGTTTATTTTTCTACTTTTCAATATTTGAAGCTTGTTTGTTAGAGAGAAATTTATTTTAAGATTTCAACTGCGACTGAGCTCTCTGCAACTTGTATTTTTTTGTTGACTGTAGTCTCCTTTCTCTTCCCAGTAAAGAGTTGCCTTCAAGTTCAACATTCACTTTAGAAGATAGTGCCATCTATTTGACATCAGAACAGAGCACACTGGAAACGGAAAATGATAATGCTTCTGTTTTGGATGTCTATTTGGTAAGTTGTCAGTCTGTTTCTGGTAGGCTTTTTTTCCTGTAACTCTTCTGATTGAGGCTCAGCAGGGGACTTGAATAAATACTGAACTTAAAGAACCAGAGGTTCTTTGAGATATTTTTAAGTTAGACATATGCTTAAGTATCTTTGCAAAACAAATTCTTCAGTAATCTTTTGTCTATTACTATTGTGTTAATAACAAGTTACACTAAAATTTCTTTTAGGTTTTCTGTAACGGTAGGAGGAATGGGGGTGGTTTATTACTTGCTTTTCATGCTTATAAGAGGAAACAAAACATCTTTTGTCTTCATATCTAATATTCCACAATTGAGAAAGTAAAATTTTCCAAAGAGACAAGCTTTGTATTTACATCAGTGATTTTGAAGAAAAGCAAGCGCAATATAAAGTATATTAATAGCTTACTTTTCTGCCATGAAGGGTTCTTCAGTTGTGGTGGCTGGAATGCATCTCACAGAGCTGCACACTACCCCCCCCTCAATAGGGTGGCAAAGAGAATCAAAAGAGTAAAAGTGTGAAAACTCGTGGATAAATCAAAAGCAGCATGTGAAATTAAAGCAAAATAAGGAATTCTTGCCTGCTGATGGAAGTAGTGCATATCTTTGAGCACTTCCAGGAAAGCACGGCTTGTCACATGTAATAGTTTATTGGGAAATCAAACACCATTAATCCAAACATCTCCTTTCTTCCTCCTCTCCCCAGCTTTTATAGCTGAGTATGACACCATGTGGTACAGGTTATCCCTTTGGTCACTTTGGGTCAGCAGTCCTGTCCTGCTGTTCCTTCTGCACCCGCAGCCAGTTACTGTCTGGACAGAGTGAGGAGCTGAACATCCTTGGCTCTGTGTAAGAACTGCTTTGCAGCAATTAAACCATCTGTGTCTCAGCGCTACATCAGTTCCTATAAGGAAAACTAACAGACAAAACCATGGCAATTGCTCACAGTCCACAAACATAAAGGCACTGGACACCCACTGCTAGTTGCATTTGAGCGAGATTTTGTACATTTGCAAGCCCATTTGCAAAACTCAGTACGAATACAGGAGGGAGATATGCTGCTTTCTTCTTTTTTCCTGAGGATTTATTTTCCTCAAACATAAACAATTCTGACATTATCCTAGAGATCTTTTACTCATGAAGAAATGACATTTGTGGCAAGAATTATATACAGAGGAAGTGAAAAAAGCAATCATTAATTAGGTTACTAACAAGCATTTCACTCAAGCATGGCTGTTTTCCTTTTAGTAGAGGTTCCCTGCATTCTTTATTGTCTTAAGTGTTCCCTGTTTTTTTTCCATAAGAAATACAGCGAAATACAGAATGTCATATGTTGTGTCTGATTACTGTGCTATTCTCTGTATAAAAAAAACACTGAGGTTTTGTTGTTTTTTTTTCCTAAGCCAGCAACACTTAGATAAATATAGTGCCCAGTGCTTAGGGTAGTTTTTGTCTGTTCTGCCTCCACTGGATCAACATAGTAGCAAGTATGAGCAGCCAGTTGGAAAGAGAATTGACTTAGTTAACTGTGGCTTCATGTAGCCCATTAAATCAGCTTATTCCTGTCGGACTTGTGTTAATCAGGCCTGTTGATGATATGATGTTGACATGAAAAGTCTGTAGAGACTCAGAAATCCTGAAATGTTGCAGGAAATGGACAAGTAATCACATACAGTCTAACCTCCTGAAGCTGCCTAACAGACACCACTTCTTTCTGAAAAGAAAGACTTTGGTTAGTATGAAATACAGACCCAACACTGCAAAAGTTTCATTGTGTAGATCAGCAAGACCAGCCAATCATAAAGACCTTAGTGCAATTTTTAAGGTATATAAAACTAAGAACCTAGAAAGCAGTACTTTCAGTTAGGAAATAATAAAAAAAAAACAACCTTAAGTCACCCTGTTTTGTCTGTCCACAATGTTAAACTTTCTGTCCATGAAAGAGCAGCATGAAATTAAAAACTACTCCTCTGTGTTCTCTCAGATGACAAACTACAGTGTCAGTGAAGTCAGAGTAGTAAGGCTTAAGAAATAGGATAACTGGTGTCTTGAGGTCCCTTCCTACCCCTGTGATTGTGTGTGGTAATTGTTTCACTGCAAGTAGTTTGATATCCATTCTGCTTACAGTGGGATAAGAATATGCACGTAAATAGTACAGTGACAGACTTACGTTTGCTCCATTACGATGCTCTACAGCTTAAATCAACTGGCGGTAAATACAGATCTTAAACAAGTATATATCCTGCCTATAGGATTTCATTACTGAACTATTTCATTTGAAAGAGAACTCCTGTTTTAACTATAATAGAAGTTTCCTTGGTAGTAGAGAAATAGTTATGTGGAAACGTAACATTACCAGCTGTTATTTGTGTATGACTTGGAAGTCACTACCACTGAAAAGAGGGCTGCAAAGGATTGAAAAGGATTTCAAGATTTAAAAAAAAAAAAGTAACTGTAGTGATAAGCAAGCTCTGCATGTAAGTCCAGTTAGTATAGCTATGATTTGTCAGATGAATTGCATAGATAATAATGTTACATTCAGAATTACCCATACTGTGGCTTATGACCAAATGTCAATTTTATTATAGGATTCTGAAGTTGTAAAACCTAGCTGGAGATCTGTTTTGTGTGTATTGTGGCTATAGATGCATAGCTAAATAGACTGATGAGTGCTTGCCTGTGCCTGCTTGGAAACTTGGCAAAACTGTCTCCCTCTTCTTACTCTTCACTGTGCTTCTTTTCTTCTGTTCTCACTCCTATAGCTATGTACTGTGCCTGGTTCTCCTTTTGAACACCTACAGTTTGTATTCAACCCCTTTCAACTGCCAGTTTACTATTTAATCCCTCATCTTTGCAATTACTTTCTCTTAGAAATATTTTAACTCCTTAAGCTATTTTTGAATCAGCAGTCTTCACTCTCTCCTAGTGCGAACTTTCTTTGTAGAGAAAAAAAAGAATTCTTACCTCGAATCAAATGAATACCTGCAGTTCTGTGTTCAGTTCTGGGGCTCCCAGCATAAGTAAGACTTGGAGCTGTTGCAGTGGTTCCAGAGGATGGCCACAAGAATGATCAGAGGGCAGGAACACCTCTCCTGTGAAGAAAGGCTAAGGGACTTGGGCACATTTAGCTTGAAGAAGAAAGGACTTGGGGAGACCTCATTGTGACCTTCCAGTACTTAGAGGAAAGATGAGGAGGGGCTTTTTATCAGGGAGTGTAGTGGTCAAGAAGTAATGACTGTAGCAGCCAGGCTCAACCCCTTCTGGTCACATAGCTGAATTGCATTCCTCTGTGCTCCCAGGGCTGACCGGGTCCTTTCCGCAGGTGCTCAATCAATGGTTCAGGCTGTGATTCTACAGTTACCATACAGGGTTCTATGTGCTACCATAACTCCTTGACAAGGTGTTTCTTTTTCACTGAAGAACTTCTTGCTTCTCTGTTTTCTACAGCATTTGATTCAATTCTAATCATTTTGTAGTTTTCTTCAGAGTGCTGTTGTGAAGCAGTAACAACCAGGACTGAAGTTAAAGCATTTCCCACGCAGGATACATGTAAGAACAAGCAATTAAATGTGTAGTCACACTGTGATGTATACCTCATATTTTGACACATTGCTCTCTTCCTGGAGCTTTGCCACTTTCACTGAAGATAATGGTAGAAAAACACAGCAGATTGAACATTAACTTCGGCACTGTGAGAAAAGAATTTAGGCCTCCTTATTTACAGACATCTTGAGTGTTTCCCCCGAGAGCAGAAAAATCCTCATGTGTTCTGTGCACATATTGGAACCAGTCAAGTACTCTTTCCTCAAAGCAGGGTTTACGTAAGGCTGAAAGAGGGAAGATCTAGTTGTTCCACATAGTGAGGAGCAACTCATTCCTCCTCTCCTCTCTTACCTATTTTATGTCTGTATTCAACTAACCATTATCTTGTCTATCAGGGGAAAAATAAGCCTATGTCTCTCATAAAACCGAAGGCTGATGCAAGGTGAAACAAAAACCAAGCTCTTCAATATCATTCAGTAGAAGAGTTTTTGCAGAAGCAGTGTTACGTAAAAAGCAACAGAGCAACACTTGCATGAAAATCAGATACTGGAATGAAGTCTTAGAGTAGATTAAAAGCATACCATTTCTGATTACAATTAGTACATTACCTGCGTAAGCCAGGTGCTAAAATGACAGCTTCTATTGTTGCTAAACTACAGGTTCTCATACCCTAAGGATTTTAATGCACTGTATGAAGAAATCAATTAACTCAAAACCAAATCCATGGGAAGAGAATTGAAATACAAAAAGATTCCCAATACTGAAAGTACTTTATAGAACCAGCATGAGACATCTCAGATAGCGATTGCAGGAAGGCATCTGATAGGGTCATTTGCCATTAATTATCATTTCAGACCTAATTGCTATGGTCAAATGCAGTCTTCATCAGAAAGTGCTGCTTTTTACATGTGTGAACAAAGTTGTGCAGTGGTGACAGAGTTGCTCATGTCATGTGCATTCCACTGTAGACTTTTCCACAGTAATGCACACAGAAGTGGATTGTACCTGGCACAAACAGGGATATTTAAATCCTGCTGTAGGCACGGCATTTCTGTGACTCACTCAGGCAGTTGTGGTCATTCAGATACAGGCTTTCAGACACAAACTAGATGCTGCCAGAGAACACTTTAACGTACTTATGCTGGCTTCATAAAGCATTATGTTGCTTATCTCTACAGTTAACTATTTTTAAAAAAAAAAAAATCTTTGTCATCCTCTTAAAATATTACTTACCTTAGTTTTACTCACTTGTCCAGCAGTTTGCATATTAAATTGTTCTGCATCCTGTAAGTACATACTACCTGACAAGCCTTAAGGCAGCCAGGTGATAATGCAACAGCATTCATTGCCAGACTGCAGCTGTACAAATAGAGAATATAGTCTCTGAGAAGTTAGTACTTTGCTCACCAGCAGTGAATTGATTGTGAATGACCTGTCCATAACAGTGGTTCACAACACAGCTTAAAGTTTGCAGCACTTAAAAGCCTTTCTTTAAGGTTCAAAATCTAATGCTAGAAGTCATAACTAAAATGTTGATTTAAATCTATGGGTTTTCATTTTCTAAGATAAGCTTTTAGAACGTCTTCTGAGCTTCGCTGTTGTTGTTCACAGCCAAGATTAGATTGTTACTGAAATACTTACTTGAAGGTTAGTTAGATGCTTGTACTGAAAAAATACAGTTTGGAAGGGACTTTAAAAATCTGATTAATAAATGCAGACTTGCATCTTCTTTACACTTCTATCAGGTTCTAGAGTGGGGTCAGTCCAGCTGTCTTTGGTTTGCTTTTGTGTTCTCTTCCACATTTGATACATTAGCTGAGATACGTCTGATTTGCTGCAACATTTTGTTCAACAAAATACACTTTAGTGTAAATACTAGTATTAAGTTGTTCAGCAGAGAACAGTTTCTCTTCATTTGTGGCTCAATAGAGATACTAAGGAGTGATCAACTGTTTATGTAATTTAATAGCCGCTTCTGTGGAAGATATTGTAGAAAATGAACTCACTAATATTGTCATGTTTTTTGTGGAATGGAATGATAGAGAACATCAGTTGTGCCTGAAACCTGAAGGGTTTTGGATAGCTATGTTTTTCAACTGCAAGGATATCCTGTGGAAGCTAGCAGGACTTTTACATGCAAAAACTGCAGTCTTCCCCCCAGACGCTTCTAATCAGCCTCACGTACTTCTGTCAGGTGAAAGAAAGTTAGGAGCTGCTGAGTGCTCTCAGTTTGGATTGTCTGTGATGCCCAGAGTGTTCAGCATTTTGCATAAACAAGTGGTTGGATTTTGGTAATGTAAGCATCATGCAACATCTGTAAGACTGTAGGTGAAGTACCTGGTGATTTCGATTAGAGGTTCACTCTTGAACTGTGCTTCAATTTCTTCAGGAAATAAATATGTTACCAATTTATAATTCTGTAAGAAAGCAAATAAGCACAACTTCTAACTTTGCTTCTTTTTTGTTTGTTTGTTTTTACAGTAATAAAAAACATGAGAAGAATGAAAACTGAGATAGAGAAGTGATTGTGGTTAACGAAGAGCACTTTCTGCACTCCTGATTTGCTGAGCCTTGTAGACAGAGAGTAATAATCAGTTGAACTTGTTCTAAGAATTGTCAGGATCTTTGAATTATAGAAAGGTTTGATAGACTTGGCAAAAGTGACATGAAACATTCCACACTCTACTATCATCTGCTCTTGCTTGCTGAACTGTGAAGACCTGTGTGTTTGAGCTGCTTTCTACTATCTTGCCAATCAACTTTTTTGAACTTGAAAGTAATATTTTCTTATTGGCTCTCTAGTGATTTCATTTGCATGCATCTTGTAATTATGCAAACAAAATATATTATCTGCTTTACCTATTTAAAAATAAGCACAGTGGTGAATAAAATTAATTTTTGCATATTTTCACCCTTCAGTTCTAATCGCTTAGATCCACAGAAGTGGAAATTGGAATTGATAGGAGGGTTAGGGTAAGCCTCTGCACATGAGATATGAAAATAAGCCTTTAAAGACATTTTCACTGTCGGTGAAAAGAAAAAAACGTTATTTATAACAAGGCCTTATGTTGTGTATATATATTGTCTTTGAAATATTTTTGATTTTAGTTTATTTCTTGTAAAAGAGAAATTATATAATTTATTTAGTAAATACTACTGTAAACTATAGTTTTATTGATGAATAAAGTATTTTGTTCTCAAGACTATCTCAGCTGTCAGTGTGCTCCTGTTCTGGTATGTCTCGTGGACTTGAGAGGCATCTCAAGAGATGGATCAGCCAGTCTGTAAGATGGCATCTGAACTTACCTTCTGCCAGCTCTTTAATGAAGGGGGGAATCTTAAAGTTGCACAGCAAAGGGAAAGGAAAAAGCGAAGGGCATAACAGTGCCCCAAGTGCTTCATAACAGCGTGTCAGGTTTTTCTCTGTGAGCAATTGTTTCAAGATAAATGCAGTTACTGTTCTGGTTCCCTTAATTTCCGTAGCAGCTGAGAGACAATCACAAGCACCAGTTACCATCAACCAAGGACTTCCTACCTTGATGAAACAGTGTTTAAAAGCAAACAAACGAAAAAGCTACGTAGCTGTCGCTTTGAAAGTTTATGGAAATTACAGGTAATAGCAGCTATTCTAGGTGTAAGTGCAGATAAACCTGCTGGACTGCCAAGCCAGAATTTGGCACTTTAATTCATAAAGTTCCGCTTTGTACCCCTGAAGAATTTTGCATTGGTACATTTTACACTGATCTAATCCAGTAATATTAGCAAGGAGGAGGTTATTGCTCCTTATCATGCACAGAATAGAGAAATGTAACGATGGACTGATTTCTTTTCTTAGAGCCTCTTTATTTACCTAGAGTCTGTGTTTCATGATTACCCCTTTTCCATGCTTTGAAATTGGATTGCTCAGTCTCAGCAAGATAATGATCTTGCGTCATTCCTCACAGAAATGCTAGAGACAAATCTGCGTGCCCTAAGGGCGAAAAATTTTGTAGATGAGAAGTGTCTGCTCAATCATGTATAGTGTGTATATATTTAAAGTGTGGCCATATGCAAAGTAGATAGATATCATTAGTTTTACTTGGAGTAAAATAAAGTTTTTAGCACTAGGTTAATCTCCAGAAGGCAAATATTTGTCATATTTTCCCCAAACATCTAGTAGAATGTAGTGTCCAAATCATCTGTCTGTGGGAAGACTCCAGGGGATACCAAATTTAATGCAGCCATTCTGTCTGAAACCACAGTGTCTATAATTGATTCAGAGAATGAACCACCCTTAGTGTACAGTGTCTTTAAGAGTTTCTTATAAATGAAAACAGTCACTGAATATTTGAAAAAGGAAATCCTTACAGACTGTGGAGCATACTGAGAAACCTTCACCAAAGCGCACACACTTGCAGCTCTTTCTTTTTTTGGTGTTTTCTTTTGTTCTGCAACTGCGTGACGCCACTGAGAGTGACGAGAGATAACAGCTAAGCAATGTTCGTGGTCAATAACTTGGATACCATTTCTTTCTCCAGTATGTGAAATGGTACACATCACTGAAGGTTACAGAAGGTTTTTATGTGTACTTTTCATGCCTGATTGTTTGGTTTCTCTTACATTTGCATTGGTGGCACTTCAGTGAAAACTGAAGGACTTGGAAACTTAGTTAACTATGAAGACAACAAGGTAATATACATGTCAAATAAAAACACAATACACACAGAAGGCATGGGCAGCATCACCTTTCCAGGGTATTACTGTGATATACTGGTCTATTTCTCCGAGTCTAAACAGATGGAACTCATTACAGGGAGCAAAACTTGAACATTTAGGTCACTGACGTGGGGGATCTGTGAGCTCTGGTATCTGCATACTCTGGCCCTACACACTGCCCAGGAGAAAAAAAAAAGCACAGGTTGATGCTTGCTTGGTGATACAGAGGGAATAACTTCAAATTTGTGTGTATGATTCTGTAGCTTAATCATATGGTATTCAGAAGCCAGGTTTTGCCTTTAGCAGTCATTCCCAGTTTAAAAACAAAACAAAACAAAAACAACATCAACAACAAACAACTAGTATTTCACTTTCTAGCCCTAAAACTCCGCAGCTCGAGAATACAAATTCCTGACCCAAAATGTGTTTTCTTGTTGACTTTCTTTATTCATAGGTAACTTCATTTAACTCAGTACTACTTGTCCAGTCCTGAACGACAGACAGTGATAAAGAGCAGCCGGTAGTGCACCCTGCCTGTTCTACACACAGGCCATTTGCTGACCCCTCTTGCTGTGATGCACGCATTTGCTTGCAAAAGGACATCAGCTCTGCCCACAGTGCGGGCACAAGGCCTGATCTCACAGCTGCTTTGCACCTGGAGCTGCTGGGCAGTTACTGCAAGCCAGCTGACACCAAAGTGCTGGGATGTGAACATTAAGAAACAGAGATCAAGACTAAAACCATAATAAAGGTATGCCAAAATCACCCTCTTCATGCCCCTCATGTGAACACTGTTGACATTTTCTTGACATTTTTGATACATGAGACTGCTAATAATGAAGAAAGTGCTCCATCTACACTAATTCATGATTCATGGCCTATCAAAGCTGTGGAACTGGAACAAATCACTGGAATTACACGGGAACTTCCAGAAAATACCTGTCTGAGGATGCCGTACAGGAACGGTAAAGCGTGAACAAGAGCTACCTTTTACTTAAATCAAATGTCACATATTAAACAATCTGCCGTTTTTCCTGCTGCTTTGCTCGCCAGTGTATGAAAAAGAAACAGCTTTATGAGTGCATTCTTGGATCTGATGAAAGTTGTTTCTCCCTATCAGCCTTACCTCAGTATTTAGACTACTGCAGCTGCGAAAACATAACTGGTTTTCTTCCAGAGGTGTTAAGCACGTGGGATCGGTCTTCAAGGAACAAGAGAGCATCTCTTGAGGCACCAAGCCAGCAGGGGAATGCAGCGAGCACGCAGACCCACACAGCCCCGTCCCCTGGAAAGATCTGAATTTTTTTGTTGTTCCCACACAAAACGCGGTCTTCTATAAACTTTCACATCAGAGTTAACTCTTATCTCTCATCTCTCCAGCGATGCTAACCGCTCCCTCCGCGTCGCCTTTATCGTTCCCGTTTATCCCCCTCAGAGCGCGGCGCAGCAGCGCCCGGTCCGTGGCTGCCACACCCGTGACGCGTGGGGGCGCTGTGCAGCTCGGACCGCCCCGCTCGTCCGCTACCCGCGCTGAGGGCGCCGCAGGGCGGGAGTCGCCCGCCGGCTTCCCGCGCTCTTCCCGGGCTGCCCGCCGCGCTCGAATCGCGGCCGCGGCA
>JAOWBP010004700.1:27355330-27366146 GCA_028571105.1 Tragopan temminckii
GTCACCCCGGCGCGGGGCCAACCGAGGCCTCGCCGGGCCCGCCCCTCCGCTAGGCCGGCGCTGCTGGCTGCCTCCGATGGCGTCGGGAGTGCGAACAGCGGTGAAGCCGCGGCCCGGCGGCCTGACCGTGCGGGCGGGCGTGGCCCCGTGGCTTTTGACCCCGGGAGCGTCGAAAACGCGGGGGTGCCCGTGTGTATTTTATCGGCGTTAGGGGGCCCGGTGGGCGGGGCGGCTCTGTGCTCCGTGCTGGGTAGAACCGAACCGAGCTGAGTAATTCTGAGTTAGAGCAAAAGGAAATAGTTCTTGGCTTTCCTGGTTCTCCGCTGCGTGGCTTCGATTGTAACAGATGAGAGTGCCCCAGTCTGCCTGGGTCACTGAAGGATTCCCTCTGCGCAATTCCGCTCTGCGATACAAAATGTGAACGTTTAATGTGGAGACAGAAGGCCTTCAAGGAGCCGTTTGGTTTGTGTGACCAATGTACGGTTCGTGATCTTCACGTTCCGTCTTTTAATTCCTTTTAACTTATTTTCAGCAGCAGTTGCAGTATGCTTCAGAGGTGAAGAGCAGTACTGTGCACTTCATGAATTTAAGAAGCACGGGAACTCTGAATGACAAAAGGTAAACTTTGTTGTGAGGATATTCTGGGAATACTTCTGTTCGTATGAAAATACGTACATCTTTAAACAGCTGGTAGGGCTGTCAAACTAATGTAACAAACAGCACAGCCACGAACAGGAAAAGTGTAGTTCTAGGGAGAATCATTTGGTGTGAGTTTGAGAAGTTGCATGGGAAACAACTTGTGCCTAAGCACGGGCAACTCAGCATTTCTCACAGAATCATAGAATTGCTCAGGTTGGAAAAGACCTTAAAGATCATCAAGTCCAACCACAACCTAACCATTCTTCCCTAACTCTAACAATCCACTGCTAAATCATGTCCCTGGGCACCACATCCAAATAGTTTTTAAACACATCCAGGGATGGTGACTCAGCCACCTTCCTGGGGAGCCCATTCCAGTGCTCAACAACCCTTTCTGTAAAAAAGTGTTTCCTGATATCCAACCTAAACTTACCCTGGTGGAACTTGAGGCCCTTGTCCTGTCACCTGTCACCAGTGAGAAATAACACACAGTGGGGAACGTGAAATTGCTGACGTGCAGTGGCAGGGCATGAAGTGATGCTTGTGAGAGACCTATTCTCATGCAGTGCATCAGTTGAAGGCCCAGGGAATGCTGCTAGGTGCCTGGAACAGTGCATGAGCCCTGCCTGATCATAAGGCCCTCAGTTCTCCACACCAGTAGGTGTTCCTGGGATATCCATGACTCAAGTGGTGTGCAGTGTTTTTTGGCAATTGTCTTACTAGAAACTTAAAGAAGAACAAAACATTCTAGGCAGTTGAAAGATACTGAGTCACCTAGTTAGTTCATTGTAACAGCTGTTTTGCCGCACCCATTAGCAAAATACATGGTTTCACCCAGTTGTCTGTTGCTGGAGATACCCACCTACGCACTCAGTTAAAAATGCCTGCTACGGATAGGAGAACGTAGGTGATTTGATTACATTTGGTTAATTAAAATTATTTAGACTTTGTTCTCACTTCTTTTACTTGCTTAAAGAAAATAACAGAAGCTATCTCACAAGTGTTGTAAACCGTAATTATGGGCTATAAAGGTGCTTTGAGACTCTCTGAAGGAGATAATTGTAAAAGGATTAGTTCGTGTGCACATTGTAAGTGATGTCCTACTCCTGGATTGCGTTGCTGATCCCTGTTGAGAAATCTAATGCTGCATGTAGAGATAGCATTTGACGTTGATGTTTCTAAAGCTCTGCTTGTAGCTGCATTTTGTTCTTTACTGTCAAATGGCGTATATGCCTCAACAGGAGGTGCTGGAATCTATTTGTGGAGCCTCAAACAGTGCTTCTTGCACGGCATTTTCATAATAAGGCTGTATGTTGAAATCTGAGTCTCTCTCCTTAATACTCATTGGCCATGATACCTATAAAACTGAATACACAATCTTTAGTTAGAGGTCTCTACTACCCAAATATTAAAACTCCACCTCCACATGTAAGGTGCATTGTAACCGCCATTACCATAAGGAAGATGACTATTTGTGTCCTTAGAGGAAATGCTAACCGTGAAACAATATTGGTATCTTCCCTGTGATAAACACAATAATAAAATACCACCTTTCATGTTTTCCCTCCCTCCTGACTATGTGACTGTGTGTTATTTGTAGCTCTTTAGATGAGACCACTTATGAAAAACTGGCTGAAGAAACACTGGATTCCTTGGCAGATTTCTTTGAGGACCTCACAGATAAGCCTTTTACCCCAGAAGATTATGATGTCTCTTTAGGGGTATGTTTTAAAGATTTTGTTAACCATTCTAATTCCAGTAGACTTTTTTTTTTCTTTTTTTCTATTTTTTTTTTTTTTAACTTTGGAAGAGAATTTTGCACTAATCACCTTAGTACCGGCATTTATTTATTTATTTACAGGTTTACTGCTAAAGATATGCCTTTTGCTAAGAAGTAGCTTGTGGTCCATATAATTTGAGAATTTAAAGAAAGTTTAGTCTGTAGAAAAAAAAGACATGGGCTCATCTGTTATTCTATACTAAGAGGACAAGAAAACTGATTTCTAATTCTCTCTATATTTTTCCAAATTCACATTGACCTCAGACATCATCAGTCAGTTCACTCAAGGTAAATACTAGGGTGGACCTACATGACACAGTGCATGTGCATCGCTGTATGTTACTGGTGGAGCAGTTTATGTGATTGCCCTGAGTACTGAGAGGGAATGTTGGTCTCCATCAGGCATTACAAAGTGTGTTTGACCTGGCTGTGCTGGGGAGGAGCAATAGAGGATGCAACATTGCAGTAGGTAGCTGCAAAAATGAGAAGTGAGTCTGCCACAGTGGGAAGGCTACAGTCCGATGGGATGCAGGGTAGCTTTTAGCCTGACAATTGGAGCCTTTAGTAGGTCACCCTCTCAAATTCTTTGACAGAGGTGACAGGCTGATTAGAAATGTCATTGTGTTTCTTTAAGGAGTTTGTCAGTTTTATAAGGACAGTTTTCAGGACTTTTATAAGTCCTGAAATTGGCTGTATCTTACAGCTTTTACGTGACTTGGAGGAATCCGCGTTTCTTCCTGCACTGACAGCTGCAACACAGGTCTTCCCTTTAATGTGTTTCATTTATTTTGCAAAATTGCTGCTGTCAGTTCTTATCTTACCACTCAGGGATTGCTGACCACAAGCCCCATGACTTGGGATTCTGTGCTCAGGATATTGGGCCATATGATTTGGGTTGCACTGTGCTAAACAAACAGATCAACCCTGTAGTTTGTTTCTCTGTAACTGTGTCATCCTAATGTTCATTGTTTATTTTGCATAGCTAGGGTAGAAATATTGCTAGTTGGATACCACTGATGCACTTAACAAGTATTGTTGGTTTAATCAAATATGCAATAATGTCATGGCAAATTACTTTTCTGGATAATAGCTTAGCCATTACTATTCAGCATGTTTTGGCGTATCAGACAAAAATGAGCAAAAAGATTATCATCAACCTCTTCAGGATTTTTAAACACTTCATTACATGAGAATCGTGAGTCATCTTTCTGCCCTAATTTTATCTTCAGGCACAGAATGCCAGTGCTTGACATTCACTCCCTGTGAGGCTTGACGGAATTATTTTTACCTCCATCCTAATTTTTAATAAGTAATCTTTTGTAGCGTAGGCTCTATGATGACGTACCATCTTAAAAGTTTCAGTTTAGTCTACCAAGAATTGTTTCATGCAAGCAAGACCAGTACTGTAGCGTGCCACGAGGTGGCAAACATGAGAAAGGTCGTCTGGCGCCTGTGAGTTCTTAGGAAGTTCAGCTCCTCATGCAGTTTGTAACTTCAAATCCAAGGAGGGGATGAGGAGAGTCCCTTTTCATGAATATGTACATTTTACCAGGAGGTCACAAACATTCATACAGTAGTACAAAGTACATGCAAGAGTATTGAAGCAATTCAAATATATTGTATTCTAAGTTCCTAAAAACTCAACTTGTGTTTTCTAGTGTTTCAAAAGTATTGCAAAATACAAGATTCAAAGTTTTAAAACCAGCAACAAAAGCTGACTTTTGTTTAATTTGCAGTGGCAGAGCAACAGCACTCTCCAACAGCTAACACTATAAGCACTGGTGAAAAAATGTTAATTCCTCAGAAACCTATTTGCTTACAGTGTGTTTGTAGTACACAGCTTAATATCATGCTGAATACTTAATATATGGCACTAAGGAGCCTGCAGAAGAATGCTGAGATGATTGAAGCCATATTCAGGACTAATTATCCCCATGTGCTCTTTATTCTGCTCTATCTCTACAGATCTAAGACTGCTGAGATATAGAAAACACTGAGTTCATGATGACCAGAGAAGTCACCTACTCTTGCACTTCTAAAACAATTTCCAGTTAATATAACTGTCTGGGCAACCTGATGGCTGCAGTAATCAGCCATGCCTTTATGTATATATTATTGCTCACACCTGTAGAGGTATCATCAAGCACAAGAAGAGCATGGGGATTGGAATAAAAAGTTCAACCTTGAGAGTATTATTTCATTGCTGATAATTCCCGAGATATGTCAGAGATTAGGAACATTTAATTACTCTGTAGGAGAAGAAAGCACTAAGCTGCTGCATGCTATATAGTAAGATGGGAAGGCATTAGGTAGTTGAAAATGATAGGTAATTGTTTATACATAGGTAGTAGCATTAGAAGTAAGAATAGCTCTAATAATACATTCTAAGGTGTAAAACATATAGATCCATTAAATAAGCTTTTTTGTGCTGGAGGTTGTGAAGTATTTGAGAAACTATATATTAAATACGACTGGATTTTCTACCCAAATCATCAAATTACAGTCTGTAAAGATGGAATTTTTGACCAGCATAAATTCAGATCACTTGTCAGTTAATTTTGTCAAAATATTGTGGGGTTTTTTTTGTTTCAAGTTAGGGCATAAACATTTTTGTCGGCTCCTCTTCTGTATATGCTTGTGAGAATGTCAGAAAGATTAATCATGTTGTCACTTAGAAATGTGCATGAGAAGAAGAACAGAAATGCTTGCTGGGATCATGGTCTAACACTGGCACACCTGAAAGAAAACAGGCCTTCTGGAGTTCAGAAGGGGAACATTTTTAAGGCGTGATTCAGGATCTAGGCACTTCATCAGAATTATTGCAGTAAAGAATTGTGTTTGTTCTCTTGGGAACTGCTGCAGTTAAAAAAAAAAAAAAAAAAAAAAAAAGTAAAATTGGGAGTGTTGAGAATTCAGTCTTGACGCAGAAAGATCCTTGACTCTGAAAGACACCAGCTCACGCATAGAAAAGGTTGGTTTTGAGTCATGTTTCAGCCTTTCCAAAACAAACTACCAGCTCTTCCAAGATCACGGGTCAGAGATCAGATGTATTCTCTGAGTAGTGCTATTGTGAGTGGTACAAACACACTAAATAAAACTAACCAGAAGGTTTGAAGTCTAGGTCAGGCTCAAAAATATTCAGATTGTCTTAAATATTAGCATGTGTTGTTTATTCATAACATTAATTCTTCCAGGCTATTGTTACCTGGAAAATATTTGGGAGCGTGGTGCAGATGTGTGAGTTTCTGTTTAGTTACTGCAGTGATGTATTTCTTGTCAAGTAACAGGTTACAAACTTAAGTTTCTACTTATTTTCTTTGTGATTCAAGAGTGGAGTTTTAACAGTTAAATTAGGTGGAGACATGGGAACATATGTAATCAATAAGCAAACACCAAACCGGCAGATTTGGCTGTCCTCTCCCACTAGGTAAGTTACATGTAAGGTATGTCACACCTGAAGACTGGGCAGAAATGTACTTCCCCTTTTTCTTAGCATTGAATGGATTGGATTATTTAATGCTATGAATAGCCCCGTTCCTTAATGTATGCTCTAAACGTGATTTAATCTAAATGTTTGTTAAGAATTTGTTACAGAGGTTTGTGGCATGGTGTAGTATACTGATATGCCTAAATTAATCAAGGAAATGTGTAACAGAGTTTTCATGTGCTGTTCCAGTCCGAAACCAATGTCTGCAAGAGCATAGCCTACTAGTACGGGGGGGGGAAAAGAAAACAATAACAAAAAAAAACCACAACAACAACAAAAAAAACCAACAAGCCAGCCATGGTTAAAAAAAGAGCAAAAAAGCTCTGTTGGAAAAAGGGAGATGGTGATGTTATAATCTAAACTGCTCTTTGTATTTAGACAGGGTGGCTCCTTCCCTTTTAAGCTTGTGGGATTTCCTGCTTTATGTGCTCTCCTACTAGTTGTTTTTGTCAAGCTTCTGCACTTTATGGGAGTCTTAGCTAGCCGTTCCCTCTGCCTTCTCTAATGCTGTGTTTGATCCATTTAGTGTTTCTAGCTGGTTTCACCTGGGAGGGCAGCCAGATATGTGGGGAAGACATTATAGCTGACTCCCTTTCCAAAAAAGAAGTGTCCTCTGTCACCGTTCTTCAGAGAGCACATAGGGGGTCAGTGGCTGTCACTGGTGAAGGAATCAGCTAGCTGGAAACTATGAGCATGCCCAGTAGCTATGCAGGCGCAATTCTTGAAGGCTGTTTGTAGAGAGTGTACTAATTGCAAAACTGGGAATAGTTTCGCAGTAGTTGAATTCTGTAGAAGGTTTGCATAGGACAAAAAAGAAAAAAAAAAAAAAAAAGATTTAAAGAGAAACAATTTTAATAGAAGTGAAATTTGCCTAAAGAAAATTCTAACTGCTGTATTAAACTTAGGTACTGGTTGGTGCACAGCTTATTTTGTGAGTCATCTTTCTCTACTAATAACTCCTCTCCAGTCCCAGAATGCTTTTTTTTTTTTTTTTTAAATTAAATAACTTTAAATAAATAACCAACAAGTATGTGACTTCTTAAGGTACTGGCCTCACAAGCTTATTCTTCAGACAGATGCAGGCTCTGTGTCACCATTAATTCATTCATTCATTCCATGTATTTTGCACAAAACAAAATTCCTGGGCCTGGATTCTGCTTAAGAGGTCTGTAGGGTTTTTGTGTCACTGCCACAAAGTTTTCATCTACTTACAGAAGCCAGAATTCAGAGGTTTGTTACCTATCTGGAGCTAAATCTCAGCTAAGACATCCAAGCACCGGAATGTGGAATTTGTGAGCACATGCCAGAGTTCTAGCATTTTTAATTGTTCCATTAGTGAAAAAAAGAGAGAAACGTGAAAATTCTCAGCATTTTTTCAGCATTTGTTATGAAAAATGATTAATCAATGAGTGTTCCTTTTTGTACTTCCTTAACTGATAATAATGAAATTTCCTTGAGTATTGTTTGGTATGTTGTTATCGTGTGTCAGTACACGCAAGTGAACTTGTTTTTCTTTAGCCTAATTTTGTTGACA
Organism: Tragopan temminckii; assembly: GCA_028571105.1. Classification (NCBI taxonomy): domain Eukaryota; kingdom Metazoa; phylum Chordata; class Aves; order Galliformes; family Phasianidae; genus Tragopan; species Tragopan temminckii. The sequence continues at coordinate 27,362,771 of JAOWBP010004700.1, forward strand.
AGTTGAGAAGATAAAAAGTGCGTGTGCAATCTGGCAGCAGGGCAACTGCAGTTATTTGATGTAACTCCTTCGGCTGGAAAGATTTTTGAACCTTACACACCATCTTTTGGTAATACTTTAAGGTGATATTGTAGCTCTTCTTTAAAAATGTGTGCAGGCCTTGTGTGAGAATACAGCACTTAGCCCTTGTAAGCATTTGTAGAGCTCACAAGATCCTTGCTTAAATTATAAGTGTAAATGAAAACATTGTATTTCTACAGTATTTTGGAGAGCCAGAGAACTGTGGCAGTGTTTTGTTGCTAATTCTTATCACTAATATTTACCAAGTAACATGTGTGGGTGTAAGACAATATGAACACATGGTAATGCTGCAAAGTCAATGAAGATCCCTGCTCACGTACAGCAAGTGAGATAGCAGTGGAAGTCATTTATTACTTCTTATAGCTTGGTTAGTGGTTTAAAAGTTCATTTAAATACTGTGAATACTTCAGGGTATTTGAGGTTCAGATTAGTTTTTTTTGTGTGTTTGAAGAGAAACCACAGATTGTTCCTGCGTGTTTATAGGACAGTCTGCCATCTAGCAGACCCCGTGTGCAGGCTGTCTGAGTTCTAAGTCACTTTGTCCCATCTATGAGCTCAAGTCCAGGCATAAGAGTGATGGTTCACCTGTTTATCCCTGCTGAACATTTCATTTCCTTCCGTTTTTTTTTAGCTTCTGTAGCTGTTGCTAGAGCTAGTGAGCACCTTTCAATCATTGCTCCTGTTTGAAATGTGGAGAGTTAGGTGGCTACAAAGGTCTGTAATGGAACACCGGTGTTCTGGTTTTTACTTTCTTGACATTTAATGCAAGAATGAAGAATCAAGCCAGCAACTATATAGTATAGAAAGAAAAACAGATTTTTAATGCAGAACTCCCATATGGCAGTACATATTTGCATTCAGATGGTAAATTCTTTTATTGCATCCAAAAAGTGAGTGAGAATCGTGGTATGTGTTCTGCTGTCTTTATGTTATCTGCTTATAACTGTGCTGTAGCAACTAATCAACAGCATTAATTAAGACTCACACAAACATCCCTTAACGATAGTTGTGTATGAGAGAATTATATGGGTGATGGAGGAAATGGGGGAGGCTAGTGCCAAAAGCAAGAAGGACAGGAGCTTGTGTTGGCTTGGAGTAACTGGTACATCTTTGCCACCTTTCACATAAGTCTCTCAGATGGCACAGCAGTTCCTGCCAGCTCTGGCCTTTTCTGCTTTGCTTCCTCACACAGCCTGCACATCTGTCTTCACAGTCTTTCTGGGCTCTTTCTGGGTTACATTATAAATGCATGCCTCCAGCATTTCCCTGTGAATAACCTGTACTCACAGCATGTGTTTTCCTTTCCAGTGGGCCCAAGCGCTATGACTGGACTGGACGAAATTGGGTATATTCTCATGATAGAGTATCCCTTCATGAACTACTATCAAAAGAATTTTCAGCAGCATTAAAAACTAAATTGGATTTATCCTGCCTAATATATTCTGGAAAAGAAGATACTTGATGATGTGCTACCTCATGCAAGTTTAAAGACTTGAACCACCAGCGTTTCCTTGGTTTCTGAGTACCTGAGCTTATTTCTGTTGTTGTTTTCTTGACATCACTATGTGCAAGAACGTGAAAATAATATATTTTTTCTCTAGCGTTCAGTCTTTGAGTTTTTCTGATGCAGCTTGAATGTGTATCCATGCAGTACAGGTAGATGAGATGTCCATTCATTCCCGCATTTTCTACTTTCTTAGTGTTGAAATCAACTGCGGTCCTGTTTGGATGTAAGGACTGGTGTCGGGTGACCTCTGCCCAGTGCACAAAAGCCAAAGTTTTTTGTGAGATATTAACTCTAAACAAGAAATGTCTGTGAATCACAATGATGTAAGTTACGGTACTGTGATGCATTGTATTAAAATTTGCGGCTATTGATAAGGTTTTAGGGTTAGAGCAAGTAAATAATGCAGGGGAGTCAAATTGAACATGTCGTACAGAAAATGACTGTGGCAGAGGAGAACTTTTAGTTTTGCAAGGTGGATGTAATTTTTCTCTCAGTATTGCAGAACTTGCTCACTTCTCCAAGTTCTATATTCTTTGACATCGGGATATTTTTCTGAGCAAAATTACCTACAGTGTGTTTGTATTTACCCTGTGTGTTTGTAAGCATCATGTGACTCAAAAAGGCTGGTGTGCAGTGTTAAAGCTGTGCAGCAATCTCTCTGCCAATACTTTATTCTCTTCCTGTGATTTTTTTTCTTCCTGTTTCAACTCTTTGTAGAGCAAAAAGATGTAATTTATTACCCATATTTTAGCTGGTAAATGGAGATTGCGTCGTGCTAGCAAAAATTTGCACTGCTGCATTTCTTAATTAAGCGGGCTTGGATTTTCACCACGATGCAACATGGAAGCATTTAAAAACTTTTACACGTTTTGAACCTCAAGAATGCTTTAACACTTGCTGTGTTGCATTATTGCCACTGACTGTTTTTAATTGCTTTTAAAATGGAAGCGCAGTTGTTGACTAATTACTGTGATAACATAAAATATTTTTTCATTGTATTATAAGTATATGGTGTAAGATGTTTCAATGCAAATTACTTTTCTTGCTCATTCTGACACTTCTGATTAGCTTGTCTGGATGCTTTCAGCTAGCTAAAATTTTACACTTGCAATTAATTCCGGGTAGCACCATTGCCCTGTATTTGCATTTGAAGTGTATGTTGTTCCAACTATTTCTCACCATGAATTAAATAGAGAGTACCATTTCCTTGGAACGTGATCATGATCGATTGTGCACACTGTGATCATGTGAATTGTACAAACTGTTACACAAACTGTTTGGTTTTTAAATCAAAATAAGAAAAGGCCAGTATTATCTGAAATAGAAGCTGCGGAATGATTCAAAACTGGTATATAAGATTTTTTTTTTCTCAAATGAAAGCTAAAACAGGACATCTTTTTGCTATTTGATTTTAAAACTTTAAAAAAAAAAAAATAGAATGCATGGAAAGTGATGGTATTCTGATCTGTCTCCTAGTAATTGCAAAAGCTATTTAGACAAACCTGGATAGATGCTCATTGCCTAACATAAGAATCAGGGATGTTTCCTCCCGGTTCTTCCTTTGCCTGTTCTTGTCTAATTATTTTTTGACTTTTCAAAAAACTACTTTCCCAAGTAATTTGCATGCAGCTTACCCATTAACGTGTATCTGATTCATATTTTGAGGCTCATTCTCCATGCTCTTTCATCATCATAGAACCATAGAATCCTCTGAGCTGGAAGGGACCTTTAAAGGCCATTTAGTCCCACTCCCCTCCGGTGAACAGGGACGTGCACAGCTACGTCACG
>JAOWBP010004700.1:27376442-27394730 GCA_028571105.1 Tragopan temminckii
TAAATTAAAAAAAAAAAAAAAAAAAAAAAAAAGTCTCAAGTTTTCTGTGCAGATTTCTGTCATTTGACGAGAAGTTACCTAGTGTTCCATTAGTACTTGGAAGATTATAGGCAGCCGAGATTTAGCAAGGGATTAGTCAATTGGAGAGTGTGCATTATCCGGCCAGGCTTAGAACCGTGATTGTCTCTTCAATCATTTTCATTAGTGTCTTATTCAAAGATCGAATTATGTAACAATGACGTTTCAGGGGAATCCGGTAGGAGTTTTTCTTTGTTTTGTTGGTTTTTTTTTCCTCTCTTGCTAACTCTCTAAGCCTGGAAGAGGGGGAGAAAACACTGTTTCTATGCTTCAAACTTGCAGCATGTTTTGAAAAATGGCAGTTCAGATAAGTGAAGAAGCATGACTTCAGCTGCAGAATCTGCATTTGGATGATAACTTAGCTGCTGAGAGAGGCAGAATGCGCTACAAGAAATATATTACTATTTTAGAAGCAGCAATAGGAATCACTCCCCTTAACAAGAGGGAGCTGCTTCCTGAGGGTAGACATGCAAACCTGTGGCAACATCCAGGGTAAGTGTGAAAATGTTATCAGGGAAAAAAACAACAGGAAAACCTGTGTTCACCTTGCAATTTGAAAACTTTCCATTAGGAAAGAAGTGTGTTGTTCAAACAGGTAATCTTTTTTTCATGTCTTCAGTACAGTCTGTCTCCTGCAAGTATAGTAAAATGTGATTTTGTTAGAGATTTGTGTACCTCTTTCTCCCTCGCTACCAGAATAATCAGCTGTTATTCCTAAGTGAGAAATTTGCTCAAGAACAGAATGAAATTGAAATAGTTGCTGTTTTATGTTTGCTGCTTTTACTGCTGAATCTGCTATGTGTGTGTCTGTCCACTCCCCAAACTGTCCTTTTTGAGAAAATATATACTCTACTTTTATCCATGGGAGAACTAACAGTTTCTAAAAGTGGAAAAGAAAAACACTTTTCCACACATGTGCATCTTCCCTTTTCTGCCACGAAGCAACAGTTCCTCATACCTAGGAATACTGTTTTCCTGAAGGAAAGTTTTAGTTATTAAAAGATAAATTAGTGAAGACTACTAAATATTCATACTATAAAATGCAGAGCGTTCTGAAAAGCAAGACAGAATGCTTCCTTCTGCCACACAGTTCAGTATTAGTTTTCAGAAAGCCTTGTTCATTGGTGTTGCCCTCAAAAACTAATAGCCTGATCATTTTTCTAGCCCACCTGCCCCTCTAGAAGTAGCCTCAGTGGATGGGCATCTTCACAGACCTTCTGGTCCCCCACCTTCTGGTTCTGTGTTAGAATGTCATTTTCAGGCATAGCAATGTCATGTCAGTTTCAGGCATAGCACAGAATGAGTGAGGCTTTTGTTCATGAGTAATGGTTAGACACGTTTCTACTGGTTTGGGATAGTTTTGTGTAAGCAAGACTTCAAAGTGAAGATTGGAGTAAAATGTGAATATTAATCTATGACTGATGCACATTTACTCTGTAATTTTTTCTGCAAGAGCACTTCCTCTAATGGTGACAGTGAAAACAACTCCAACCCAAAGCACAGGATGATTTTTTCAGTTGTGCCACCAAGCCCATAACAAGTAGTCTAGCAGTTACATCAATGCCAACAGTTTCCAGACTTACCAGCATTAATTCTGCAAGTTTTTCCTATGTTTCTGATATTATACTGAAGAGTAGTTGGTGTTGTTTTTGCTAAACTTTGCCTGTTAAAAGAGACAGTGTAGTGTCCTAGACTGTGACTTCCTTTGATTGTTCATGTATGTTATCTACAAGCCAATCTCTTTGAATTTTGCAGCCGCTCTTTATATGTTGACAAAAGACTTCTATGATTGCTCTTGATGCATTGAGGAATTGTGTTGGAAAGCACTAGTATATTCTTGCCGAATTCCTCTTTGTTTTCAAGGGGGTTTGTTTGGTCAGAGATGCAGCTTGAAACAAGCAGTCCAAAAATGAAAGTAGCTAGCTGCAGCTTCCATTATTTTTTGTTTTGTGACTCAAATATATGGCTGCTTAGCTTTCATCTACTACTGAGCATCAGTATAAAAGAGACGATTTCCAGCGTTCTTAATCAGGCATCTCCCTCCTTTCACAGAGATTTAGTTGATACAATTGTTGTATACACTTGAAATTCCAAGCTGTTTAAGATGTATTTGGATTACATCTGGATTTTCTATTCTGACTGTTTCACAAAAGCAGAAAAGCTGTTGTCATTAGACTAAGGTAGGGATCCTATTGTATTTTCACTGAATTTCAGGGAGCTAAGTACTGGTAACCAATAATTGCTGTAACGTAAAATAAGTTCAAGAAAGAAAAGAAACACTGATTTTTTTCTCATAGTTGCGGGTGGCTTATTTTGTGCAAGAGGAATAAGCAAATTAATAACTCTATTTGTTAACATCAGCTTATCACTCAACTTCTGTCAGGTTCACATCAGGAAAAAGTCAAAATAAGCATTTTAAAAGTGTGTATGTGTGTGTAAATTTACATCACAGAACAGTTTACAAAAGCTAATACTGAATGTTAGGTGTATAGGTCTCCATCTGACAATTGCACACTGCAAATTCAGGTGCATTCCTTATTTCTTCCTTTACTGCACTTCATTATTTCCTAAGATAAAAATTAGCATTAGAGTATGGTGCTGGCTCCAATACTATTACCTGAAGGTTTTGAAAGGAAAATATATTATTTTACTAAGGCAGTTATTTGCATTTCCATATCAGAGGCATTAGAAAATGTTTTCCATTTTTACTTGGAATAGTGATGTGATTTCTATGACAGGTGGATTTTCATAAATTTTGACATCCTTGCATGGTGTCAAATTATGATATTAATGATGACGTGGTTTCAGCTTTCTTGTGTAACTTTTCTGTTGCTTCCAAAAGAGTAGTATTCTGCATACAGCCTGGAACTGTGAAGACTGGAAAACTAAAGCTGATGTTTGTTCATAATTTGTATATATTGTTGCTCTTTGTTGATAATAGAAATCCATATTAAGCACTGTTTTGTTCTGTGACTTCAGAAATCATACCTTGTTAAAAAGCAGTGTTTGATTTTGAAAAAGGTGCTTTCGTGCTGGAATAGCCAGCAGAGAGGGAAAATTACATTTTATCTTCACAGTGTAAACTGCACAGGTGCTTGCATTTGTGAGGCTTTGAAGAAGTTAATGAGACTGAATGTTTAAAAAGAAAAAAAATCAGAGAAGTTTGAAGTGTCCTTTTTTGAACTCGGAAGCTCATTTTGATTGTACTCAGGGCAAGAGTGAGACAAAACACATCAATAAAATAGGTAGACCTGTAGGTATTTGGGGAAGTTCTGCAGAATGATTTTACTATTTATTTCTTCTGGCTTTCCTGCTAGAAAGTAGTAGCTAGGGATTATTAACCTAAAAAACCCATAGAAATTATTTAAAGAAAGAAAAAAAACAATCAACTACCATGCTTGTGCTACTTCTCTAGGAAGTCTGACTTTATCTTTGAAAATAGGATATTTTGGAAAGCTGCCTTTTGAGAGGAATTAAGACAATCAAGAGGTGTTGAGGGGGAAAAAAATTCTAACCAATGACTTTGTATTTCTTTTAAGAGTTTTCCCATCACTGTAGTGAACCATTCATTTTTCTCTTCTCCTACGTAAGATAATGAAGGGCTACAACAAGAGGTGGGGAGAAGAGGAGCACTCTAAGTGAGATGCTGTATGGCAGTGAAAATACTGCTTGTGCAAAGGAAGGTTAATGGAGGCCTGCTGAGCAGTCCTAAGCAGGGAAGGAGTAGACAGTGAGATTGCAGCTGGCAGGTGGAGCTGTTAAATTAGCAGCTGAAGTAACTGAAATACATGTATTTGTTCTTACTGAGATTATGCTCAAGATGGAATGCTGTTACTAGTTTAACTCTTTACAGACTAAGTCAAAATTAAAAGCCAAAATGCCTTGTGGGGAGTACAAGAGCCACAAATGAAAAATGAATGTGCTTCTTGTCTGTACCTTATTTTGCTTGCAAAAATGCCTTGTGCCCTTATGTGCAGACCTGTGTGGTTGCTTGATGGGGGTCAGTGCTTGACTTGAAGTTTGTAGTGGTGCTGCAAGTGTATACGTTGGTGGGTATCTCCTTTATTTGAGAACTGTTTCAACCTGACTGCCAGGGAAGCTAAAGCATGACAAACTAACCAGGGAAGTGCATTTTATATCTTCTTTATCTCAAGGACGTAGGCATCCCAGGCTTTCAATCACTCTCTTGTGTTTGGATTGTACATAACTAAAATGAGACTTTGTTTTTCAGGGAACAAACTACTGCACTGCCATCTCCTTGTGAGTGGGACTGGGAGCACAGCTGTACGTCACGCCCAAAGTATTTCACTGCAAATAGACCAAAACTCTCAAAAATCAACATTCCTCACAAGGTACTGGTCAAGTTATGTCGGCTAGAACCACTCATTAGTTTGAAATGATGATTTTTTGTTGTTCATTCTTTTAGCTGTTTTTAAAAGGTTTTATGAAGCTGTGTTCAACAAAGTAATACACTGAAACAGAACTAGTTCTTCTGGATTTCTCTATTGACTTAGAATGAACATATGCAGGTTTACTGAGAGCTTGATGTATTAGAGGACTGAAGAGGAGAAACTTGTGCAGTGAACTGTGCTAAAATTATGCAAATAATCATGCACAGGCCTGGACTAGTTCGTCTCTTTGCTAAACATTGGAAAAGAATGGATTTACTCTATGGCGGTGTCTTCAGCAAATATAAATATTCAGCATGCGTTTGGGAATAAATTAATTACTTTAAGCACAAAGGGTAGTCTTAATGGGAATTGCTTAGTGACTCAGTACTGAGTCCTGAGAAACAAAATAGCCACACACAGAGTTGTTTTGCTGCATATTTTTGTATAGTACATCATTAAGGTAAATATAACCCTTTTGGCGTCTTAACCTTGCAATTGAAACCTTCTTTCGTGTGCTTTCAGAGAGAATATGAAAAGTGTGCCTAGTTTTTTTCTAAGTCATTAGCAGATGGCAATTTTAAGAGAGCAAATGATCTTTAAACTGGTATTGCAAAACTAAAAATTGACTTACCTTTCATTGTTGAGAGCTAGATAGCTACAGGTGGTTTAGTAATTTATTTGGAAATGTGGGCATCCGCTGTGACATACATAGGTCGCTTTGAAAGTAATGCCTTCTATTTATTGCTGTGGAATCTACAAAAAGAACACAATAACACTGTTTGGTAGAGTAAATAGAAAACACTATTTTTCGACATAGTCACCACCATTAGCCATGCATTTTAGCTAGCAATAAGCAAGGGTCTGCATGCCATGCTCATAAAAATCTGCATGGCCATAATGTTGTTTGTCTTGTCACTGCTTTATTGTGCTCACATCTGCTGTTTGGTCTCCATAGACATTCAGCAAGTGTTGATAAATTTAGGTACCATCTTCTTCTGCATGGAGGAATTCAGTGACAGACTTCTGCCTCATCTGCACTTCTGTGTCAGACGTTGTTCTGTCAGAGTGCCCCTTTGCTGCCATCTGTCACACTCAACAATACGTAATGAAATGCTGGTGGGAAAGACCATCCTCCACTGCCATAGCACCAACATCCACCTCTGATGTTGTGGTCCAATGTAAACAAACAGGAGGCAGTATTTTCGGAGCAGCCGGATATTTAACCAAAGCTAATAAGACTCTAAAAACATCATAGAAAGACCAAGAAAAAAATAAGATACATTGTATAAAATAACAAACAAGCAAGCCGTGTTTTCATAGGAAGCTGTGTGGCAGAAAATATGATGTGAGAATGTCAGTGAAGTGTAGATAGGCAGGAATGTCCCAGTCGGGCTCTCTAGGAGACTCTCTAGCAATATTTCCTTGAGTTGAAAAACTTTGATGTTGTATGGTGTGCAAACCTTACAATAGGGAATTTGGATACTAGCAAGCCCAACTCAGTGCAGAATTCCCGGATCACTTATACACTAGAAAAAGATGCTTCAGAAATTATGTCCAGCCACCCAGCTTGAGACCTACCAAGAATTGTGGGACTGGAAAGTGAATGATTAAGGTGGCTGTGTCCATCTGCTTTCTCTCTGATGGCTCTGCTCTCTATACTCCCTTGCACTCTCATCAGCCAATTCCAATCTTTCCTGAAAAGGAACACCCAGAAGTAGGTAGAGTATCCTCAGCTGGGGCCCTACTATTACTGAATAAGGCTGCAGAACTGCTCTGTTTCTTAATAAACTCTTCAGCAGGAAGTTTGCCAGTATAAATAAGGTAGGGTCAGAACTTTGAAGCAGAACGTTAGTGCTCTGAAGGACTAATTTGGCTGAAGATCTGCTATCTGGAGCTTTGTTTTTTAAATTAACCCCTTTATTAGGAAAAAAGCAAAAGAATGTTCTGCATATATTACATTTTGTGCATTCTCCATATTCTTTTGTATTTTCTAAATAAGTGTAATGATCTACATGAGAATGGGATCTTTGTTTTCTTTACTGTGCTATCTTAATTAATTTGTGCTGTAAGAATTGATTACCATGGTAGTTCTTGATGTTGTAAGAGCTTGTCTTGTTGTGAGGGAGGGCAAATAAATTGGTAGAAGCAGAATATTGTTTCACTGTTTTGCAAGGAGCAGTCGAGAAACATAAAGGAGAGAGGAATGACTGAGATATAAGCAATATGAATGTTCAACCAGATTGTGCCCATGCCACTCCTTCATAAAATGGACATCTTCAGTGTAAAGAAGAGGTCCTTTTGAGTGTTGATAAACACTTTTGTATGATATTTGAGGAGAAAAATAGTGCAAACTTGTTGGGATTTGTTTTAAATCTTTTTTTTTTCCTAATAAGTATTATAGCTTCTAAAATTAATAGACTGGAAAGTGTGTGTGCTAGAGGAAGTTGTTTTAATTTTACTTTCTCTGCTGGTGAATTGATTTTTATCATGAGAGAAAGGATTTAGCAAGGACTCTACCTGAAATCTGTCTCACATTCTAAATCATGTGCCACTATTACATTTGGTTATCAGTGTACTTTTCAAGATACTGCTGTGCAGTTTAAAACATTGCAGATGCAAATGTGCTTAGAATAAACCATGTTTAGGATAGATAGAGGCTATATTTATTTATTCTCTCCACTATCATTTTTTCTTACTGCTGGTTATCAAACACTTCATCTTGTTCTTGTGCTGCTGTTTTGTTTTTGATCTTATTTGTCAAAAAATAAAGGGGAAGAGCATAGAGATGCTACCTATCTTTATGCTAATCTATATACTAATTCACACTTTCTTTGCAAAGATATAGCAACATGAAACAAGCAATGTCTTGATGTTTTTCAGCAGAATAAAGCTTTGAAATCTTTGTATGAGATCTAGTAGACTTGATGACCAAAAAGATTTGAAACTATTGAGAAAAATATGCTATATATTTCAGTCTTTCCTACTATTAATTTCTGTAGTGCTCTTTCTGAGTTGTTCATCATATAGCATCTGTCACAATTTACTTTTCCCTACTTTTGTGAATACGAAATTTATTAGCTTAGAATTGGGCAGCTTTGCACTCCAAATCTAACAACATCATTTGTGAAATATCTAAATCTGTATGTCTAGGTTGTAAAAAAATAAAATAAAATCCCTTGTAGAGGTCAAGGGATGTGGTCAGATGAGCCATAAAGAGGTTTGTACTAGTTATTACTTCAGAAAAAATACATGTGAAGTATGGGATGTGTTTATGTGTTTCTTACAGGGAAACCTTTGCTTTCTAAATTAACAAACTGGGAATTACTGCTTTTAGATACGGAAAGCATGTATATTTGTGCATCCTTACAGGGCAATACTACAGACCCTACAAGCTGCATATCAAAATCTTTTTGCAGTGTATAACAAGCTGTACTTTGGCAGCAGAGACAAGGGGCAAGATGATGAATATGGTGCCCTGCTTTAAGCTGGCACTAGCACTTGAGTCATGCGGTAGCTCAAGAATGATGGAATCATTCATGTGGAAAGAAACCTGAGGAGGTTTCTAGCCCAGCCTCTTCACCAGCCTAAGGTCACTGGGTTGCTTGGGCCTTTACCCAGCTGGGGTTCAGAAAGCTCCAAGGTCAGAGACAGTAGAGCTTCTCTGGATCCGTGACTTGCCTATTTCCATGGGGGAAAAAAAAAATAATTCTCCTTACATCCATTCTGACCCTCTCATTTGAGCTTTTGTCTACACTCTCCCATTCTCCTGCTGTGTACTACATGAAGATGCTGTCCTGCATCTCCTTGATCTCCTCTTGTCAGTGTTGATGGGCTGCTGTTAGGTTCCCCTGCAGCTATCCTTCCTCCAGGCTGAACAACCCTCCTGTTGCAGGGTCAGTGCTCCAGTCCCCACCATCTTGGTGGTCCTCTGTTGGATTCACACCTGCATGCAGTAACAGATGTGAAGACAGTATCTGTGGCTTTTCCAGTCCCTCCAAGACAGGTTAAGATCACTGTACCGTTCATGTGCCTTCACTGCAGTGTAGAACTGTGCGTTTGAACCATATATATGCCCTGAGCAGTTAGAGAGTCAGAGGTCAGCTACCTACACATCCTCTAATCCTGAAGGTTGAGTCTGTTAGGGCCTAGCTCGCTATATAAAGAAGCGGACATAATTGGATTTATGAATCATTTAAGTAGGACTGGGCTGACTGATTTGTGTAATTTTGCAAGCTGATGACAAAAAGCAGTCTAAAGAGATTGGAAGGGAAAGAGGAAAGGCTGTTTGGCAACATGGTATTTTTAGAAACTTCTACAGTGCTTTTCATCAGAAGATCATGAACACTTGCTTAGAAACAAAAGCAAAACTGATGTGTGTATTCAGACAGTTCAACAGCTGGACTAGCAACCTACACTGGGAATGTCTCTTACTGAAATCAGTTCCCAGTTCTGTAAAGTTACTAGTGCTGTCTAGCACTGTAAGTGTTAAATTCCAACATTTAAAAAATAACTAAATAGGTGTTATTGTCAGAGGAACTAGTTAAAAGGCTCAGTTGAAGGTGTGGATGGGGTAGGAAGAAGCAGAGACCACCTGCATCACAACGCTGTGCTGCAGGCAAATTGCTGAACAGCCCTGCTTGGTTGGCAGAAGTAACCATGAGAGGCAACTGCATGTTTAAATTTGCATCCCATAGTGCAGTGTTAAATGGATAGTGACTCTGCTGGTGCTGGAAACAGCACGACGACTGCATTCACAGTAGCATTAGATAATTTATGGAATACATCTGAGGTTTTACATGACTCAAGCTGCAGCAAGCTCTCTCTTTAAATTAACTAATCTACATGGACTGCCGCAAACGGTGTCTGCCTTGATTAGTTAAGCTGAAAGACTCAATGGGAAATGTTATCACTGGAAATTATTTGCATGCGTGCATCTTACACAGTTAATGATGATAAGATATTCCACAAAAGTTCATCATAAAATCTCTAAAAATCTACATAACACTTCATGAAATCCCTAAATGTAATACTGCTTTGTACAGTTATTGCACATGCAGAACAGCTGTCTCTAAACACTTTTGAGGACAGACCTGCACATTTTTAGCCCAATTCATATGGTATTGACATTATACTGGTAACCAGACTTCTGTCTCCATGAAACAGTATCCTTTGAAAGACTGGCTTCAATTGTACCTGCATCTTCCTTTTCAAAGCGAGGGAGTGAAAAGTGAAGGCAGCCCTTCCTTCAGACACTCACTCTTGGGTGTGTGGAGTCCTGCACAGGCAGAACAGACCATCCTGCTGAGGCTCTGGCCCCTGTTCTGCTTTGCTGCTGTCCCGGACAAGTTTTGTCTAGACTGTGGGTTTTCTGTGTTAGTCACTTCATAATCCACTGGGCAGGGTCTTGTTACCTTCTTTATCTAATCTAAGATGTATCTGATTATTCATTTGAAGATGTGCTTGTGTGAGCTATATTGCAGGAGATTCTCTTCCCCCCCCCCTTTCTTCTCTACAGCTTGCAAGGCAAGAGAATAGGGATGCTGACCTCTGATGCAATAGCTGTAAGGTGAATTGGGTACCTTAGTTACCTGCTCTCCTTTTCCTGTAGGAATTATGTCACTTGCGGTGCTAGAGATGTTCTTGCAGCTCTTGTCGTGGTCTTACTGCTGTATTTTATCCTTCCATTTCTGTTTTCGTTGGCATCATCTTCCCCTCTTAAGGCCAAACAACATATCTGCACTGGGGTAATAGCTTGGTCAAAGGCAAGAAAGTACCCAAAAAGGCCTTAAAGTCTGTTCTCTGCAGACCAACTGCAGGATGAGTAGCTTGTAAATTGTGATTGCGCTGATTGTCACATCAATCTGTCACATTGTTATGAGCATCTGGAAACTTTGTCAAGCTCAAGTGTGAGTCTGAGCATCAGGAGTCATGGCTCAGGTTTTCAGGTTACAATTATCTGCCTGTTGTGGCGGACTAGCTGTTTAGCTTGAAAAAATAAATAAAAAAGCAGAAAAAGTTATGTGCCCACCGTGCTTTCATGGGGAAACATAGGAAATGAAAGCCCAAATGAATTGTTTTCCACGTGTTATTACAGGAAAGTGAATGGAAATAAACTGATAGGCACTTCCTAGGTGATGACTTGTTAAGAAATAAAAAGCAAGTCTATTTTGCTTGAATTACCATGCTCAGTTCCTGCATCTGTGCTGCATTTACCTCAGGCTAAGTATGTTAACCTTGGCTGCAGCCTTAAAGTTCAAGGAAGCACAGTCTGATAACCTCGCAGTTAGTGATAACACCATGTGGCTCTGATAAGGTCACAAAACTTGCTTAAACAAGGCTTTAGGCCAAATCACAGCTCTTGACTGGAATGAGAAGTAATCCTCCTCTTTCTTGCATGGGATAAGCTTAGATTGCTCTGACAGGTGCTACCTACACTTTGCAGAAGGCTGCATCAAAAGGAGAGGCTGGGAATGCTGGCTCTTCTTCCTCTGCCAGGACCTTTGGGAGGGAGGTGGTTGCAGGAGGCTGGTTCTCTACGTTTTGCAGCCACTAACTTAATATCTGCATGTTAAGAGAATGAATTAGTGGGGATCTGTTGACTTCTCCTTTCCCTGTTTCACTTTGTGTCTGGCAACTGCTCTCTTAAGAATAACAAGAAGAAAAAAGCACTGCTCTGAGACTGAAAAACAAAAATTATTCTTGCTTTTAAAACTATCTTCTCATATGCAGCAAAACCCTACTGTATCTTAGCAAAGCAAAAAGTGGACCATGTTGTTTTTCTCATGTCCTGTCTTCTCAGGGAGGTGAGCATTGGGCAGTCTTTCTCTGCTGAAGCAGTGGCATAGTATCATGTGCTGGTATTCCCAGACTGCGCTGGCTCCTTGGAAGGATGTCTTCAATTTCAGAGAAGCACAGAAGTGCTCAGCACTGTCTAGCATAGCAGCTGGTTTGCCTTGCCCTGCTGTCCCTCGTTTAGCTGTTGATGCTATTCTAGCATCTCAATCTACAGAATGTCATTTATAAGAGAACACTGGCTTCTGTGCTTTAACTTTCCTAGTGGTCTTGATGTTTCGTTGTACACCAGGCTGCTAGTATTGCAACAAAAGTTGGATGTTATCACTGCCTTTTAAAACTGTGGGGAGAAATGAGATGAAAGTTAATAGTTTGGCACTTTTCTGAATTTTTCTCTCCAAGTTTGAGAGCAGGCCATACAAAGTAACATACTGTTTGCCTTCTTTTTTAAATGCTATGGCTTAAGAAAGTTTTTCCCTGCCAGTTCCTCCCTGTTCTGTATTTCTTCCTTTCAATAGAAGATTCCAGTATTGACTCATCCATCCCAAATAAAGCAACCCTAGGAAGACAATGGCACCAGGGAAAGAAACTGCGTTTAACACAACCATATGGTTGAACTTCTGCCAGTCTGCTTTTTTTGTGCTTTTTGTGCCTAGTCATTTCTTCAAGCCTCTGCCAATACGGTCACCTCTACATCACTGCTGTGTAATGATGGCCTCAAAACCAAGATGGTCATCTCAGCCTCTGAATTAACTGCAGCACTGTTGAGTTGGAGACAGAAGTGAAAGTCCTGCTGGGTGTTGGGAAGGCACCTGATGGAGGCTGAGAGCTTGGGAAACCGTCAGGTGTTGTGGCCGTTCCTTCCGACACCGCACAGACCGAGAAGGCAGAGGAGGTGGGCGCCTTTCTGTCGGCTGATGCTGCAGGTGCCATCCGACAGCTCCTAACTGCTCTCAGAGATCCCGCCCAGGGCATCTCCCTGGTTTATCCCGTGACAGGCGTCAGCAACTAGCCACTGCCAAGGGCAAGAAGACAAGAAATATTTTTGTAAACGGAGAATAACAATTCTTTTCATCCCGGGGAGAAATCTCCTCGCCTCCCCGGGGCCTCCGCAGCCGGATTGGCTGTGCGGGGCTGCGGGCGGCCGTGTGCCGGCGGGACAAAGTCGCTCTGTGGGGGCTCCTCACTGCCGCCTTTGTCCCCGCGGGGCTCCGGCCGCCCCCCCCACCGCCGCCCCTCCCTCGGGCCGGGCTCCCTCCGGCCCTTCCCGGGCGGCGGGGGAGAAGCGCGGCGCTCCGGCCGTTAGCGCCCGGGCGGTGATGTTACTATGGGAGCGACGCAGGGCTCCGCCGGCAGCGAACCGCCAGGGCCCGCGGGGGAGGCGGAGCAGGTCGGTAGCCTCCCCGCGACCCCGGGGCGGGCGCGAGGCTGCGGGAAGCGCCAGGCTGCGGGCAGCGCGCGTCTGTGGCTCGAAGCCCCGCTCGGCGTAGCGCGGCCGCCGAGGGGGGTCGTGGGCGTCGCGGTTGGCGGGTGGGGTCCGCCCACCCGAGCTGCGCAGGGCCGTGCTGAAGCCGAGGGGCTGTGGAAGTGTTGCGTTGTGTTGTCTGGGGGGGGGCTGAAGTGTGGCAGTAAACTGAAACTCTCCATCTTGCAAGCTCTTTGACGTGGGGCCCGTGTTTCTCGACCATTTCTGTTACATCTAATCAGTATCTGTAATCATGTGGGCCCGCTGAGAGACTTAAGTCCCCGTGCTGCTGGGTTGGTGACTTGCTGCGCAGGGCTCTCGCGAGGATGCGGTTGAAGCGTATTGATGTGAGGAGAGTTGAGATGCTGATGCTACGCGATTATTGCCTAAGCTACAACAGTTATGGGGTTTTGTATTTACAGATGAATTTACTCTACAAGGTTATTGTTTAAATTATCTGTATGAGTAAGCTAATGGTGACTACGCTTAGAAAACAGAATTGTCCCAAAGTAGGAGACTTGCAGTGTATTTCAGCACGTGATGGATTGGTAAACTGTGCTACTGGTCTTCTCCCTTAACCTCCAGTGGCAGAGTTTTTTGGACCTGGTTTCATCAGTGCTGCTGGAATCCTCTTGATGACAAAGCTTCTGTTGAACTGCTCCAAGATTTCCCCCCTTGTTTATGACCCTTTTTATACCACAAACTTGCTTTTTTTTTTTAATGGGAAAGGAGAATGTGATGATGGTTTGCTGTTGTGTTTTGGTTTTTTTTCCCTGTAAAAAAAAAAAAAAAAAAAAGGTTAAAAAAAAAAAAAGTGTGGATTGCACGGTTTTCCTTACTGAGTGGTTTCTTCCAACTGTTTTAAGGTTTGCCTTTCATGTGAAGAACTAGGAATGAAATGGTTAGGATGCAGGTTCCTTTCATGTTGCAGCTGTGAGCCCTAGAGAGTTTGGAAGTAGGCCGTATTGGCTGTGAATTCTATGCCAACGTCTGTATTAACAGAAAAGGGAGCTTTGGCTCATCTTCATTCCCACTTACTGCTTGAGATGGTGAGAAAATGTTTCTTATGTGTACTGAACTTTGATGGGGACAAATTGTCAGTGTGTCACACTCCCCCAGGGACTGTGTTTCTCATATTAAGGTTATTGAAGTCCACTGTTCTGTTTCTTTTATAAAGAAGATTGTTCAGTATTTTATAGAAGAAGACATAAAAATGGTCTGGTGAGATATGACAGCTATGATTTTCCAGTTTTGGTTGTTTTTTATTTTTGTTTTTTGTTTTTGTTTGTTAAATAATGCTATTCAGACAATATGAAATTTATGACTTCAGTTCTCAGAATTCTGTTTTTCACAGCTTGTGGTTATTGGAATTGTAAGACAAATGTGGATTCAGCTGACACTCAAAACAGTTTTAGAGTCCTTTGTGTACCAGTAAGTAGTTGGTTGCAGCATTTTCCTTGGAAGCTAATGTATCTGATGCCACAGAACTCTTTTTTTTTTCGAATGATGTCAACTGTATTTGGTCTATAAGCCAAATGATACGGTGGAATTCAAAGCTATGTTTAAAATGTAAACTAACATAAAATCACTTAGTATTTTGCAACTGTATTTTGAATGCATTTCTTGCCATCAAAATGCAGAACTCTCCAAGAATTTTATGTGATCTGTGATCACAGACAAATACTGCTTAAAGGCAGAGTTATATTCCTGAATGTATCTTAGCTGGATTGTACAGCAGGAGCTAATACTTAAATGCAATTACTCTTAATACTGTGTAAGAATGAAGTATCATATAACTTAGCAGACAGTAGGGGATATACCTTAATGAACACTCCAGGCATCTCCATCCAGTAACTTAAATAAAATAAAGATGAAAGTGCTCCTTCAGGGTCTTCAGTTAATTTTGTAGATAGGTGATCATCAGCAGCTTCCAAGGTGTATGTGTTTGTGCCTTCTGTCATGCCCTGTCAAGCAGAGCGCTATCTTTATGTACTCTGGTGGTGGAATCTCTAGAGTTGATTAACAGTGCTGTCTTAGTATTTCATAACTGTTGTTTAGATAAATATGTCTGGAAAAAGAAAAAAAGAAAAAAAGAAGAAAAAAAAAAGCCAAAACAAAATAAATAAAATACAGTATCCAAAAAGGAAAGACTTGCAAAACCCCTGCTGTAACCAAACCTTATGCAACTAAGAAATGATGCTCATTTCTATTATTTACTCAGTTTCCTAAGGTAAGTATTCATCCTAACATGTGTTTCCTTTGCACATGCATACGCTGCATGTGGTATTTCAGACACTCGCTCCTTAAGATTCATAATGCATGCGAGCTTTTTGGAGAGAATGCAGGGTGTCCAGACAGGCTGTCATTCCAAACTTCCCAAAGAGAGCATTCTGAGACAAATTGTTGGCCTTTGACATAGCTGCAAAACTTGCTGCCAGGGTCAGCGCTTGGCACTGATTGCACTTATTTCTGTGTCCTAGCACTGCAGAAATCTGCTGGATAATATGCATTTCTTCTTGTGGTCATGGCTGAGGATTCTTCTGTCCAGTGTTTCAGAGGCCTTCTGCAGAGTTGCAGGGCAGAATGAGTAACATTTTACTGTATTTTTTCTCCTATGTAGTTTTGTGTTGCAAAGTAGAAAAAAGTGGTCAGTGGTTTTGATTCCTCTGTTCGTAAAGTCACGTGGGAGTATTTTTAAACAACTGATGTGACAGTGGCATTGCTGGTTGGAAAAGGTGTCTGTGCACGCTCCTTAAAGGATGCCATCTGAACTCCTATCTCTGTGCAAGTCTCCATTGCCATTGTTTTGTTTGAGGACCTGGTTACAGTTTGGCTTTAAATTTTTATTTTCCAGCACTTCAGATTTCCTGGAAGTGTGTTGCTGTTTGGCATCAAAGTGCGTGATGTCATTCCTGACCCTTTGGCAGAAACTCTCTTCAGTTGCTGACGGAGTTGAGTAATTCTTGTGTGTGCTTCACCTCAGTGTGGTTGGTGTATTACTGGAGGTCAGGCTGCAAAAGGTTGTGCTTTTATGGACAGAGTGTTGATTGCAGATGGATGCCTACTGGCATTTCGCAGAGCTGCTGTGCTCTCTCTTCTGCTTTGGCAGTTACACTCCCCTACCTGTTCATAAGCAGTGCCAATAAACTTGAAGTATAAGAATATTTAAGATGCAGGGAGAAGACAGGGAGGCTTTCTGTCATGTGCCTCAGACACACTTGTCAAGCTTTTGATTAAATGTGGAAAACCCTGGATCAGAGTACTGCTGGTACTTGCAGGCCCTTGGGTTTGTGAGAGATACTTATCTGTTCTGACCTACAGGGATGCTATGAGTAAGAGCTTTGACATTTTCTGTGTGTCTTTTCCTTTGATAGGTTATTATAATGCCTTTCTAATTTTAACAGTACTGTGGTGTAAAACTGTACAATTTCATTTGTTAAGTTTTATCCACAAACTTCTCTGCGTCTTGTAGTAGTTTTACTTTATTTTCTATTATTTTTAAAGAATGTTTTTTCTTACTTTACCTTCTGGATGCTAGTGGATACTTTCCTAACATCTGTTGCAGCAGTAAGGATGAGCTTCAAATTCTTGGGTCATGATGGTTTGAAAATGCATTTCATTTTTCTTGTCTTCTTGTAAGGTTGGTGTGTTAGAAAGCCCTTGGGTGTAAAATGTTCTTTTATACGGATCAAACTGCAAGAAGAAAACTCTGTTTTGAATCTTGGTTGAAAGTGAAGTTGCTGCTAAACTGAGCTGTGTTCTAGATGATAACTGAATGGAGATTTTCTTATTGATTCTAAGACCTGTAATTTCCTTGTAGCCACATGTGCAGGATTCTTTTTTCTTTCTTTCCCAGTTCTTCCAAAGCCCATGTAAGACACTAGTAGTTGTGAAAGGAGGAATAAAATTTACCCTGTCACTCGATTCCATTCTGGTCTGTTTGTCCTTTGTGCACTACAGTGTGCATTGTAGCAGAAACAGCACTATTCTGTAGCAGCAAGATGGTTTGGTTTCTTTTAACACATAGAGAGATGCCTGAACTTTCTTATATTGATGTTACATGTGTGAGAAGTGTTGACTGAGCTGAGAGATTGCATCAACTGTTGCAGTTCCAAATTCTTTTGCTGGCATCCTTTCAAGTGAAGTACGAATGGCTGCAGATGAACTCAGATTAGTGCTCTGGGAACAAATCAACAAAGTAGAAGTTGCTATCTATCTTAATACTACAGAAAAAAGAGGTGCTTGACTTCATTCCACACTCTTTCTCCTTTCCTACCCTCCTTGTGGTTGTTTAATGGTTGAATGTTTTCATAAATCCTGATGGAATAATTTCTACCTAAGTTGGAAGTGTTCAAATGTTCTTATTATCGATATATTTAGATGTTAATGAAGTTGTGTGCTAGTCCTTAACTGCATGGTATGCTTCAGCTTCACATCCTCCCTCACCAAAGGACTGGGGAAGAGGAATGGTAAATACTTAAAATGTTCCCATTTTCAACTTCCCCTGTATTGCTTTCTTATCTAAAAGTATTTTTTCAGTGTGATCAGGTACGTGTTGAGTTTCACTTTAACGCAGTTTTGTACGGGATGAAGGGTTACTGGTGGCCCAGAATATTCAGAGTTGAGGGCAACATTTACGCTTACCATTTGTGTTTGACAAAGCAGTTATAGTCCTTAGGAGGTCCTGAGGAGGAAGCTCTGCTGTGAGCAAAGAGATTCTGAATGTGATTTGCGAATTGGGCATAGCTGCCTTAACCTTCTACCTCATGGTAACTGATGCAGCAGGAGCAGTTTCGGATGAAACAAAGTGATTTTTTTTGACTGCATGTTCCCTATTCTTCCACATGCACCTGGAGGAGTGTGTCAACATGAGATTTATAGACCTAAACCCTTACAATGCAAGAGCCATTGTATGGGTGACATTAAAAATACTGAACTTCTTTTGCAACAGATTTAAGTCTCATGTTGGGAATGTGCAAGATGTGTTAAAGTTTAGGAGTGAACTTCAGCATCGCTTTCTGGTGTGACTGAGTAAGCTGTTGAGCTGTCTCGAAAGGGAGAGGTGAGTTGCCTAAAGCTTTAGGATCAGGAGTAAGGTGGCTGAAGGAAGAAGAGGAGGATAGATCCAGGTGTAGCACTAGAACTGTTAAAATCCTTTTGAGAGCTGGAATATCAAAAAAGTAAGAATCTGCTTTGAAACAAGAACAGCAATAGCTTTTTGGTATGCTGATTAATGAAATTAGTAACTCTGTAAGAACTGGCTAACAAACAAGGTGTACAAACTATTGGTAATATGTATCTGAATGGTACTGAAATTATGACTTTACTCAAAACTACTATTTATTTATTTATTTATTTTTTTGCAGCGATTTGATTGACAATTGAAAAAAAACCTTAATTTTTAACCTTCCTTATTTAGCAGAAGTGTGGACACTCAAATGAAGCTGAAGCTTCTTACTGTATTTGTGTGTGTGTGTCTACTTTAAATCTGCCTTGTGTGACAGCTGTGGTAGTAGTAGTATGTAGTTTTAGAGTGTAGTTAAATGTATCTTTAAAACTTCC
>JAOWBP010004700.1:27394830-27433349 GCA_028571105.1 Tragopan temminckii
TGTATCTTTAAAACTTCCACACTATACAGAACCTTAGTGGGGTTCATTTCTATCAGCCAAAAAAGAAAAGCAAACATGACCAAACATGATTGCACTGCCACAGGAATACTCAAACAAAAGTAGACTGCCTTTAAGACTATGATGCATCATTCTATAAATAAGAGTTAGAAAAAGGAAACTAGATATCTTAGCAGGGAAGGAAAATCCGAAATGGTTTGGGACTGAGCTCAGAAACTAACAACTGCACTATTGTTTGAGTTGTCTTGCATTATGAGTGGATTATTAAATGAAAATGCTGACCTGATTGGATTATATACTAGCAATGAATTGACCTTTTAAAAAAACGAATTACGTGAAGCAGTAGATGGGTATCCAGCTTGTTTTTTCTCAGATTTGGGAGTTTTAGTTAATAAATAATGATGTTCATGCAGTCACAGAGTCTGTCAGGACAATGGAATAGCAGAAATGCACTTTCTCAACTAGTAGTTGCTTGATGCTGCAGGTGGTTGGTTTGTTGTTTTACTATAGGTAAAAGTAGCAGGAGCATTCAGAAACAGAACCAGTAGGTGTATCACTGAAGTTGAATAAAAACTGTAATCTGCCCTCTAGATCACACAGTGAATATGATGTTTGTTCTTTTTCTTTCAAATTCTTTGTTTTAAGATGCAAGTGTAAAAGTTATACCTGGACTACACAGGGTGACTGATTCTGAAGCTGGGCACTTCAGTTACAGCAGCTGCATTTACGTTTTTCACGCTTAAACTAAGAAAAAGACATATACATTACTTAGCATAATGAAACATTGTTTAGAGCTGTTGAGTTCCATTCACTTCCCCATCAAAACTTGATCCACATCAGAACAAGCATTTTTTTATGACCACCAAGTAAAAAGCGTCCTGCTGAACTTTTGGTTCGTGCACAAACTGCTTGTGTGCTTTGTTTCTCAGATTGTGTGTTTGGGCAGTGGGCATCTTAAGGAAGAGGCAGCGCAGAACAGTGCAAACAGAAGGTTCTGTAGAGTTTACAGGTAAAGTGAATGGAAGTGATTAAATCAGATAACTTACAGAGCTGTTTTGGATTAGGCAAACTGAAAGTTGCATTACTGTTTTGTAGTGTATACAGAGGAAAAATAGAATCATAGAATGTCCTGGGTTGAAAAGGACCATAATGATTGTCAAGTTTCAACCCCCCTGCCATGGGCAGGGTCACCAACTGCGAGAGCTTGTTATATACTTGCTCTATGTTATATACAACATGTTATTCTGTGCCGTGTGAAAGTCCAGGAAACCGAAGAAAAACAGGACATATACAGACTGGAAAATGACAGTTTACATGCTGCATGCACAAATGTCATTGATGTAGCTGTAGCTGCCTTTTACCTAGATTAATTAGATTAGTTTTGATCTTCAACTGAAATTACTTTATTTTCAGCTTTTTATGTCTTGAAACATTTCTTTGTTATTGAAAAGAGGCAGTAGGGAAAACCTCTTTATTGCAAGACTGAACGTGCGCCAAGCAGAGAGGTGGGGTTTGTGCTTTCCTTTAGAACCCTGCAATGCCTGTGGGAGAGTAAGCTAATATTTCCAAGGTACATCTGCTGAGCAATGCTGTGCATCCCAGAACACTTACACAAAACAGCTTCTGTTGTTCCTCTGAAGCAACATGAAAAGAAAAAACAAAAGCAAAAAACTTTGGTGGGAAAAATACTAGTTCCAAAGTGTTATTATTTCTCAATAGGCAGAAATTGCTTTCTGAAAAATGAAGGAAATAATTTCAACATTTTTGCTCTTTTTTTTTTTAAAGGAAATGGGATATGTTTTCTCTGAAATGGCAATTTTGTATTTCAATTGAAGCTGTTCTCTGCATAGACTTTGAACAATTGGTTGCTTCCTGTTGGGGGAAACACTGGAACAATTGCGGCATGATTTCAGTGGGATAATGACAGAACTGTTGTTGGGCAAAAGGTACTTTTGGAAGAGGACTTGCTCCAGAAAGAGATCTAAGCTGTCTTTCTATGAGTTTTTTAGGGTTTTTAGTAGGCATGACCTATGAATCTTGCTATTGCATTCTATTTACAATGTCTGATTTTTTTTCTTGGATAGATTACTGTTTGTAATGGGATAGAATCATAGAATCATGGAATCGCTCAGGTTGGAAAAGACCTTGAAGATCATCGAGTCCAGCCACAACCTAACCATACTATCCTAACTCTGACAACCCTTTGCTAAATCATGTCCCTGAGCACCACATCCAAACAGTTTTTAAACACAACCAGGGATGTTGACTCAACCACCTCCCTGGGGAGCCTATTCCAGTGCTTAACCAGCCTTTCTGTAAAGGATTGTAAGGATATTACACTTTGATACACATATATGTATTGAAGCTCAATAGAATTCAGCTGTAACAAATATATTCTACTCTCCTCGTCTCTTCAACCCCATCCCAGGCAACTTTAGAACTTTTGCACTTACATTCATAGTAAGTGCAGCCTGCCAGGGCTGCAAACTGACAGTGAGTTTGTGTTCTGAATCTGTTATACTCTCCCATGCATGTGTCTTTTTTTGTTGTTCTTCTCAGCGCTTCTGTTCTTTTTCCCTCGTGATGGTGGTAAATAAGGACTTTCTGCTCATTGGACATTGTCACAGGAACTCAGGTGACTGCTTTTGCATTCACCACATTGAACAGTTATCAGCAGACAGCTGTTGAAAACGTATTTGTGGGAAAAGCATCATAGTTTTTAAGAAACCATATCATCCTAGCTTCTAGGTACTGAATTGAAAGGAATAACTGTCATTCTTGCTGGCAGAGGTCACAGGTACTGTGACCACATTAATGGATTTTAGAAAATTCCTGGGTGTGTGTTTTGCCTGCCTTTTCCAGATCAATGAAAAATTGCATGTTTGTGACTGAGGTCCATTAGGATCTTGATTTTGCTGATGATATACTACCAGGAAGTATGCAAATGTAGTGGTACCACACTACTTCTGCTCAGGTCAGAAGCAGGCTGGAATACAAAGCTTTACACTGAAAACAAGGCTATGTTTTTCCTTTTTGTAGTTAGTGCTGCAATGTTGTGTTTCTAACTTCAGATACAACTGTCATTTTGTATTGGCTCAAAATCATTAGAATTTTTCTGCTACTTGTTTCCATGGAGCGTCGGTGGTGTTGAAAAATTGTGTGTTGACATTATCTTCAGAGTCCTAGGCAATTCTCTCTTTTCAAAACAAAAAACTCTTGGGGAACTTTATATATAAAAATAAAAATAAAAGAATATATAAATATATAAAAATATATTATTATTATTTTTATTATTAATGAACTTTGCCATTCATCCTGGAAGTAATTGTGGAGGAAAGTGAGTTAATGAAGCAGGGATTTTGAAAAATTAAATGTCTGTTTTTCTGATAATATGTGTTCCTAAAAATTGAGATTTAAGAAAGCAAAAAATATGTAACAACTTATTTCACTGGAAAGATTCCTGTCACTTTTAGTCTGAAAAACAAAAACAAAAACAAACAAACAAAAAAACCTAAGTAGGATTTTGGCCTAAAAGATGTTAGTCCCTTTTTTTATTTTATTTTATTTTATTTTATTTTATTTTATTTTGGTGAAAAGAATGGAATACTTCACCTACAAGGAAGGTGCCAGCTGGAGCTGCTCAGCCTGGGAAAGAGAAGGCTCTCGGGTGATGTGATAGCAGACTTTCAGCATCTAAAAGGGGGCTATAAAAGAAAAAGGGAAAAATCTATCAGGATCAGTGGTGACAGAACAAGGGGAAATGGTTTCAAACTGAAAGAAGGGAGATTTAGATTGGATATAAGGAGTAAGTTTTTTACAGTAAAAGTGGTGAGGCATTGGCACAGGCTGAGTGGATAGCTGGTGGATGCCCCGTCTCTGGAGACATTCAAGATGAGGGCAAATGAGCACCTGATCTCGCTATAGGTGTCCCTGTTCACTGCTGGGGAGTCGGACTAGATGGCCTTTACAGGTCCCTTCCAACTCACACGATTCTGTGACTCTATCTGAAAATCACAAAAATGCCAACATACTCTGGTAAATAAATAGTATAATAATAAAGCTAGCTCTCTACAGCAACAGCGCAGTGCATGAGTGACAGTCTGAAACTGAGCTGCTTAGAACAATTGCTCAGCTTTCTGCGCAGAAAGTGAACCGTGTGGGCCTCTGTTACAGGGCCACTGCACCACCTAGCGGCTCTGCAGGTTAACTGAGCGTACGGCTCAGTGCGTCTGGGCGCTGTCATTTGTCAGCTCGTATGGGCTGTCGACATTTTGCAGAAACAACTCGTCAGCTTGAATTCCACGAACATAAAGATGCTCGTTTCCAGTGAAACAGAAACCTTCGTGAGCCTGAGCAGAAGAAAGCACCTTAAGAAAACAAACAAATAAACAAAAATATGTGGGGTATTTATTGACCAATTGTAAGGTGACTTGAACTCGGAATACTTTTGGGAAAAAAACTGTTTCTTCCCCTTTTTTTTTGTCAGTGTTTGTCCTTTCTGAAACTTCTGTATAATCAGTAAATGTTAGACTTTAAACAATTTTCCTATGTTTTGGCATTGACATATAAAAAGCCCCATGAAAAACAGTAAATATTTTTTTCCAAATGAGACTAATGCATGCATTGCACAGACTCTTGTATGTAGAACCTCCCTAGTTTTGTTTAGGAGTTTTAATACTTGAAATCAAAAAGCTACTACTTTTGAATTAAAAAGCGCACAACTTGTTAAAGCTCTGGATCAGTCAAGGTGTTGTGCATATATCTAACTTTTCCCCATCTTCTTTGGATTTTTTTAAAATAGAAATTATCTACTGGAAGATCTGTGGTGGTGCAGTGTGAATGTTAATTGCAGGGCAACAGTATAAACGGGACGTGGATGTGTTCAGTGCTTAGTGTTCCCAGGAGCCTGATGAACAGTGCTATTGTCCGTGATCTCTTCAGTTCTGAAATAGCACTGGACTCTAGTTCAGATTTCAGTCTGGAGGGCGTTTGGAGTGTCGGTAACATAAGAGGTGTGGAAATGAATGCAAGTTCTGCAACCTCAAAACCTTTTGCCCCATCTATTAGCTGGGCGAAACTTTCTAAGTATGGGAAAGTTTGTTCCTGTTTTCCTGTTTCACATGCTGGTTTTGGTATGAAGCTTTCCTTTGATAGACAAGGAGGAAGTCTGTATGCATGCTTCTTTTGCCAGTGTTTCGGTGGGAAGGCTATTGACTTGAAGTTCAGAAGCCTGAACTATTCTGCAGCTAGCTAGATTTGGGTTCAGATAATTTTGAAGAAGGAGTAAAGCAGAATCCATAATGAAATATTGCTGAGCACAGTGTAAAGTAATGGCTGTGGGCATTGCTGTCATACTGGCTTCAGACTGTTCCTGAAAGCAATAATGTCAAAAAACGTTACACCATCAGTAAACATTCTTTATTTGATAGTTTCAAAAGTTTTCATGCGACTTAAGAAGTAGAGATTGCTCTTTGAATGCCTGGAATGGGCTTGTGGCACTTACATGGTGTTTGCCAGTGCTTTTGCACTGACGGAATTTATGAACTATAACAAATGAATAGTGTAACTTTTCCATAAAATATGATTAAGAAACGCTTTTCAAGTCATCACTTCTTTTGCATGAAAAATCAGTTTTGTTTTGCAGAATCACAAAATGGCTTCAGTGGGAAGCAGAATCTGTGGGTCCGTCTGGTCCAAGCTCATTGCTGAAGCAGGACACCCAGAGTAGGCTGCCCAGGACCATGTCTTTCTAAAGATCTCCAGGGAGGAGACTGCAGC
Source organism: Tragopan temminckii (assembly GCA_028571105.1). Classification (NCBI taxonomy): domain Eukaryota; kingdom Metazoa; phylum Chordata; class Aves; order Galliformes; family Phasianidae; genus Tragopan; species Tragopan temminckii. The sequence continues at coordinate 27,400,627 of JAOWBP010004700.1, forward strand.
TTCTCTGGGCAGACTGTGCCAGTGCTGCCTTTCATGCACGGTGGAAAAAGTATTTCCAGATGTTTGGAGGGAACCTCTTGTGTTTTAGTTTGTGTCTGTTGCCTCTTGTCTCTGCATTGAGCTCTACTGAGAACAGCATGACTTCATCCCCTTTGGACCCTCTTTTCAGGTGTTTATACACACTCTTATATAAGATATCTCCTGAGCATCCTCTTCTCCAGGCTGAACAGTCCCAGTCTGTGGGTTTTTCACACTGATGCTTACTTATCCCTTGTGGAAACCTTCAGGATAGAAACCTGTGAGATTGGCATAAAAAGCAGTAAAAGGAGAGTCTTGCAGGAGCAGGATGGTCCTCTTTCGGCTTGAAGTTGTGGAAATAAGCATGTAATGTTTCAAAACAGAATCTTGAAGGTTGTTTTGCACAACGTGAGACTTTTTGCTTTATTAACCATGACATTAATATTAAAGTTAACACTCCTCTGTATGCTAATGAGCTGTAAGAAGAACATGCTAAATATATATGACTACAGTACTCAACTGTCCACCCAAATCTTATCAAATAACATCTCAGGGAGGGAAACAGTTAAAGTTCAGGATATAAGGGAAAATGTCTTGATAAGAAAGCCCAGTGGAGAAGGGAAAGGAAGCAGGGAAGAATATGGAAAAGAGACTGAAGGAGAGAAGAGAGATGAGAGATAAGAAGTTGCCACCTACTGTTGAGTCAGCAACTTCACCAGTTTTCTGTCATATATTTCCCAGTTTTCTGTCATCAGCATATTTATTGAGGGTGCGCCCTGCCTGATTCTCCAGACCATTAATTAAAGTGTTAAATAGGACTAGACCAAGTACTGACCCCTGGGGTACTCTGCTTGTTACTGGCCTCCAGCTGCTGACTATTGTCCTCTGGGTCCAGCCATTAACCATTTTCTGATCACTTTACTCATCCAGCTGGTATTTCAGCAATTTCTCTGTGAATATCTTAAGGGGGTGGTTTTTGTACAATACTGTTCAATGTATCAAATCTGTGAAGAAGAAGTGATTAGAAAATTTATGCTTGCGCTGGGCTTATGCATTCAGGTTTTGGTAGCAGGTGGACTGCTAGGGTGGCAGAGCCCAGCAGCTGTCTCTTGTTAGATCAGAGCCAGCTTCAGCTTCTCTAAAAGGGACCTGTTGCTGGACAGAGCTGAGCCATAAGTGATGCTGATTATACCTCAGAGATAATGTATTTGAGAGGGGTTAAAACTGCACCAGGTGCAGTGAGAAAGAGGAGTAAGTAAATGCAAGAGAAACAGCCCTGCAAGCACCATGGTCAGTGCAAAACGAGCTGCATGTGCAGAACAGAAGCTCCCTGAAGCCCAGGAGGGGCCCATGAAGGAACAGGCTGTCTTCCAGCAGCCTGTGGGCACTATGCAGAGCAGACCTCCATGTGCAGCCATGGAGGAGCCTATAATGTGGCAGTGGACAAGGCCTGAAGGAGGCCAGAGCCCACATAGGAGAAGCCCTGGGCTGAAGCTGTGACCCATGGAGAGGGGCCCACAGTGAGACAGGAGGGCTGGAGACACCCATGCTGGAGAAATCCACCCCTGAAGGGTGAGCCCTGTGGTACAAAGGCATGTTGGAGCAGTGCTTGGAGAGCTGCAGTGTGTAGGAAGCCCACTCAGGGTCACTTTGGGAAGGATGGCATCCTGTGGGAGGGATTCTGCATGGAGCGAGGAAAGGGAGTGACCATTAAGGAGCAACAGCAACAAACACTGTGATCCGACTGCAGCCCCGATTGTCTGTTTTTCTGCACAGCCTGGAATGAGGTACAAGAGGGTGGGGTTGGGGAGGGAGAGTGTTTTTGTTTGCTTTTAGTTCTCACTGCTTTAATCCCTTAGTAATAAGGAATAAATTAATCTTCCTACACTGAGTCTGTTTTGCCCATGACAATAACTCGTGAGTGATCTCCTTATTCTTAATTTTGAGCCTTTTTTCATTATATTTTATCCCCCTGTTCCTTTGTGGAGAAGAATGAGATAGTGGATAGCGTCCATCATCAGTACAACAATGCTTCCTTTATACCTTTTTAAACAATTCTTTTTAGATAACCCTTATCTTAAGATTATAACACCTAAATGCATTTTTGTGAAAATATTCCTCAGAAGAAATCAAATAATACACATGTTCTGTGCACTTCACTTGTTACAAGAGAAGTTACTATACACTGTTGCAAAGTACGTTTTTGTAACACACACAACATGAGACTTTACATCCTGAAATCCAAAGGCAGAACATGAGGAAGAATGAGGCAGATTAAGAATGAAATGGGTTGGATATTAGATTGGATATTAGGAAAAATTTCTGATCTGAAACAGTGATAACTCATTGACACATGCTGCCAAGGGAGGTGATGGAATCACTGTCACTGGAGGTGTTCCAGAAAAGGGTACAGATGTGGCACTGAAGGACATGATTAGTGGGCATAGGTGGTAGATGAATGGTTGGAATAGATGATCTTAGAGATCTTTTCCAGCTTTGGTGATTCCACGATTCTGTTAATAGACTTTAACTGGAAAGGAAAGAATTGTTGTACTGTTTCTTTCCACATGAAAGAATTTTTCTTTAAAGAGTGTCACTTCAGTGCTGAACTGTAGGTATTTTTGCATGTATAGTAAGTGACAGGGCTTGCTTTTTTTTTTTTTTTAAAGCTCCTGCATCCTGATGATAGCAGCCATCTTAATTTTACTCAAATGTGAAAGTAGAACTGATGATCCTGAATACAGAGTTTCTTTTAATATGGAGTTGTCCATTTTGTGTATTTCTTTTTCATGACTAGGGGGAAAAAAGAGTTTATGCCTTGATGAAGAGCAGTTCAGAGTTACTCCAAGTGGTTATTGTTTCCAAACCATTTTCTATCATTTCTCTTACTTTGAGACATTTGCTGTTATAAAGTGGCTGTTTTCATATGGTGGCTTGGGTTGGAGGGGACCTTGAATATCATTAATTCCAAACCCCTTGCCATGGGTAGGGCTGCCACTCATCAGCTCAGACTGCTCAGGGCATGATCCAGCCTGGCCTTGAACATCTCCAGGGGTGGGACAACACAGCTTCTCTGAGCAACTGCTCTGTTAGCTTTATTATAAAAGATATGTGGATAAATAGTGTTTCTCATCCTTCTAGATTCTGATCATAGATCTTCCTTACCATATGGAGATATTTGATGAGAATAACTGAGTTGGAGCCTTCTTACTTCAAAGTGGCTTGAGTGGCATCCTTACTGCATGGGGAAAAGCTTGATGAAAATGCCATTTCTTTTCAGACTTTGTGGTAATTTGTTCACTGTGGTAACTACAAACATTTGGTAGGCTCTGGATACACTATTTATGTTACATGATTCTTTTTGTAATCATCTTTTATAATCTACAGCCTTTGAGGCCAGGTATGCTGCAAACATATCAAAACAGCTATGACACGTCACCACCTGTCTGCTCTTATTACACGCTGTTACCAGAATGTTGTGAAATTCTGAAGTTGCTCTGCAGAATTTTCTGGAAGCTTTCTTCTAACACCACTATTTTTTAGGACAGGTTGTCTTGGTTAGTTTTTAGTTTATTTGTCCCTGCAGGAGTCACAAACTCTTCACTGTCTAAACAGACAGAGAGCCAGCGTGTGGTTTGCTGCTTGGAATTGAATGCTTTCTTTTTTTCTCTTTTTTTTTTTCCCCCTCCCAAAAGGAACTTCAATTTAAAATGTATATTGTTATAAATGTCATGTAGATGTGAAACGTCATAGGCTTGTGCTTTCATTTGTATTCTTGTGCTGAGTGTGTAGTTAGGCTTTAGTTAGTCTCCTTTAGTCATGCAGATAAAGTCAAAATAGAGTGCTAGTTATGTAATTAAATGCAGGTATCATGGATCTGCTTGGCCAATGGTTTTAAAAAAAAAAAAGAAAGGAAAAGATTAAGAATATCTTTCCATCTCACTTAGAAAAGTTAAATTGAAGAATTCTTATCCTACAGAAATTGTTTTCTCCCAAAATGAAATGCAAATGCAAGAGGCTGCAGCTTTCTCTTAACTCACTGGTCACTTGAAAGCTGCTGCTGTGACCGTGCAAGAAAAATTTCGTACATTTGTGATGATATTTCTAGACTGCTACATTTTTATTTACTCCCATTACTCTTTTAAATGTTGCTAGAGAAAATCCATCTGCTTTCTCCTTTTCCTTTAGAGGAGAGAACAGACCAAAACCAAAGAAGAAAGGCTGTTGTTATAAAGACTTCCACTTATGGTGAATGCTTTGCCATTTTTCTTTACCACATTTTCCCCATGAAAATGGGGATGTTTGTTTCATGCTACTTTTTAAATTCAGAGTTTAGAGTGCTGTGGAAGCTTTGTCAGGGCAGTGAGGAGAACAGGAGAGCAAGGACAGGAATAAAGGCATCTCCACTACATCTTTACATTTTTTTCTTCTTATTGACACTTTTCTTTAAATAAATAGATGAAAATATGGTTTTAGAAGTGTTGAATGTGAGTCTGTTCTGCAGAATGATTATTTTCCTTTAGAGACATTAATGAAGATTCTCCACTGTTTTGACCAGGCTCCAGTGCCAAGTCCTCCATCTACGCAGGTGCTCTGGCAGCAGAGGCCCACCCAGGGGCTGCTGAACAGTGCAAACCTGTGCATGATCTAGTTCCTCTGGCTAGCACAAGGAACTGCCAGAGATTGGCAGGATACAGATGAAACACAGGATATAGAATTCAGTCTTGAGAGGGAAAAACCTTAAAACTCTAGGTTTCTCAATTGAACCTTCAGCAGTTAGAACTACCCATCTGGAGAAGAAACTCAACTTGTGGATGGGGTTTTTTACTTAGTGTTGCATAGTGCACTGAGTGTTGGTGTGTGCTCCTGTCTGTTTCACATTTTAAACCGCCTGTGAGACTTGCATGAAGTCTGGGGGAAAACTCTGGTCAACTTTTAAGTTCACACCCTTTGTGTGGAGTAGATGGAACCGATATCTTGACATATTTTCCAGTAAAGTCATACTTCGGGCTATATGATCAGCTTATTACGACAATTTTACTTCCTGCTCTATCAGACATCTAGTATCTGCTACTTGTGGTTATTAGAAAGTTGTTTCTCTTTCTATTTTTCTTGCTAGAGTCATATCCCCAGGATATTTTTAAATGTAAGTTCTGGAAGTGTTTAAATGTAATTATACATGTGCAGGTGAAAGAATTTCTCACATGCTTACAATTACTTCTGCCTAAGGACTTCCTGGGTCCAGTAGTTAAATTGTTGAGACTTGATAGAGGCTGTTAAACACAGTTTAAAATGCGCAAAATAATGGACTGAAGTGCTAATTCTTGCTGTAAAGTGTTATGATCAGAATGTAACTTTCAAGTAAGCTTCATTGTGCTTCTCCGTGCCTTTGTCTTTAAAGTTGCTAATACCCTGTTTCTTTAAAGTTTCAGTTATGTTCGTGATGGGAGGGAACCAAAATGTGCTTGTAAAAAGAGTAGCTTGCTATGTTTTGATCTGTTTCTGACACTTAAAATAACAACTATTCCTATTATTTTTAAAATCAAGGAGGTAGTCTTTTTTTTTTTTCTTTCCCTGGGGCCTCTTACAGCGAGAGTTGCTAAAACTCTGAGTAGATTTCCCTGCTGTGGTTTTGATGCATTTCTGTGTGAAACGAACGGCAGGATTTGTTCTAGTATGTAGGCCACTATTGTATTAGAATTACATAACCGTGTGGAGTGGTAGAAACAGATGAAAAGACCAGGATGCACGGCGTCCCCGAACAGACCATATCCCGTGACAATGAAGACAGCGCAAGCTCTGCAGAGAATGTGGTCACATGCAGTCAAAAAGTTGAGGATTTTAAGGGGACACGTGAGTTGCTTTTTGTTGCATCTTGCTCTGGGTCTTTCCTCTCTCCCCTGTGTACCTTGTGTCTCCTTCCCCCCTCCAGCTCACTTTCACAGCCCGATGACTGTGGTGGCAGGTCTTCTGGTGGTGGTTTCTGAAAGAAGCTGCCTGGGGCCATCTCTCAGTTGCAAGTAATTGCATAAATCGCAGATGACTGTCAGTGGGAGTTGCTGTTTGTAGCTCACAGATGATTTTAGTACTCTGAATTGTTTCCTGCCACGGATTCTGTCTAGTGGTCTGTACTGGGCATGCTGAAAGTGCCTATCGTTTTGGTGTTCAGAATTAGGCAGATTTAAGCAAATCCTGACTGCAGTGTTCTCATTAGAAATTGACTGACTTTAGTCACTAATGAATTTAGACTAGCTAATGACAATTATTTGCACTTCCTGCAGCTATCCTGTAGCTATCCTGCTATTTGTGTAAAACCTTGCAAAACAGTTACTAGCAGTTACTGGAGGTGGAATCCTCACTGTTTTGCCTGCCTTTCTTTCTCCACTGTTTCTGTGTGCGATCTTGCATTGAAATGGCAATCGTACAAGGGATGTCCAGGCTGTTCAGATCCTTTCTTGTTTCCCTAGGGACAAAGAGTGAAGAAATTGGCTAGGGTGATGGGAGATTTTTGTAACCCATCACTTGATGCAGACAGAGGACAGTCGTGTCATTAGGTGTAGAATACAGGAATTTTGTTATTCTGGTGGAGACTTTTAACCATACTTTTGGAAGTCCTTGGCTGGTAATTTTCAGCATTTGTAGTCTCTTCCTTCCTGTTAGTCTTCCCCGGTAAACTGTCAGTATCAGTTAGTATCGCGGCAATGGCATGCAGCAGTATTTTTTTTTTTATAATGTTAAAGGGATTATTGCTGAGAGATTTGAGGGAGTACAGATGTGTTTTTTGCCTTGCAGGCTTCCAAGGTGACCATTCAGTTCTCTGAACTGTGTTGCAGAGCCTGAATGGCTTTATCAGTATGGCAGAGCTGGTCCTGCTGTCGTGGTAATTATGTTGCACAAAATCAGCTTTGCAAGTACATAATGTACTTTCCTGTACTAATATGGTATACAGCAACTGGGAGTGAGTTTTCCAAGGACCAGCTTCTGAAAACATATTAATTACAAATTTAAAAGTGAATTATTTAAGTGTCTTCTGTTTAATGATTACTAACAGTTTGAGGCTAAAAATTCCCTTGCCTTCCCCTCCCCCAGATTTACACATGAGGTGTGTGAAGACCACAACTGAAATTTTAAGGAACATTTTCTGGGCACAGATGAGATGATGCTGTTGGCTTGACATCCTACAGGATCATAACTGTAATATCTCTAGGCACTAGTTTCTTTTCCTTTCCTATTGTTCGTTTTTATGACCAGATATCACGAGACTTGTTTGTCAGAGCAAATAGATTTATCTGTTAGTTTGTACACACTGCTACATGATGCATCTCTTGTCTCAGGTGCAAGGTTTTACTACACAATTCACCAGAGCCATCGTTTTGGTGAAGGAAATTCCTGTAAGCTCAGTTTTCTCCTACCCTCTTTTACTTAGTCCCTTTGCTGCAGCATTGCACTTAACAAGCAGTCATCTCTCAGACCATCCTTTTACAGATAGAATATCAGAAGGCTCGACGTTAGAGTTGCTGGAAGAGCAGGGTCTGTGTGCTGCCCTCTGCCCACAAGGGCAGTCTGCCTGCCTTACTTTTGTTTGAACAGAGCCAGTCTCAGCAGTGTGTTGGGCTGGTAAGTAACATTGGTAAGGACTGCAGGCAGTGTAAATTGAATTTAAATGATGCCACATACGTAAGCTGTTTGGGCTTGTATGAAGTAAGAGAGATAGAAATGATTTTCCATCTACCTATCCATAAAATCTGAACTCGGCTGCTTGTCCTTTAAATGTCACCAATCATTTGATCCCCTTTCGTTTCTAAAATTCTCTTCAGTGAAGCCGACTGTAATTTAAATGATGCTGAGGCCTTTCTTTAGCACAGACCACAGAGTTTGAAGATACCATATAGAAAAGTAGGACAGTAAAGGTATAACTTAGGGTCAGTAGTAGCTAAACTAACAATTTTCATACATGCCAGATAAGCAAACAGCAGTTCTGTTTCTCATAGCAGCTCAGAAAAAGCATGTAGATAAGGAGATTTTTTTCTTTTTTTAGCCTACAGGAGATCTCTGTGTAAGGGAATTTGTGTTGTGAGATGGTTCTCTGTCAGCTTGCTGAAGGGTTAGGCATGTAAATTGCTAACATGAGAATATCAGAGAAAATAATTTCTGCTTCAGCAGAGTAACTCTCTGGCAATAGACATGTACATTTTAATAGGAAGTTACAAATGCCACTCATTCTAGACAAGTAGAAGTTTAGGAGTACTCACTTGTGTTACTTTCAATTTAAGCCATTCTCTGAACAGATGTACCAAATGTGTTTTTAGTTAGACTCAGAGTCCTAGGAACTGGATAGTGTCCATTTTGGAGGAGAAAAGTATTGGTGCACATTTAGTGTTTGGTGTTGTGAACTTCCTGATAAGAATGCTGAGTAGCGAGCATATTTCTTCAGGATCTCTGAACAGAACTTAAGCTTCATTCTACTTTGTGGTGTTCAAAAGTTCCACTGGAAGAATACATCGTGGTGTTCTCTGCATTTGAGAAACAGCATCCATGGCTTGCCAAATTGCTACTGACTGCCCAAAATATTTGCTCTGGAAAAATGAGGGATGCTTTACAGCACAGGCATATCCATCGTGTGTCACATCCTGTCTGTTATTTGGGCTAGTGCTGTCACTGGTAATCCCTTTAAAGCCTTTCAAAGGACAATTAAGTCAAAACTGAGCTTCTAATATGGCTTCTGTTTTCTCAGGAAACTCGTATCTTACCAAGAGAAATGTCTACTTTTAGCAGTAAAAACAAATAAAACTGTGACTTCAGTATGCATGCACATTCTCATGAAGAACCTGAATTTGTCTTTTGCAAATGAAAGCTCTGTGTTTTGAATTTAAAAGCTTTTAGTGTCAAATACTGTGGTTCGTTTTTTTTCTCCTCATTTCAAGGCCAAGCAGTGAAGGAGCTAGCTATATGATGCACCACTACTGAGTAGTTATATTTTGTATTTTATTTTAAGTTGGAAAGATTTCAGGTTATATTGTGTAAGGTAAACAGACCCATTCAGGATCAGTTTATATTGGAAAAGTGGAGAGAAAAAAAAATATGGAAAAATAGACATCTGAGAGGTGTCATAGAAGTGGATATATTAGTGCTATGTAGAGATACACTGTTTTTCTGTAAAATAAAATTTTAGCTGGGGAATCTAAATATTCAATTGTATACCTCAGTAGGTTAAGCATTTGCCGAATCCATGTGAACAAGAAGAAAGATCTGAAGGCTCACCGGTTTTTAAGATCTCAGTTTCAACTACTGATCTTGTGATATATTGCAACAGAGAGATATTCAGTTTGTGTTCTTTGAATCAGGGTTATAGCATGGTAGTGTGATTTGAATTAGTTGCTTATGCTAAATGAAGCCTTTCTGAAAATTAGAATGAACTGTTGAATCAGTGAAATTTGAAGGAATTCTATCAACCGGAACCTTTAGATATTTTTTTTCCATTTTTAAATAAACCATCACTAAATGAAATGCATGTGTTTCGTACTAGTTATACCAAATGCTTATAATAAATACATTATGTTTACATCTGTGTTTTAATGGTGTATTTCACAGTCTAGGTAATTGTATGCTTTTTGTTTTGCTAATTGGTTTCTGTGTGCAACAGGCCTCAGGCATGGAAGAGCTGATATGGGAACAGTACACTGTGACCTTACAAAAGGTGAGTGCCTGTTAATATTTTTTGGCTTTTGGATATACTAGTACTGCTGATACCTAAATATGTTTCACAATAAATGTTATGAGCATATCTGAGCCAAGAGTATGATTAATGTGTTGTACGAATTAGATATGTTTTCCATTTCAAAGCCTAATTGCTAGTTACTCATACTATAATGTGACTCTTTAATGTTAAAAATAAATTAACTGCTTACGTGCTATATTTACTTTTATTTAGCCTTTGTAACAGCAGTGTAATGTACTACACAACAGCCACGTAGCAAAATTCATCACTGAGTAACCTTAAAAACAAAGCAGATGGCTTTATCTGGCAGTTGTGATTAATGTTCAAGCTTTGTAAGTATCACTAGGCACATTTCCACTGATTTGTTTGTATATACTTTCATGTCAACCAGTGTGGAATTTAGTGGTAAAGTACTTCATCTAAATTTCTAAAATGTGCAAGCTACAAGTGTTGCTTTAACTTTCAAGAAAAGCTGAAGTTATGATTGGTGTGTTGCAAGTCCTTTTGAGTTAAACAAAGTCTGTCTCTTGCTTGTGAGTTCTGTGAGGGCTAAGCTACCACAGTACAGTATGGGATATGTTGCTCAGCAGCACTGGTAGTCTTTCCAGCTGTTTTGGTGATCTGTGTTCAATGAGCGGGCTGTATTATGCTATTAATGTTTTTTGTATGTCCTACATTGAAATGAACTCAGTGACCTGAGGTAAAAGTCGCCTCAGCTACAGAACTGGTTTTATGGGTGAATTTCTGAGATGGATTGTTTTTCATGTTGCAGACATGGACAGGGGAAACACTGCAGAAGATCTTAGTTCTTGAAATTCCCAGCTTTTCGGGTATTGAGTTCCTTGCAAATGTGCATTAAATCTTTAATTCAGAGATAGCTCTTTATCACTTGAGCAGTATGAGCCATGGACTTGCTGTTTCAGGCACTACCGTGGAGTTCTACAATTGGTTTTAATTCTGTATTGTTTTGGCTTGAAGCACCAATCTGCTTCCTGTAAAGAAAGCTAAGATGCAGTAAATGTGAAGCTTTATTATTTCCTTGAAGAAATAATCTCTTAACATTGACACTAATGGAGTGCAAGCTGGTATGTGATTAAATACACATGTAGAGTTGTAGAAGTACCACTTTAATCTGGTGAATTATTTCATGTGTAAGTTAATTAAAATTTAAAAGTTCCTGTGGCATAACTTGTGTGTATATATATACATATTTGTTTTAAGGAATAGAAGATCTTTACTGAGTAGCTAATAGCATTCAACCTGTGTGTTAAATAAAATGTATGGTTTTGTGCACGTGTTCTTGTCTACATTTAAATTATGCTAACACTTCAGGTTTAGTGTTACAGGCATGATTTCTTCACATCTCGCTAAGTACTTCCTTGACTTTTTTGAATGCCAGACTTGAGCATTTACAGATCTGACATTTCTATGAGAGCAGGTTTGACTTAAATTAATTATTTAAAATACTTGACAATGAGAGTATAAAATTCACAAGTACTTTGGCTTGCTTTTTCTAGTCAGTCATGATCTTGTTTAGCCTGGTTGAATAGTAAGTAAGTAATGAAAGACTAGATAGCAGTTAATAAAGATGACATACTAGAAATACTGATCTGATTTCCTAAGCATCACTAACAAAATAGAGCCGTATATCCAGCAATAACTTTGGCATGAATACCTAGTGGGATGGTGTAGGCTAAATTAGTGAATAGTCTGCTTAATTAATGACTGTTGCAGAGCTGAAGTTTAACAAATGTAAGTGCTGGATTCTGCGTGTGGATCAGGGCATCCCTGGGGTATATGTACAGACTGGGAGATTAGAGAGAAGCCCTGCGCAAAGCCTGCTGGAGTTCCAGAATCACTTGGAGAATGCTCTTAGAAATGTGGCTTGAATTTTGGGTGATCCTATGTGGAGCCAGGATTTGAACTGTGTCCTTGTGAGTCCCTTCCAACTTAGAGTGTTCTATGTTAGACTGAGGATTTGAAACATGGGAACGTTACCTTGCTACGTGGATTCATTTGTTTTGTATTTTTATTTATTTGTTTGTTTTATTCCTTTTTAAATCTAGAAGTGTTGTGTGTTTCTGCAACTGTTCATACAACTATTGTATTTGGAATAATGTCTAATAGAGTGCTTTCATAAGAATATTCACGTTACTCTTATTTCTATCAAAATGTCTGCTGGTAGCATTGAGTTTTGTTGTATTTGTTTTTATTTCCAAGGATTCAAAACGAGGATTTGGGATTGCAGTTTCTGGTGGCAGAGATAACCCACATTTTGAAAATGGTGAAACCTCAATAGTCATTTCAGATGTTCTCCCAGGTGGCCCAGCAGATGGATTACTTCAGTAAGCAATTTCTTACTTCTTTGTCTGACATATTTTTAGGGGCATGGCTCTAGAATACTTAAAACCTTCAGAGAGTTGTGGTTGATGTCTTGGTGATTTAGTCCTACTGAGATTTGATAATTTCTTGAAGACCTAGATGACTGCTTTAAATGGAAACAAAAACCAAACCGAAACAACAATACCTGGGGTTGTTATTCTTCATTGTTTTCTAAGAAAATAAATTTCAGTAGTGTTGAAAAGCTTTTATGGCTAGCTGTGTCTCCTTTAGGATTGTATGTCTTTTAAAGAAACAACAGAAATACTTAGCATCTTAAAACATTCATCCTATTCTTCTTCCAGGAAACATACTTCCTGGTCAGTTATTAGTTTTCATGAGAATGGCCTAAGTCAGGTAGCCTAATGGAGAGTCTCAACCCTTAAGGTACTGGAAATGATAACGGGGAAGGGAAGAGAAACAGAATTGTTTACTAAATATTATTTTGAAAGAAATAAAGGTGTTCCAGGGTCCTTTAGATTACATCTTCCTTGGTGAGAGAACATTTATCGCAGAGAAGTATTTTTAAATCTATAGGCTGAGGTAAACAGTTTCCAGTCCAGTGCTGATTGGATTTTCATCCTAGAATATCTGATGAACTTCAGAAGAATGATGATGTTGCACAGTAATTCAAAAGAGAAGGTTCTGGCCATTTTTTCAAACAGAAATCTGGCAAGATAATGGAAAGGCTCTCACATAAGAGTGGTTATTGAAGGACTAGATGAGTACTGCAGAACAGAAAATGGCATACTCTTTCAGTAAGAGGAATTGAAAAGGCATGAAAAGAGGCACAAAAGTTATTCAGGAGTTAGAGAAAATGCTCTACAAATAGAAGCTTGAAGTATATAATCTTCTTATTTAAAAAGAAGATTGTGATGTGACTTGATTACAGTGAAAATAATTGGTACTAAGAATTTCTTTTATCTAGCTGAAGAAAAGATATAGTAGCCAATGCTTATTTGAACTGATGTTTTGTGAGGTTAGCAACTGAGTAAACACCAGAAAAAACTATGTGGAGTTGTGAATTTTTTTTATCTCCTGCACTTTGTAGGTTTGAAATGTCTTTTGAGAAGATACGTTTCTAATTTATCATGTGTTATGGATTTGTTTCCTGTGGGTGACCAAGTGCTAATGGTCTCTTTGACACACAGGACGTTTGAAAAGTTGAATTTAGAATCTCTTTTGACCTGAGCCTTTCTGTTTGTTTTGTTTTGTTTTTTTGCCTTGTTTGTGTGTTTGTTTGTTTTGTTTTTCTGGGAGAGATCAGTTTGGTTTGGTTTTCACCAGTCTTGTTCTTCCAGAATAGACGGGGCTTGAATGCCAGTCTTTTAGAAGACTGTGCAAGAGTAGGTTTTTTTTTTTTGTTTAGATTTGCATGAATACTATTGTGTGCATGAGTTTGAATCTATCTTGAAATTTGCATGCTACTGTGAAAAAGAAGCCTCCACTACGTGTGAAAGATGATGAGTTATGAAAAACTTAAATAAATGATAGAAAGTTTGATTGTTGTCATGAATATTCTTAAAACAAAAGAAATCAAAATCTGCCTTGAAGTTATGGCAGTTTACTGAAGCAGGACATAATAATACACATACAAAATTATGCTATTCTACCCAAACTGATTATCAAATGTACTGAAAGCTTCTTGTAGCAATCTCAGGTGTTACAGTGTCTGTCTAACAAGTACTGTTATTAAGAAAAAATTCTTGTTAAGGTGAATGAAATCCTTTGATCCATCTTTCTCCTCATTCCTGAGAGGGAAAAAATAAAAAAAAAAGGAAAAAAAAGGTTTTTTTTTGGTGTTTCTATGAAGACGTCTCTTAAATATTTTTCTCTCTTTCTCTATAAAGAGAAAATGACCGCGTGGTGATAGTTAATGGGACCCCAATGGAAAATGTTCCACATTCTTTTGCAGTACAGCAGCTTAGGAAAAGTGGAAAAGTGGCCACCATTGTAAGTATGCTATGAATATATTCACTCGACAATGATATATGGCTGTGTGATTGGTTAATCAAGATTTTGGTTTTCTTCTATGAAATGGACTACAAATATATAAAGCAAAGCAAGCCTCTGCCCAATAGAATGTACAAGTAAATAAACAATGTAAGTTTTTTGTTTTAGTTTATACAGGTGAAGCAAATGGAAGTTAACTCTGTGACAGTGATATTTGTCTTACTGATAAACTATGAATAAAATTTGTCTTCAGTCTTTAGTTTTACTGAAAATGAGTGCAAGTTGGACAAAATAAAATAATATGAAGAAAATGATGTGCAGCATACACAGAATTTGCTGTTCAGACTGGCTTTCAGATGCACCTACAGTTGTTTTGAAGGGGCTGTCACATTTTCAGTAGCATACTTATTGGAGAGCTGAAAAAATATGGTTACTGGTGGTTTTTTTTTGTGATTTTTATACTTCCAGTTAGTAAATATTTCTTCTGCACATCTAAATAATCTCATGTGCTTGTTGTTCTATAAATGTCAGTTGTTGTAAGTACAGCACTGCAGTTATTTCAGAATTTTGAGGCTCTTTATTTTTCCCAGCTCTGATCAAAGTGTGAAGAACTTTTCATTTGTCAAATGTCAATTTTTGACTGTTGGAGTTGCTTTCTTTGTTTCATATTGCACTGAATAGGTTGTGAAAAGAGCACGGAAAGTGCAGGCTGCTGCTTTGAGGAGAAGCCCCTCCCTTGACTATGAGGACAGAGCTTTAGATGTAATGGATGACCATGCAGAATTTGATGGCAAAAGTGCTCGAAGTGGCTACAGTGAAAGAAGCTGGCGTAGTGGCAATGGAGGGCGCAGTCAAAGCTGGGGAAACAGCCTGGATCAGAGCTATAGAGATGATCAAGACAGAGAGCACAACCGAAGCAGAGATCGTAGTAGGGAATGCAGCTACAGCCGTGATCGAAGTCGTGGTAGGAGCATCGACAGGAGCTTGGACCAAGACTATGGCAGAGATCGGAGCAGGGGAAGAAGCATTGACAGGGATGGTGGCTATGGACAGGACTACAGAGGAGACTATAGTCCAGCCAGTTACAGACATGGATCTCAACCTGATCCTAGATATGTGAGGGAGGTGAGGAGCCTAAGTCGAGATAGGCTTCATTCTCGTAGTCCTTCACCTGAAACACACCATCAGCATGAGTATCTAGGACCACAGGATCTGAATGGACCCATCAGTGTTCTCTTAACAAAAGGCAAACATAATGAAGGTAGGTGTGGGAGGGGAGGAATTGACTTTAATGTAACATGTTGTTTTTCTGGAAACAGGGGGGGTACCTAAATATTCTCTGCTTTAGAATTTAAATAGAGCTTTTTCACTGGTTGTTTAAGTTGTTCTTTTGTTCTCTCAGTTTGTTCTCAGATGTTTTTGGTGGTTGTTTGTTTGTTTTTTTCCCAGCATTGTGGACTTTGTCTTTGTACAAATAACTGTTCACCCACATCATTTGAGTCTTTTTGAGCCTCTGTGTCCTTTGGTTTTTTATTTTCTCCTCCCTATTCTTCTAAATGTGGTATGAAGCATGGATATGATCATGACTGAGATTACACTTGTCATATCTATAAAATGGGTAGTTACAATGAGTGAAGAGTAGAGTCTGCTGTTAATGGTGCATTTAATTTTATTATGCTGAAGGAAATAAGTGGTTCCAAGAATTGTTTGGCTCTAAATACTTCAGAATGTAATTAATGGATACTGAAACAGCAACAACTGAAATAGCCTTTTTTTTTTTTTTGTCAAGTGTTGGAGTGTGTAGATGAAGGCCAAAAGTGTGATCTTTTAATGTGCAGTGAAGACTCTTGTGTTGTAAAGCCTATCTGAGATTAGATTATGCAAATCTTCTGTTCTTTGTTTGTTTGTTTGTTTGTTGGAGGTTTTGTTGTTGTTTTAAGTTTAAAATGTGCCTGTTGTGAGGATTTTCTGCCTATATAAGCTTTGTATGCGGAAACCACTCTTGTTTTGATTCTGGTGAGGATCATTTTCCCTCCTCCTTGTTCTTCCCATGCATGTAATGTTTCTACTTCTAAAGATAATGAAGATAGTTATCCAAATAAGGATATCAGATTACTTTAAGAAGTTTTATATGTAGCCAGTATTTCATTAATACTTCCTGCCTTTCATATATATATACTCTGCAGTTTCTCTCAAGTGTGGTTTCTGTCTTTTTACGCTCAAAGACGTGCTTTTTATAAAATCAGTGTTAACTTTTGTGGGTTTTTCTCCCATTTGCCCAAAACAAAGGAGACAACTTATTGGGTTGTTACAGATAGGAAAGGGCCCCCATAAAGCCAACAGTGAAAGAACTAGCTCTTCTCTTAGTCTTGTTGGCACTTTCCCATGCCTTTCTATACCATACAAACTATGATGCAGAGAAAATGTAGTCCAATGTGTTTATGAGCATGTCCAGAACAAAGGCATCATTTCACTTTCGAAGGTGCAGGCTAATGATTTGTCTGTGATTGTTTTCAGACCTGTTTGTACAGGTGGGACAGCACTGAAATAAAAGAGAGTCTGAGGTTAAGTTTGTATACTGAGTTCCCATTTCTTATTTTTCTCATAGTGTAATGCTGCTTGTACACAACGTTGTTTTTAAAAAAAAAAAAATGTATTCTTGCTTATTATCTAATCTACAGTGGATTATTTCTCTGATTCTAGAATATGGTCTCCGACTTGGAAGTCAGATCTTCATAAAAGAAATGACGAGTACTGGCCTAGCAACCAAAGATGGCAACCTTCATGAAGGGGATATCATTCTTAAGGTGTGTTGTGGTTAATCTACTAGCAGTGTAGCAAGTACTTATTAAAGATGATTTATCTGGGGAATGTCATGTTATAGTGAAATTCAGTATTGAACTTCAGTGCAATATGGATTTTTATTATTTACTTGATACCTTTTTATATCCAGATCAATGGTACAGTGACAGAGAACATGTCTTTAGCTGATGCCCGAAAGTTGATTGAGAAGTCTCGGGGAAAGCTCCAGCTGGTTGTCCTCAGGGACAGAAAGCAGACCCTGCTCAACATTCCTTCATTGAATGACAGTGACTCAGAAATGGATGGTGAGGTTTAATCTGGATGAAAAATTTTTCTTTCTGCACAGAGATAAATTGGATCTTACAGTGTTTTGCTGTGATACAGTGGCACTAGGTTTTAAAACACAAAACAAGCAAAAAACTGCACACACAACTAAATACTAGCCAAAGCATCAAGCCAACTTCGTTTTAGGTGAAAGAAGAATTCTGTAGTAATCACGCAATTACATATTGGGCAGAGGCAGAGATAGAAAAAGTAATAATGGTCAGGCAAAATAATGGTCAGTGTTACTTACTTCCCGTAACAAACAAGTTGGTTACTTTAATAAAAGGCTGTAATATTAAAATCATGTGGAGTGAACTGATCTGTCCTTCTGAAGACATTAACATTCATTACAGAATTCATTAGAAGAGTGTTCAGGACAAGGATATGAAGTCTCCAGGAGAAATGGTTTCAATTTCCAGTATCCTCATAAGTGATCTCTGACAGTGCATGAGCTATATCTCACAATATGATCTCACTTTGGGAAGGCCTCAGGATGTCTGGGGAAGTAGGATGTTACATTGCTTGGTGCAAGGTGTTTGCTTCTCAGATATCAGCATAGTCTGTACAGCGCTTCATAGGTTTTACCGTGATGACTGAAGTGTGGCTCAAATCTGAAGGCTATCTGTTTTGTCACTGAGAAGCACTAATGAGGATGGTTAATGTATTCTTCTGTTTCTGTTTCTCAGCAGAACTCAAATTAATGCTAGCTAATCTAGGAGTGGTATGGTGATAATAGTTGTGTGCTATATGTTTCCCAAAAGTTGTGTGAAAACTTCCTGAAGTATTTTTGAGTGGAGAGGGGGGAAGCACTAAAAAGCATACAGCACCTATGGAACCCTAGTCAAATCCAAACACCATACTTGGAAGGGAAATAGACTTGAAGATTGTACATATATGTGAAAGCTTTTGTAAACAAATGTGATAATTATATGTACAGACAATATAGGCATTTTCTGGTTTGTTGCTGTGTTTATAGATATTTCTCTTTTCATTTATATATATATTTTTTTGTTTCTGTAGATATTTCTGAAATAGAGTCAAACAGATCATTCTCCCCTCAAGATGACAGATTACATCACTCTGATCTGGATTCACATTCATCCAATGAAAAGCTGAAAGAGAAAACAAAGTAAGAAGTGTTGCTTTCTAGTATTTTGTTTACAACGGAATGCTTAAAATACATGCACTATTAACTGTTTTTACTGAATTCTTTCATTTTTTTGTGCTCAATTTAGTGCAAAAGATGATCCATCCAATAGGATGTCCAGGATGGGAGCAATGCCTACGCCATTTAAATCAACTGGTGATATTACTACGACTGCTGTCACTGCTGTAGATGCAAACAAAGAACCAAAGTACCAAGATGATGTAGCAGGTCAGAGCTGAAGTTCCCATTATAGTTTTTTCCCCATTTTTTTTCCTCCTCCTGACTACAGAAAGTCTGTTTCCCCAGTCACATCCACAACTCTAGCACAGTCTTCCTGTTAATCCCATCCTTGTGTGGAGAAGAGATCTGTCTTTGCTTTGTGGTATAGAGAAAGAGGAAACATCTGAGATTACCTGAAGGTAGTTGTCCATTGGAATTACTACTGCAAAAAGCATTTACTTATCTAGATGCTACCTAGTAGCCTTGTAGCCTAAGCAGACAGGAAAAGCTATTTCTGATGTGTGATTTGTCTTGCCTGAAAAAAGAGTTCTATATCTTTCTGATGATATTTTTTTCCCCCAAGAATTAAGCAAAAACAAAGAAATAAGTAAAAATAAAGGAAAGTAGACCAGTTCTAGACAAAAAAAGAGGCATTTAAATTTGTATTAATCTTTGGCATGGGGCAGTTGGGCTGCTATCTGATTACTAAAAACTGCTGCCAGTTGAACTTTTTTTTATAGCTCAGTAACTTCCACTGACTCTCTTTTTTTTTTTTACATACAGTGCCTCAACCAAAAGCGGCTCCAAGAACGATTCTTAAACCCAGCCCTGAAGATGAAGCGATATATGGGTAAGGAGGCATATTCCTTGTTCTTTTGCTCTCAGTGCTTTCATAACTTGCATGTAACTATTGATTCCACGTCTTCAGAACTTCTGTACATTTGGAGTGATAGTCCTTTTAAAATTTAATGCCAAAATCACATGCCTTCTAACTGTATATACTTGGGAAAAAGATCAGTTTTACAAGTATTTGTATGGAAGATATAGACTTATTTTAGGCCTGGAAGATGTAACAGCACCCTGTGCTTCTGTGCATTCATAGGAATTTAGACAGTGTATGTTTTTATTTCCTATTTTGCACTTGTGGGATAGCTTTTGGAGTTCTGTGTCCCTTTTGAGATTCGCAAGGCCAAGAAAAGACATAGACACACTGGAGTATATCTAGCTCTGGCACATCAACAGAGTCAGTGTATGGCACACAAGAAGAGACTAAGAGAATGGAGGTTGTCAAGCCTGAAGAAGAGAGAACAGAAGGCAGTGTTGATTCCAGCTACCTAATGACTATACCTAATGCAGAGAAAATAGAGCCCCTATGTGGCAAAGTGGTAGGATGAAGAGCAACAGACACAAGCTGGAACATAGAAAAGTCTGGCTTGGCGTAAAGAGATAAACTTTTCTGTGTGGTTGGTTAACCGCTTGAACAGCTTTCCCATGTATCTTGTGGTATTTCCACCACCAGTGATACTCAGAAGCATAATGGATCAACACAACTGCTTTGAGCACAGGTCCATTCTAGTCTGTGCAAAGCTATGGAATGTATGTGTATTTTAAAATTCTTCATTATTTTATATCTATAAAAGACAACACTCCCCTTTCCCTTATACTAAGATACTAAGAGAACATTCTCTGTTTGGGAACAAGTCTGTTGGAAGCAAAGGCCAGCCATACAGGCTGAAAAATTCTATACAGAAGTTCGCATCTTTTCTTCAAACTCAAGCCTGCGCAGTCCATATCTGCTCTGAATGAAAGAAAAAATACTCCTTGCAGAATCTGTGGAGGTGGGGGGTTGGCAATTTTATGGTGTTGTTTTCTTTTTTAATCTGGCAGTGTTGTTGCCTTAAGAATTAAGATACTAAAGGTTGTAAACAGTACTAATATGAAATCAGCATACATGTTCTTTTTGACTGTTTCCAAATACAAAAATTAAAGGCAGAGGAGCACTAAGCTTGTAAAGGAAAGCCTAAAGATTGTGCGTCTTGAAGTTTTTTTTCTCAAATAGATTCTCTTCTCACATCTTCCCTGGGGTTGGACCTTGTTGTCACTGATGTACAAATTAATCAAGTGATTATTTTGGTGAAGGGGAATTTATAATACAGGCTTAAGGCATTAGTGAGAAAGGCTGACAGATAAATACTGTCCTCTGTGTTGGAAGGTCATTCAGGCATACAGCTTTTCTGACAGGAAAAAAGCTGAACCTAATCCTGTAGCCTCTTCTCTTCTGAAATATGAAAGGTATGACAGATAATACAACAGTAAAATATATTTTGAAGTATTTGTCAGTAAAAGTAAACAAAAGTTCCACATGATCTAATAAATGTTAAACTGCAAAGAAACTGTCATTTGTTTGACAGTTCTTGGGTGCTTGGAGGAAAAAACTATGAGTGGGATTACTCATTACTCAGGCTGTTTTCATACAAAAAGTAAAAAAATAAAAATAATAAAAAAAGCTGCTTATGTGACAGAAGGTCCAGTAGGTGGTAAGTATTCAGGACGTTAGAAACCAAGAATTTGTTTACTCTCTGTCGTGTATGGGTATGTCACTTCGTCTCTCTTTCTAACTCAGTTTCTACTCTGAAAAACGTAAATTTTTTTTCTGCTTTCTTTCTTTGAAGCATTACTTGGGTAAGTACAGCCTATCTGGTGACAGAAAGGGATATAAGAGTATTACTAACATATTTTTTTAAGTTGCTGTTTTTTGCTCTTGGCAGCCTGTTATTGTCATATGCCTAATGTTTGGCTGTTCTTTTTCTGCCTGTAAATCTTGTAGTCCTAATACGAAAATGGTGAGATTCAAGAAAGGGGACAGTGTGGGTCTACGACTTGCTGGTGGAAATGATGTGGGAATATTTATTGCTGGAATTCAAGAAGGCACCTCAGCTGACCAGGAAGGACTTCAGGAAGGAGATCAGATTCTCAAGGTATGGGGTTTGTGTCCGTGAAATTCGACCTTTTATAATTTTTTATTTGCTTCTCAGTGGAAATATAGAATAAGTCATGTTCACAGAAAGTCAAATTTTTTGGTTGATGTGTAACTGTGTGGTGGAGAGACCTTACTGTAATCAGCTTATGAAAGAGAACTCAAATTATATATCAAGTTGTATAAAATTCTGTGAAAAGAGTAGATCCCTATCTAAAAAAGATTAAGTTTTAAAAAAAATGCCTCAAGATGGAAGAGAATAAATTTTCTGTACACTGTTTCCTCCTAGTCTTGAAGTGGGGGAAAAAAAATGGAGACAGTATATTTTTCTTTTTTTCATTTTTCTCCTTTTTCTCCAACTTATTTGGATGACAGCAACTGGTTTTCCAGGGTTCTGAATTATTTATTCTATGATATTTTGTCCTTTTTCATTTTTTTTTTTAAATTCAATTTTAGGAGCCTAATTTACAAGGCCTTTTGGAGACTATTCAAGTCGTAGAAGAAATTGAAATAATCTAGCAATGAACAACCAGAACCTTATTATTTTAGAAAGGCTACTGTGAATGGCTAGATTAAAAAATTCATATTGACTTAATAAATAAATGTAGGGGGGAAAAAAAGAAGATAATATATAAGACAGGACTAGGGAAGTAATCCTGCTTCTGTACTCGGCATTGATGAGGCCTCACCTGAAGTACTGTGTTCAGTTTTGGGCACCTCAGTACAGGAAGGACATTGAGGTGCTGGAGCAGGTCCAAAGAAGGGGAACAAGGCTGGTGAAGGGCTTGGAGAGTATGCTCTATGAGGAGAGACTGAAGGAACTGGGGCTGTTTAATATGGGGAAAAGGAGGCTGAGGGGAGACCTTATTGCTCTCTTCCAACATCTGAAAGGTGCTTACAATGAGAGTGGGGTTGGTCTCTGTTCAGTGGTGACAGGTGACAGGATGAGGGGAAATGGCCTCAAGTTCCACCAGGGTAAGTTTAGGTTCTGTATTAGGAAACACTCTTTACAGAAAGGGTTGTTAAGCACTGGAGTAGGCTCCCCAGGGAGGTGGTTGAGTCACTATCCCTGGATGTGTTTAAAAACTGATGTGGTGCTCAGTGACATGATTTAGCAGTGGATTGTTAGAGTTAGGGTAGTATGGTTAGGTTGTGGTTGGACTTGATGATCGTTAAGGCCTTTCCCAACCTGAGCAATTCTATGATTCTATGATGATATACATACATACATACATACATACATACATATATATATATATATAAAAGTTAAACAGCTTTGGGTATTCTTTTTAATTGTTGTTTTTCTCAGGTGTTATTTTTATTTTTTTGTATGTAGGTAAACACTCAAGATTTCAGAGGCATTGTTCGGGAGGATGCTGTTTTATACCTATTAGAAATTCCCAAAGGTGATACAGTGACAATTTTGGCTCAAAGCAAATATGAAGGTGGGTGCTTTTAACAAAATGTGTATGTATCTATGAAGCTTTTGGAAGTTTCAGAAGGATGCTATGATCTATTTTGCCAGTGAAACTACAGATAACTTCTCTCTTGCTTATTCTTGACAGCATTTTAGTTACCTTTTCAGTAGCATACAAGACAGCTGTCTTCCATACCACAGAAATCATAGAGATACCTGTGTGATATGTCTATCAGAACATTTAATCACCATTTTCATTATTAGCTAGTAGCATCTTTTCTTAATCCTGGTAGTATGCTGCTTGTTCCTTCTGCTTTTCTTTGTGTAGCAGCTGGCCTGAGATCTGGTGTTTACACTCCTTTTCAGCTATGTCTTGGCAGTCATAAGGTATTCACAGTCACCCAGCAGAAAGTGTGCAATTGATGAGCAGTTAAGGAGCAAGTCTTTTGCTTTTTGAGGGTGCAAGTTCATGCTTCCTTTTTGCTATAATAGCTATATATGTATAAATATAGAACATTATTGATAATTACAGGTGCAGGGTATTGGTTGTGGAAGCTGTTCTTTTGTGTATTTTTGAGTGGACTGGAAGAATTGAATGGAATTAAATCCATCTGGTGACTGATCATTGGTGATGTTCTTCAGTGGTCAGTAGTGGAGTTGGCCCTTTTTAGTTATTCTTATTGATTATCTGGATGAGGGAATTGACTGCAGCCTCTGTAAGTTAGTAGATTTGGAAGAAGTGACAGTGTGCCTTAGGAATGCCCTACAGCAGAATCTGAACAGGCTGAATTGATGGGTTGAGGCCAAGTGTATGAGCTTTAAGAAGACCAAGTTCTGGGTCCTGCACTTTGGCCACATAACCCCATGCATCACTATGTTCTTGGGGCAGAGTGGCTGGAAAGCTGCCCAAAGAAAAAGGACCTGAGGGTATTAGCCGACAGCTGGCTGAACATGAGCAAGAAGAGTGCCCAGGTGGCCAAGAAGGCCAACGGCATCCTGGCTTATATAAAAAATAGTGTAGTCAACAAGAGCAGGGAGGTGAGCTTTACCATGTACTCAGCTCTGGTGAAGCCCCACCTTCAGTACTGTGTTCAGTTTTAGGCCCCTCACTACAAGAAAGACATGGAGGCTCAGGAGCATGTCCAGGAATGGGCAACAAAGCCGGTGAGGGGTCTGGAGCACAAGTCTTATGAGGAGCAGCTGAGGGAACTGGGATTATACTGGAGCTCAAAGAAGATTTTATCATCTCAGCTTTTACTCCTTGTAAAGAGATTGTGGTGGGATGGTGTTGGCCTCTTGTCCCATGTAAATAGCAATAGGACAAGAGGTAATGGCCTCAAGTTGCTCCAGGGAAGGTTCAGATTAAATATTAGGAAAGAGTTATTCCTAGAGTGGTGAGGAATATTTGAACAGGGAGTAGTAGATGTGGCAGTGAGGGACATGGTTTTGCGGGCATGGTGGTGATGGGTTGATGGTTGGACTAGACAGTGTTCTTAGTCTTTTCCAGCCTTCATTATATGTTTCTAATTTTAAACTCTTGATGACAGTTTAATCTTTCTTTCAAATGTAAAAATAATAAACTAAGTGGAATTCCTTCTTTAGTATACAGAGACATCATGGCCTGTGGCAGAGGAGATTCATTCTTCATTAGAAGCCATTTTGAGTGTGAAAAAGAGTCACCACAGAGCTTAGCCTTCACCAGAGGGGAGATCTTTAGAGTAGTTGATACACTGTATGATGGCAAACTGGGAAACTGGCTGGCTGTGAGAATTGGAAATGAACTTGAAAAGGGCCTCATTCCAAATAAGAGCAGGTAAGCTGACATTCTGTTTTCCTATTCATTGTTTAAAAAAAGGTGTTTTTCTTTTCTTAGAAAAGGTTTTTGTTTCCTATGCCACACTCTTCTTCTTCTTCTTTTTTTTTTTTTTTTTTTTTTCCCCTATCTTCCATACAAGAATGTTGAAATTGTTCTGTCTTTACTTTCACAACAGTTGTTCAAAACTGTAGATTTTAGACCATGGTGTCATGTGAGAAGATGATGGGAGAAAGGATGGTTTTATGTACACACTGAACAGGGCTTTTGCAACACAGCCCTAGAGCTCATGATTCAGTAATCACCCAAGCATTGACCATTAGCTTCTTCAATTCCTCTTGTACAAAATAGGTAGAAGGTTCTTTTTTTGCTTGAGAATACTTTTAAAAAACAAGCAAAAAATCAAAACTCAGCAAGATCTCACTACTACATCTGCAGGGATACTCTGATTTATCTCTTTTAGTGCAGAACTCTTCGTAAATTCTTGCAGAAAACATTTCAAGAATTTATTCCAAGCTAATATTTCTTGGTAGCCATAGTAGTCATTTTTGCATGGACTGTGGAGTTAAACCACAGCAATGATTTTTTTTTTTTTTGTTATTTTGCTTATATTACACTGTTCTAGTAAAAGTTTAGGTGAGATAAAAGTAAGTGTCCATAATCTGTGCACTGAATAAGAGAATTAAAATTCATCTGCAAAAACATTAAGGATGTTCCTTTTGAACTCTAGTCTTTAAGTCCTTGAAGGTGGTCATGATTTTAAAATGGGGAGGAAAAAAAAAATGTTCTCAGTTGCATTGTACAGAAATTCCTGAAATACAGTCATACATGGTTCCCCTGCCTCTTTCCTGGTTAGTACATTCTGTCCTCTCTGGTAATTAATTTGTCCAAACCAGCCTTTATTTCTATACTGTAGTGACGTAACTTAAAAGCTCTAATAAAGAAGAGAATAATGGCTGTAATTATTTAGGCCATCATGCTCCTTTTTCACAATCCTGTGCAATTACATTACTTTATTTATGCCTGTATGAGTTATCAGTTTAAAACTTGTGGGCTGATCCAGCTTTGGCAAACTGGATCATCATGCTGGTGCTAAGTTTGCTCCAAGGCAGAAAACTTGCATTTCTATCCTTTTCAACTTTCAGTTCATGGCTGCCTAGCTGTCAAACTACCAATTGCAAATTCAAAACTCATTTATTCAGCTAAGGGCCTTTTGCCCATTTTGTACTAGTTGCATACAAATAAGCATTGTGCTTTCTCTGTCAGAGCCGAGCAGATGGCCAGTGTTCAAAATGCCCAAAAAGATGGCCCTAGTGACAGGGCAGATTTCTGGAGAACACGTGGCCAGCGATCTGGAGTGAAGAAAAATCTAAGGAAGAGTCGTGAAGATCTGACAGCTATTGTATCAGTGGGCACAAAATTCCCAGCTTATGAACGAGTTCAGTTGCGTGAAGGTAAGTGAGACCACTGTAGCCAGCTGTCCATTTATTGCTGGCTCTTTTGGTGTCCAGCTGTTTGTTCAGCTAAATCAGTGATTTGGAACAACTTAGACTTAATTATTAAATTTGAAGAACTGAAAAAGATAATGTTTTTTATCAGAATGCAAATTAGCAACTTTAAAAAGAAAACTTTCTATGTTTTCTAAACTGCTGTTGTTCTCACTTGCCTCTAAATTACATGTGCCAATTTTTCTTCAATATGAAGAAAAAAAGAAACAAGTAGAATTTTTTTCTTTGTTTCCTCAACTTCTCTGTGGCTTGCTTGGAAAGTACAATTCATGTGACTGAGATAATTCACCATTTCTAGTGTGCTCGTAAGGATCACTTAACAGTATCTTCAGAGCAAGTAAAACCTAAGTATATTCAATAGTTTGTTGAAACGAATTTGGAGTTGATATGGTCTGTCCCTGTGACTCCAAATTAGCTATTAAAAAAATCAGCTATATTGCTCATTATGTTGGGTAATGTTTCCTGGACATGATAGTATTGTGGGGGGGGGAGAGGGGAAACAATAAAGAAAAAAAACTGTAAAATGTATTTTGAAGGAACTCACCTATGAAGACTGAGAAATAGAATGGCATTCATCCACTTGCAAGGACTATATTAGCACTTCTTTTGACATTAACATAACAGAATTTTGCATTTCTTTTGCTTCTTTAGGCTGCCCTGCAGCTGATTTAGCTTTTGTAGCTTTAGTCTCAGAAATCTCACTGGGCCGAGGGTCATGTTATTTTGAGGATGGAAAGACTGCTGAAGATACATCGTGCGTTTTCAGAATGTAGAATCTTCTCAGCCCATCATCATTATGAGGAATAAGAAAGTTAAACTAAAACACTTTTATGCTTTCTCAGCTGATGAAGTTTTCCTCGAGTTGTATAAATGAGGATATTTTGTACCTACTTCACATAAGTATGTAAAAGTAATCTTACTGAATTTACCTTTTCTCCAACTGTATTTTTGCAGCTGGTTTTAAGAGACCTGTTGTGATATTTGGCCCTATTGCAGATGTTGCTATGGAGAAGTTGTCAAATGATTTGCCTCACCTGTATCAGACTGCAAGTAAGTTGTCCTTCTAGTTTCCTTATCATCTTTAGCTGAAAAAATGGGTAACTTGATCTCATACCTTTCCAGCTACTATAGGTGAGATAAAATGTTTTCTTTGCAGAGACAGAACCCAGAGATGCAGGTTCAGAGAAGGCAACTGGTGTAGTACGCTTGAACACTGTGAGGCAAATCATTGAGCAGGTAGAGTATTTTTCTATGGCATATTAAAGGCATATTATTCAGTCTGTTTGCTCTTAAAACTTGGGAGTTCTCCCATCTTCATTGAATCTATTTCTATAATGATCAAACTTGTCTAATGTAGGGCTGTTTTGAAATGTGTTTAAGATCAATTTGTGTAATTTTGATAGCTGTTCTATAAATGAGAATGCGAACCTGATACTAAAAATTAAATTCTGCTATATTATCCATTCTGAATTGAAGCAGAGGGGTGCGTACATTGTACAATTTGCTTCCTGAATTTGCCAGTGTAGTTTTTCTATCATGCGATGCTCTACACATTGCAATTGTCATCTGAAATCTAGTATTTTAGTTTCCTTCAAAGTTTCCCTTATGTGAACTGACTAGGAAGGGATTGTGATAGCTGTGATATCTACTGAGACTACACTGACTCTTTTTGTAATACTCTTTGGGGATAAAGTAAATAGGTTGTAATCAAAGCACCTAAAAAAGTAGGCTAAATAATGCATTCTGCTGCTTATTATCCTGAGCCCAATAAAGGCAATGCCAGAGGGGTTAAAATGTGACACACAAGACTATTCAGAGCTCAGGCCCCACTGCAGCACACATCCCGTTCATCTTAACACTAGAGGTAATTAAAGGAAAAAAGTCTTTCCACAGCTGATAAGTGTAGATAAAATTCCACAGTTAACACCCAGAATAGTTGGGTTAGTGGAAGCTGTGGTATGCACAGGTAGAGAGAAAAGCCAGTTAAATTCAGTAGAATAAATATATTTAGCTTAACATGAGTTAGTTAATTAGCATAAGAATGTGGAGACAGTTGAGCAAAAGCTGTTCAGAAAAATGGAGCTGAAGAGAAAATGTTGCCTGCTGTGGCTTCTGAATGCAAAATAACTGTAGAGAAAAAATCCAACAAGTTAGGCATCCTAGATTTCCTAGCATAAGATGTTCCAAACTCTGCCCCTTAGTCTGTACTGCCAGAATACTGATTGTGCTTTCTTGTTAACAGGATAAACATGCTCTCTTGGATGTGACTCCTAAAGCAGTGGATCTGCTAAATTATACCCAGTGGTTTCCCATTGTAGTCTTCTTTAACCCAGACAGTAAGCAGGGTGTGAAAACAATGAGGCAAAGGCTGTGTTCCACATCTAACAAGAGCTCAAGGAAGCTTTATGAGCAAGCAAGCAAGCTGAAGAAAACTTGTTCCCACCTCTTTACAGGTAAGGAAGAATATGTGTCAAACCTGTTTATCAGTGGACGTAACTGTGTCTTCAGACATCCACTTACTGCTCTGCCTATTAACTCAATATGCAGACTGGAACTAGGACTGTGAAAGTATGATCATGAGCAATCTCTTCTTTGACTTCCTCTCAAAATTCCTTGTTTTGCCAAGTTACAATTCAGAAAGATCTGAGAGTCAGCATACTGTCTTTCCAAGGCAATAAGTTTGAGTTAATAATCTTAGGATATGGACAAACAAAATAAAAATACTATATGTTTGTGATTTAAATGAAAAGTCTGTTTAACATTCTCACATAAATGTGTATAAATACTTTCTCCTTAATTTTGTATAGCCACCATCAATTTGAATTCAGCTAATGATAGCTGGTATGGTAGTCTGAAGGATACAATTCAGCAACAGCAAGGCGAAGCAGTTTGGGTGTCAGAAGGAAAGGTAAGCAGTCAGTCCATGCTAATCTATACAGATGTCTCAAGATAACCTCTTGGCAGGGAGAATGTTCAAATTTTTGTTAGCTCATGCTGGATAAGTAGTCAGTTGCTGGACAAGTAGTCAGTTGATGTCTGTCTTGGTAACTAAAAATACCTGCTTTTCTGTTATGCTTTGGAACTGTGATCACTAATGCTGTGGCTAGGGAAGAGTAATGAGGAGGAATAAACTTCACAGGATTTTCCTTTATGATTCTTCATTAGAATTTCTTTTGGTTTTGCAGAGTCAAATTCTTAAGTAGTTGTTAGCATGATGTAATGAACTATCTAAGCTCTAATTCTTATTTCTTTAGTCTTTATTCCTTAATTCTTAATAACTTTTCTGCAGGTAGATGGCATGGAAGATGATGCAGATGATCGCATGTCTTATCTTACTGCCATGGGTGCAGACTATTTGAGTTGTGACAGTCGGTTGATCAGTGACTTAGAAGATACAGATGGAGAGGGAGGTGCATACACTGATAATGAATTTGATGAACCTTTGGATGAACCGAGAATTTCATCTGTTGGCCGGTCCTCCGAACCTGTACATCATGAGGAGGTGAGATGCCTGGATTTTCAACAAGGCTGTGCTTTGGACTTTATGAAGGCCTTGTTTATGTGGTCTAGAAATAAAAAAATATTCTCTTGTACTTTCTTTAAGATGCAGCATTATGTTACTTATGACGGTGTTTCAGAAGTATCTTCTGTAGGGCAAAAGAAATAATACCTCTGCTGCTCTGCTTAATTCTGTAGGTTACTGCTGATGTCTCATCACCTTGAACTTGACAATTATATCCGCAGTGATTATGATCAGATTACTGATAGTCCTCTAACTTTTGGTTATTCTTCCCAAAATAGTAAACATGAGAGAGACAAAAAATGGTTGAATTACTGCATACTGCAGGTTTTTTTTTATCTCTTATGTTCTTTCACAGAATATAAAGAAATTTAGCTTGGAACAAAGAACTCCATTGAGGAAAGCTGGTAGCAAGGAGATCCTTAGAGAACCTAGTCCACCTCCAGCATTCAAGCCTGAACCACCTAAGGTAAACTTGTAGAAACAGAATACGAAGTTCCTCTTTCAGGAGAACTTTTCAGGATGACACGTTAAGAAAAGCCACAGGAATGATCGAAGACAAAAAAACAAGGAAAGTGTGGAGAGAAAATGAATTAGGGGGCTGCAAAGCCCACTGGAAAGAAAAGGGATTATAGTTGTCTTCAAATTTGTGAGATTTCTATATAGAGAAAGAAATG
Source organism: Tragopan temminckii (assembly GCA_028571105.1). NCBI lineage: Eukaryota > Metazoa > Chordata > Aves > Galliformes > Phasianidae > Tragopan > Tragopan temminckii. Next base: position 27,430,880 of record JAOWBP010004700.1, read on the forward strand.
ATACTGCTTTTTGTGTCTGCTAATTAATTAAAAGTCACTTTTTGAAAGCACCAAGAACAAATCTAAACTGATCATCAAGAAAAGTGTATCTGATGAGCCATTGTTGTGAAATGCAAAAACAGAATCTACCACCTCTGTCATCAGTTTCCATTACTGGAAATCGTTTTTAACTAGCTAGTCAAATCTTGCTCAGGAATGAAACAGGAAGAAAAAAAAAAGATGATGATTGGAAACCAAATTCTACTATTGCAATTTCTGATTTCCACTGACCTTAGAGTCTTTTCTGCTTGAGACTGGGTGCCCTCACAGTTTTCATTTCATATACAAATATATTCCAAAAATACTTTAGCAATGAAGGTAGGGCCAAGTAGAATGCAAACAATGAAAATAACGGTGGAAGAGAAAATAGGCATGGTGCTGTGCACTTCTAAACTCCAGGTAATAATATTTTGTATTAGGTAGTGTGGACAAATCATCTAGGTGCTCAATATTCTCTCTGTTCTTCCTTGGAATGTCTTGTAGTTATGGTAATCTTCAAAGATTTGTACCAATAAGTCTAAATGTACTACTCTTCTGTAGGTTGATATGTAGCATATGGGTGTATGGCTACTCAAATTATCCAAACGTTCAAGTACCATTCAAGATTTTCTTTGAATGAAGGGTGACATTACTAAATACAAAGGCAAAATGAATAACTTCAGATTGAAGTCTTCATTTCAGATAATAATATGAAATTGCTATTGTAAACATACTATTAATACTTATAGGGGAAGTTACAAAACAAAGAGGATCTATATGACTTCCCTAAGAACTATGACTCCAAACCAAGTAACATCCATGTGAGCAGTGAGACTTCAACTGTATCAGCCAAAGCAGCGCCACCACCTGTTTCTGTGAAGCCGACTTTTGGGCGTCCCATCCTGAGAAATACTCAGCCAGCAGTCCCAAGTGCAGAAGAAGAAGAGGAGGGAAAGTTGGAAGAGGAAGGAAGTGAACAAGAAAATACTCCAAAATCTGTACTGAGGAAAGTAAAAATATTTGAGGAGATGGATCATAAGGCAAGGATGCAAAGAATGCAAGAGCTACAGGAGGCCCAGAATGCCAGGGTATGAAGAAATGTATTCTTCCCTTGTTGTGCTTTCCGCATACAGAATAGCCTGCATCCTGAAAGTGAAAACCATGCACTTACATTGTGCTGAGTCTGGAGGGGGAAAGTGTGGTAAATTACACAAAGGGAAATACCATTGTGTGGATTTGCATGTAAAAAGAGAGTGTAATTTTTGGCTTCTTATTTCAGGTATAGCAAGCTGTATTTTAAATATCCTTCTGTTCTTGCAATCCCTCATTTCTGCATGTACTTTTAATCAGTACTCTAGCAAAAGATCTTGCAACTGCAGGAATATAAATAAGATCATTAATCAGTTTGCTTTAATTGTTTCAGATGTAGCTGTGACATGCTGTGTCTATTATCTAGGGTTCCCTCATGGATAGACTTAAAATGAACAGTTCTTTTCTCTAATTTTATTTTAAAGATTGAAATAGCCCAGAAGCACCCAGATATTTATGCTGTCCCTGTCAAAACACAGAAGTCAGACCAGAACTGGCCCCAGCCCATGAGGTAAGGCATATCCAATTTAAAATATTCTGTCTTGAATGTGTAGCTCAGTGTCAAGAGGATAGTTTTTATTCATAAAAACAATCCTACTTCAGTAATTGCTTTCTCGTGGTGCCTTGAAAATTACTGTAATAATGAGGCAAAACTTCAGTTAACCCCTCTTGTTTTTCATGATTTTCTTTTTTCTTTTAGTGCACTCATAGTATTTTAGTTAGCTAGGAAGAAACAACTGTGCATGTTTACTGAGAGACTTGCACAGTCAGTTTTTAGTTCCAGTTAGTATTAATGTAACTCAGATGCTTTTCTGCATTCATGTCCTTTGAAATCCATTCCATCTGTGCTAGACATTTAGTTACCTTAGTCTAGCCCAGTGAATAACTGCTGTTTTAATTACTCAGGTGCTTTGTCAGTTGCAGATGTATTGCCTGGGTAGGGAAACCAAGAATGAAACTTTGCTGAGGTTACCCATCAAGGCACAGCTGAGGAGAGACCATTTTTTCAATCTAACCAGTCTCATGAAATTGTTAGAGTCTTTCATTAAAGTTCAGTGATTTTTCAATTGTAAGACGGGTGAGACGCCTTTGGCAGACTGCATTTACGTACATCTGCTTGGTGTCACATTAAATGGGCAGCACCAAAGTGCATGAAAAGGAAATACACAGATTATTTGTGCCTGCTTTTTTAGAGATGGGAGCCATCGTAAGAGCCTTGAATGAAGGCTATGAGTTGTTTAAGAAATATCACATCTCAGACCTTGAGACAGCAGACCAGAGATGCAAGGAAAGGGAGCAGGCATACAAAGAATGGTGCAGAAATGACAGGTGCAGAACAGTTTGAGGAAGACGTCGCTCAGCT
>JAOWBP010004700.1:27436149-27449454 GCA_028571105.1 Tragopan temminckii
GAAGGAGTGGCTGTGGGGAGACCTCGTTGCGGCCCTCCAGTACTTCAGGGGAGCGTGTATGCAGGAGGGAGACCAACTTTTTACATGGTGTGATGGTGATAGGACAAAGGAGAATGGTTGTAAACTAAAAGAGGGGAAATTTAGGTTAGATGTGAAGAGGAAGTTTTTTACTTTGAGGGTGGTGAGGCACTGGCACAGATGCCCAGAGAAGCTGTAGCTGCCCCATCCCTGGAAGTGTTCAAGGGCCAGGTTGGATGGGGCACTGGACAGCCTGAGCTGCTGAGACACTACCTCCAACTTAAGGAGAAAAAAAAAAGAAGAAAAGAAAAGAATCTAATGATTTTTAGAAGCCAATTACGTTTCTTCTCTTCTGCTGATATGTGAAGAGTAACACCAAGCAACAAAGATACGTGGTTAGAATAAACTATTTTTTTCCTGAAAGAAATAGATACTGGCTGTTCTAAAGCTGCCACAAAATCATTCAACAATTCCTTCTTTCAAAAGGAAAATGGATGGTATGATTAGAAATTAGAATGAGTTTGAAAACAAATAAATCAGTGTATATGCACTTTCAATTAGTAAACTTAGATTTTCATGTCAGTTGAAACAATTATGACATTAAAAATGTGTTAAAGAACTACCAACAGAAATAAGATTCTACATGTTGCACTTAAAGTACATTATAGTAAAGTAAAATCAGAAGTAAAGTACAGAGGAAAGAAAAGGATCCACATAAAGGTTAGCGAGTGCATATGTTGAGCAGGATCAGTAGTTTGATTCGCATTCACTACTGTTATGGTATTTTACTTTTTCACTGCAGATTGCACATTTGATGCAGTGCGAAGTATTGTAAAATTTTTAAAAATCCAGTTTCAGCTCCAAGCATGTAGCAGCAACAGAGGCCAACAAGGTCATTCAAAAACCGGTAGTTCTCTTTGAATAATGGAGCAACTAAAATTGAAGTGCTTATCATTTTCTTTCACTGATGTAATTTTACAAATTTAGAGACAGTGACATCTTCAAGGGGAAATGAAATATGTTTTTGCCCATAGTGAAATAGCAGTTTTTAATGAATTTATAGCAAATACTACCAAGTAGTAGAGGACAGAAATACATGAACATTGCCAAAGGGTACTGAGAAATTAAGTAGATTTTCCCATGAGAGATTTGGCACTAGGTCAGCACCACTGCATTAGAAAAAAATCATGCTGAGGTTCTTGTGTACAAGACTTTCTCTTGGAAGACTAGCTCCCCTGGTACTTCACTACAACAAAAGCTAAGGTAAGATTCATAAAGAAGAAAGTCACCAACTCTTTCGACAATAGCAGTTTCCTTTGAAATCTCCCAACAGAACACCAGTTCTGCATGGGTTGGGTGATTCGTCTAGATTGCAACCAGAGGTTTTCCTCCTGTGGGCACCTTCGGGTGATAGCAGAAAAGAGAGAGTAATGGGGAGAACAGAAATAGCACAGTCAGATTTCTGCATTGTTTATATTTTTGCATTATAAGATGCCTAAAGCAATCTGATTTGTTTGTTTGCTTCTTCAGTGCTTTTTTTTTTTTCCAGCAAGGCTTCTCTGGCATCTCCTATGGAACTTCAGTTTCCAAACAAAATTGCTGTTTCTCTAAAAATGCTCTTCAGCTCTAAGAAGTACTACCCAAAGGATGCATTAATCCTGTTTTACAGATAAAATCCACTAAAAATCATATGTGCTCAGCCCCACTGTCAATTTTATATATATAATCCCAGTTTGTTAAAAACAAAACAAAAAATTCCCTCTAATTAGTAATCTATCAAATGTAACACTTGCTTATTATTTTTCCTCAAAGAGCTTTGCAAACCAGATAGCAGTATCATGTTTTTACATGTGAGAACTATTCATTTTTCCAAGTTTATTTAACAAGACCAGTAATAGGATCAGAACTTGAACCCAAGTCTCTCAAGTCTTACACTGGTCCCTTCCCATGGATATAACTCTGCCAAGAATATACAGCATGTGTTGAAATGACCAATATGAAATGCATGCAGTGTTATTTCAGAACATAAGAATTTGTCTCAGCTTACTAATACTGCTCAAGAAATCAGGAAATTTTGGTTCTTTTCATTGTAGAACATACATGTTCAATAAAGAGTCACTTGTAAGAGTGGTGCTGGCATTTGAAAAATTTAAACACCATGTAAGCAAGAAGAAAAATGGAAATTCTATTACAAAATGTAAAGGAATCCAGCTATATATGTGCTGGAAACAAGCAATATGCAGCTCCTACCAGTTGGAAGAAAATCCACTTTGACAGAAAGTAGAAGCTAATTGTTGCAATGTTCATGGAATGCTTATATGGTAAAATAAGAGCTACAGATACTAAGTACATACCTCAAAAATTTTATGGCATAAACAAAACATTCGATCCTTTATACATGTTATAAGATTTTTGGACTTCACTTCTTGGATAAAAAGTAATTCACCCATTCACAAACATGAAATGTGTACTGATGCTTTCTGGTCTTCATAAGTTTTAGAGAACAGATGAGTTCCTCTACCAACTACCAAAATCACCCACTCTTGTTTTTGTCCTGGCGGACATCAAGTTGAACATGAGTGAGAAATCTGCCCTTGCTGCTAAGAAGTCTAACAGAGAGGTTGTGGAATCTTCCTCTCCAGAGATCTTCAAAAGCCTGGTCTTCAAAAACGTGGCCCTGGGCAATCTGCTCTGAGCATCCATGCTGGAGCATGGATGAGGAAACCTCCAGAGGTCCCTTCCAACTTCAACCATTCTTTGATTCTGTGAATGCGTGAATGTGAGAACACCACACTGTGGTGGAATCAAGCCTAAGATAGATGTGAAAGACTGAAGGTATGAAAAGACACAATGAAGATATGACTATAGCTTTTATTTCTCTGGAAATGAAATGCCTTCTAAAAACCCACTGTTAGCCAAAATGGCACACGGTGGCATAAGAAAATACAATCAAGGCAGTAACAGAGCGTGAGAAATGAGGGCCACTCGCAGCTAAACAGCTACCTGATGGCTCATAAGACTTTTCAGATATTGTGTTTAGTGCCATCTGTCCATACAGTAGGCTACTTTTGCATTTCACGGTGATTTGGAATTCATCGTGTCTTACAGTTTTCATCGCATTTTTGGAAAATGATTTTATCAACAAGGAATAAAGGAAAATACCCCCAGAAAGCACTGGTCAACTATGTTTAAGAAAATTGTATGTCTGTATTATTACGTGACTCGCTGATTTCTAGCTCAACGTCAGGAATGGAAGCAGCATGCTAAACTACAATTGCAAATTTCTACCTATCAATAGCTCTTTCAGTCAATCATCAAACTGTTTAAATTATTTTGTAGCATTTGAAGTAATAGTTTTACCCTTAGAAAATGATAGTGGTTTGAGCTTGCTAAAAAATTTCCCTATGTACATTTATTTTAGATTAGACATTTATGATATGGACGTCTTTCCATATACCAGCAACACGATCCAATGGTCATCCTGTAACTTACCTCCTAGGCTGTTCATAAAAGCAGCCTGTCCTGTCTCAACTGATTCAGTGCTCAAGGACATGCCTGCATGTTTATACTCTAAACAAAATCAATAGCTAAATTACACAACACCTGCCTTTTCATCTCAAAAACTTTGTTTCCTTCCCTATTTAAATTTCCTATCTTTTAACGTGCCATGTACTTCTCTGAGAAGAAAAGGCTGACATTCCCATTCAATTCTAAATTTCCATCCATTCATCTAGTTGGGTGGAAGGGAAATCCCTAAACTACAGTTTTTGCAAAGTGAAAGTGAAAAGATGAAACTAATACCTCCTCTTCAAAATGAACAGGCAGCTTTGTGAAGCAGAGAGCAAAAAGTAAGGAATCCAGCAGAACAAAGATTTTGAGCATATATTTATCTTCTAAGCATATTCAAGTCAATGCAGTTAGAGCACATTCTAGAACATATGTCCATACTATTTTGCTAGCCAAAACTGGAAATGAAATTTGAGCATGTATTTGCCAATCACAGGAGGAAGTTGAAGCCAGGTGTCTCTCGTGGCAGAGAATTACTGTTTTTGGGTCATCGCTTCACTGCAGGTAGTTAAGTTTGTCAGAATAAATCACTGTTTTCTGCAGATGAGGAGTATATTTTTCTTAGATCACTAGTGCCATGCAGGATTTCTCAGCTCTGTTCTACTTGCACAAAGTCATCCTTCTCTGGAGTGGCGGTAGCCACTCTATCCTGCAAGTAGCTTGCGCTGCCTTTCTGCTTCTGTTACTGTTAAGCAGAAAAGACATCCTAGCACAAAGAATGCTTTTTTGAGAACATTCTTGATCATGCTTGCCACCTAATAATTCAATAAGTGGAGTAAGGAGAGAGATGGTTGTATCAACATTCACTTTCCTTACACGTGAGTCTTCCAGCAGCATCCAAGACCTATTTTGAAACTCTACATAAGGAAACAATACAAAATGCTAACTCTTACTCAGGTAAAACTCATTAGGGCTGTTGGTAATACAGCTGTTTTTTACTTAAAAGACTCAGGCAGTAGTCTGATTTACAGGTCATGCACAAATCACCATGGCCTCAGACAAAGGTTTCAAAACTGGGTGAACATTTTTTACAGTTTCTTGACTATATTGTAGAAACCAGGTTATCAAATCAGAACACAGATCCATCAGATAAAAAGGGAGAAAAGGCAGAATCGTTAATGAAATAGCCTGCCACCACATTCCACTATAAAGCAGAAGTAATTCTCAGCATTTCTGCATTTCTAGTAATCATGCCAGTAAGATGTAACCTTCCCAAGCATTATCTCAAACTGCCTTGTATATTGTTTTTTTGTAGGTGGTTGGTTGTTCAGTTTCCCTACTGGAAAATGGACTGTCAGTCAGTCATATGTAATAATTTTTGATCATGTACATCTCTTCCTCCTATCTAGCTCAAATCACAGAAGCTATACTTGTATATACTGTCTTTTTTTTTTTTGGAAAAGCAGGATATAAGACCGGGGAATAACCGGGGAAAGATGTTTGAGAGCTGCACTTTGTATTCTGAACAACTAGGCGAATTTTTCAGCTCCTCAGAAAATCTGTGAAATCCAGAGGAAAACAAACATCCTCTAGAGGATGCTAAAAAGAGGAATACATGTGGGTAGCAGACAGCCTGCCCTGAATAGCCAACAGCAGCAAGATAAACTCTGTCCTGTGGCAGAAGGGGCTGTCCCAGATGCTCACCTGCTGCACTGCCGAGCATGGCAGCTGTGGGTGCCAGTGGCCAGCTGTACTACAGCATCATGTGATAGACTAAACCCACAACCTGAAGTCCAAACACTGGAAACGCAGGAAACACCTGTCCCAGCCCCAGCCTGTCACACCAGAGCTGGGCCAGGCCTAGCTGCAGGGCTGGTGGGCACCCGAACAGCCCTCTGCTGCCTGAGTCTGGAAGTGTCGATCAGTGACAGGCTTTCCATTACCTTCTTAATAGATGCTGGAGCTGTGATCCATAAGAACGTATGTGAAGGGAGAGCCCCTCTTGCAGGAGGCAAAGATTCAGTAATAGAAGAGAACGGCAAAGCAGTTTACCCTTTGGTTAAAGCTCCGGCAATGGCAGCACTGTGAAACTTGAGAATGGTTAGCATCCTGTGGAAAACTTCTAAACACAAATATAAAAACTTAGAATTGCTTTGTCAAATTATGTGTACCAATACTTTCTTTTCATCATTATTTTTTAACGTCTTTATTCGCAGGAAAAAATCTCCTTTAGAAATAACTTTCACAACTGCAGTACAAAGATGAGCTTTATACATCCATCATTAAGTAACCATGGATGGAATCAGTGAGTCCACTAGCCACCTAAGTTAAAAACAATAATTAAAAAAAAAAAAAAAAAAAAACAGAGGGATTAGGAATGCCTCGAATGCTTTCTGATCTCTTAGACGCTCCATGGCCAACCCATTGTCCCCTCAGTTACAGATTCCAGCCTGTGGGACAGGGAGATTAAGTTTGCACTGATGGACATGTAAAATAGTGGCAATTTCTACTTCAGTAAGAACTCAATAGACTATCAGTGCTAGCACAGTCTACGTGAGTTCTTATGCTGGTATGGGCAAGGGGCATCCCATGGCTACATAACTGGGTCACAAATGGATTGATAGAAAGTAAGTATGGGGACTATTCCGGGAGGAAAAATTTGCAAAATAGCTTTAATAGCTTTAAGTAAACAAGTAAGACATGTTTATGCCTATGATCAACAGTATACCCCTGAAGCTGAATGGGAAAGGGCAACTAAAAGCACTGGGCATAATTGGCAGGACTTTGGTAGTGTATGAGGGACTGCAGAAGTGACTTGTTCAGGAGAAGGTCAGGGATTGCCCTGTGCTGGTCATAGCTGAGACCAGCTAGCCCCAGAACAGCCCCAAATGTAGCAAAATATGAAAAAGAATATGGTGCCGCTGAGAGGTATATTTAAGAAAGGGTTGTAGCTACTGTGGGAAAGAGATGTCAAGGAAAAGAAAAGACTCTCAGGCAAGGGCAAGAAAGAGGCAGGTAGGTTCCTGAACAGGAGCAAAGCAAAGAGATGCCTGAGCCAGGTGAACTAAAGAGACACCAGAGCCAGTCACAGGGCAGAGCCATCTGAGCAGGGCAGAGCCATCTGAGCAGGACAACACCACAGAAGACAAAGGAGGTGATACACTCCAAAGGGGGCTGCAGTCTGTGCAGAAGTTTAAGCAAGAGCATCCAAGTAGGAAACAAAGAGCTGCAAAGGCAAAGCACACCAATAGACTGACCTCAGCCTCCCACACCTCTATCATGTCATCCAAGGGAAGTAATGCAGGATTCAGTAAGGAGATGGGAGTAGTAGGGTACCCAGAGGTATCCAGGGTGAAGTTGAGGTGTGTTTCCTTTTTGTTGAATTGGTTCTTTATCTCTCATTGTCAGAATCAGAAATTAGAAGTTTCTTAATTGGTGTAAATTAAATTAAGTAAAATTCCATCTTGGCTGTGATACTATTAATGTAACTAAAATTAGTACAGTCCAACAAGCCTGTGACGAATGGTTAGAGAGCTACACAAATGGTCAGAACGTGATGGGAGTTTGGTTCTGTTCCAATGTGCAGACAAACCACTGCCACATGCTCCTTCTAAAAGAACAGTTTAGTATAATTGTGCCAATTTTGCCAAACTATGGTTTGGGGCATCACCAAGGGCCACCAATATGCTAACATAACAAAAGGGAAAACATTATGGGAAAACTCATAGATTGATCATGTAGGCCCCATGCAGAGAACTAACAAGTGACAGCAGCATATCCTGATTGATAGTAAGAGGCTTGGGAAAAATGCATACCCTGTATGGAGTTATTCAGCATTGCCCCTAGTAATAGGATTAAAATAATGTTTTTTCTACACTCCCATTGTCTCAAGAAACACAATCTGATAATGGATTCCATTTTAAAAATAAATAAGTACATGGACAAAAGGGCTGTGATGGACCCTCCATCTACCATATCAACCACAGAACAATGGTACTGTAGAAAGACAGAATGGTCTGCTAAAACAATTAAATATTCACAGACAAAATCTTACAGACAATTTACTGGAATTTAGATGATCATCCAGGAGGAAATATTTGAAAAGTTGTGGCAGTCAGGTGAAGTCCCAGGTGACTGGAAAAAAGGCAACGCAGCATCCATTTTTAATAAAGATAGAATCATAGAATCATAGAATAGCCTGGGTTGAAAAGGACCGTAGCAATCATCTAGTTTCAACCCCCCTGCTATGTGGAGGTCGCCAACCAGCAGACCAGGCTGCCCAGAGCCACATCCAGCCTGGCCTTGAATGCCTCCAGGGATGGGGCATCCACAACCTCCTTGGGCAACCTGTTCCAGTGCGTTATCACCCTCTGTGCACAAAACTTTATCTTAAACATCCTCCTAAAGGATAAAAAGGATGACCCAGGGAACAAACAACCTGTCAGTCTCACTCTTGTGTAGGGAAAGTTCATGGAGCAGATCCTTCTGGAAGCTATGCTAAGGCACATGGAACACAGGGAGGTGATATGGGAGAACCAACATTGCTTCATCAAGAGCAACCTAATGGCTTTCCATGATGGCGTTAGTGCATCAATGGACAAGGGAATAACCACTAATGTCATCTATCTGGACTTCAGTAACCTGCCTTTGACATGGTACCTCACAACATCCTTCTCTCTCCAAATTGGAAATATATGGATTTGATGGGTGGACAGTTCTATGGGCAAAGAACTGGTTGCAGAATTGAACCCAGAGAGCGGTGGTCAATGGCGCAATGTCTAGATGGAGATCAGTGTCAAGTTGTGTCCCACAGGGGTCAGTGCTGAGACTGATATTCTTAAATATGTTCATCATTGACATTGACAGTGGGGTTGAGGGCACCCTCAGCAAGTTCACAGATCACACCAAGCTGTATGATGAGGTCAACATGCCCGGGGGACAGTATGCTACCCAGAGGGACCTAGACAGGCTTGAGCAGTGGGCCCAGGAGAACTCATGAGGTTCAACAAATCCAAGTGCGAGGTCTTGCACCTGTGTCATGGCAATTCCCACTACCAATACAAGCTGAGGATGAAAGGACAGAGCACAGCCCTGCTGAAAAAGAACTGAGGGTACTGGTGGATGGGAAGCTGGACATGAGCCAGCAATGTGCCCTCACAGCCCGGAAAGCCAACTGTATCCTGGGCTGCATCAAAAATGCCTGGTCAGCAGGGTGAGGGAGGTGATCCTGTCCCTCAACTCTGCACTGGTCATGCCTCACCTGGAGTACTGTGCCCATATGTGGAGTCCTCGGTCCAGGAGAGATACAGACCTATTGCAGCATGTCCAGAATAGGGCCACAAAAATGATCTAAGAGATGGAACACCTCTCCTGTGAGGACAGGTGAAGAGAGCTGGGGCTGTTCAGCCTGCAGAAGAGAAAGCTCTGAGATGACCAGATAGCGGCCTTTCACTATCTGAAGGGGAGCTACACGAAAGAAGGGGACAGACTCTTCATAGGGTCTGTGGTGATAGGAGAAACAGAAATGATTTCAAACTTAAAGAGGGGAGATTAAGATCGGATATAAGGAAAAAGTCTTTTACAGTGACAGTGGTGATGCATGGCACAGTTTGCCTAGAGGGGTGGTGGAAGCCCCATCCTTGGAGACACTCAAGGTCAGGCTGAACCATGCTCTGAACAACTTGATCTAACTGTGGGTACTCCTGTTCATTGCAGTGGAGTTGGACTAGATGAACTGTAAAGGTCTCTTCCAACTCTAAGGATTCTGATTCTATGAGAAGCCCTTCTAATCAATGATTTGACTTCAATAACCTATCCAACCCCTTTACACCAACTCTAATCCACACAAAGTACAGAACACAAAAGAGTACTTGTCCACTCTGCATAAGGAACTGATGGGGTTACCTTATTGTGCAATCATGAAAAGCTTTGAATAAAAATAACAGGGAAGAATTATTAATAGATGAGGAGCATGTGTGTATGTGTGTTGGTATTCTGGACTTCTCCATTAATTTATAATGTGAGTCACATCTACACCCTACTCTGACATTCTGCTTATTTTTCAGACCCAAGACCAATAGCTGATTGGAGTGCAAGCTGAGGGGCTAGAAACATCTTTTATTCTACTTTTAACTTGAACAATTGGAATTGAATAATGGAATAATTGGACCATGCTAACATGCCTTACGCAATGATCTTGCAAATAATTCTGTGGGGAACATGTTATTTTACTACAATGTAATTGACCTCACCTTCAGCTTTTATAAGCATTCACAGTGATTTCCAGTCATTTTCTAAAACAGAACGTGAATGCTTTAAGAGCTATTTCTGCTTTCCTCAGTGACAGCAATACATACACCCTAAAGAAGACTGAAATAACACTGTTAATTCTTGAGATGCAGTCAAGATATTATGGAGTTAACTTTCACGTCAGTTGTATTGCATCAGAATATGCACCTAAACTACTGCAAAATGTTTGTATAGGAAAAAGAGGCACATAAATATCAGGAGATAAAACAATTACCGAAATTAACAATACAGGGCAGAATTTAGCTCCCACTGACTGAATTTTGTCTTTCCTTTTGACAGAACAGTTTTGTGGGCATGGGAATATTTTACATAGTGAGCTTTAAAAAAAAACAAAAAAAGCCAATTCAATGCTAACCACTGTGATAACTAAGCTTGGCACTTTCTGTGAATTTTCTATGGCTGCCTAAACAAGCTACCTGCATGACTAGTCCCTGAGGTCCAGCTTGTAATCAGAAATTGTTTGCAGGTTGCTGTAATGTTGTTTTTGGCTTTCCTGTAATAATGTCATTTCAGACAAACTGAATTTGCTTTTTAATGCTGAAAATCCGCAAACCCCAGAAACTTTTAAAAGGAAGTCTCAGTTTTGTCTGTAAGATAGTATGTCCACTTACTAAAATAGAATCCAACTGAAATAAAATTTCCCGTCTTGAAAAGCAAGTGGAGCTCTTTTTCCCTGCGTGTTTTAATAGCTTTGCAAAAGCAGAGGCCTCTGGATTTCAGTGCTAATTTGATTTCAGATTATTTATCATTTGTTAATCAGTCTTGCTAGCATAAGTAAATGAGCTGTATGTTGAAGAGATCTAGGAAGATCTGGAATCCTTACATAGATGCTAATATCACAGTTTAAATACACATTCCTATGCTGTTCCCTCTACTGCAACTTGTGCTATCTATTAGACACTAATTGCATGTTACATGGGAAAATGCATATGCAGAGGAAGGGAGAACAAAGCAGCATCTTCCTCTTCTGTACAACTTTCAGTGACAGCCAGGTGAATGGAGGAGGATGAGAAGCATACCCTATTGGCTTATATCCAATCTTATCTCAGTCTCTAGTGGATAGCCTACACATGTCTAAAACAAAGGTATGTGGTTAGAGCCCCACAGCAAAAAAAAAAAAAAAAAAAAAAAAAAAAAAAGGGAAAAAAAGTTGTTTGAGAGAAATCTCTGCATCCATACAGTTTACATTTCTGCTTGTGACTCCTCTCAGATAGTTATTTCAGAATTCAACACAATCTTCTACATGTAGTAGTCGTCTGTGCTTCCCTACATTGCTTAATATACAGAAATATTAGGTCACATAGGTAAAAGGAATTTTTCAGATAGATAGAAGTCTGGCAGTGCAAGATCCTAGCTAGCAGAGACATGGAGATACAGTCAGGCAGCATGGCAAAACAAAGCCAAGTTGTCTCAAGTCAGTTATTTTGTATCTTGAAACATTTACCATCTTCCAGTTCATTGACTGATGTTTCTCATTCCGTTGTGGGTTTTTTTGGCTTTTTTTTTTTTTTTTTTTACATTTTTTTCAAATTATGACTTTTTGGTGACATAAAAATATCTTTGAAAATAAGAAATATGTAACATATACTCTGAATGGCTTTAGATTTTCTAATTTGGCATTGATTACAGCAAAGGATATCAAGTATCCTTTAGCCTAAGAAATTAAAGAGCTGACTGTACAAATCTTGTGTTCTGAAGCCCATAGTACAACTCATCTCAATACCTGTAAGGATGCTACTGCTTTTCCCAAACAGCACAACTGGGCTGACAGACAGGATCTGATTGCAATGCTTCTGCAGTTAACCCCATTCCCTGCAATTAAATAAGGTTGGCATGCCTCCAGAATGCATATGTAACCTACAGAAATAATATAACAAATTTAATACTGCTTAAATAAGTGAAATTCCATTGTATTTTTATGGTAATAGTGTATGGATATATGCCAAAGAGCACAAGAACAAATGAAATAGAGGAAATGCTGCCCAAGACTCAAGAACATAGCTTGACTCCATCAGAGACAAATCACAAATTGTAACTTTATCACAAAACCCAATAAAAAAAGACAATGAAAAGATCCATTTTTTTGTCTACAGCATGAAATGTGGGCAGAAGGGAAATAACATGTATGATCTATTCCAAGATCAAATTCTACTCCGTGGATGCCAACAGAGATTCAGGGTAGCCAAAAACAGTCAAAGAAAGATACATCTGTAATATCATATAAATTGTCTATGCCTTGTAGAATGCTGAAACATTCTTCCATAGTTCAGATACCTGGATGCTCCAGGGACTGTGAGCGCTAAACATTTTTCCCTTTAAGCTCCACTGATAGACTGTGAAGGAGCAGTGCATTTTCTGCATTACATTTTACCGTAAAAAAACTTCCGAAATGAGAGAGCCAACACCTATCCCTTAAAACTTGGCTGAGCAAAATGAAGCCCATAAGGATAGAACTGTTTACAGACTGGATTCCAAACTCAGGAGTGGGTTAGGAGACATGGATCAGCTTTTTGTTCTGTTTTTTCACCCACTTCGAAGGCCAACTAGTCCTCTATGAGCAACCCCCATTTTTCTACAGGGAAAGAAAAAAGAAATGATGAAGTAATCCCAAATTATTTTCTTTCCATCAAGGGAAGAAAAGAGAGTAACTTCATGTCAAGACTTCATTTTGTGTCTGACCCATGCTACAAATCTGCTTAGAAATTCTGTTGCTTTATGTGTGTCAAGCCATAGCAACTTAATCAAGAAGCTCTGTATTTCAATATATGCCTCTCTAAATTTCCAGAGATAATTAAGGTCTTTAGGGCTCACTTGAGTGTTTCATCTGAAATTATAAAAAGTAAACACATGCTTGTCTTCCAACTACTTGTTAACCAGGAGAAAAGGCAGGGCCATACACTGGATACTAGAAAAAAATATCTGAACAATTACAAATTAAGTGAGAACAATCCATGGACTGAATGATGCAAGGACCCTGGTTGGAGAAATCACACAAAAGAGCTGATGATTATGACTATCATTTATTTATTATTTACTTATTATTATCCCTTATTTTTGCTTTCTTATTGCGCAACCAAGCTATACATTCTAATATATGCAGTACTTAACTATTCCAGAGTTAGGGTTGTAGTGCTGAAATTCAGAGACCCACATCTTAGAAAACATGGCATTAAAATGAAAGTTTTAATGCCAACAAATTGTCTTCAGCTGGGTATGAAAGAGCTTAACAAAAGTATCTGAAACTTAGCAAAATGGATGTAATATATAGACAAAATTAAAACTAGCTAAATGCAATTATTGGTTTTGCATTAGTACAATATTGCTAAGAGATGGCTATCTTCTTGTATAGAATACCAGGATTGACTCATTTTATAGACTCATTTTATTATATTCTCTGCCCAGAGAGGTTGTGGATGCCCCGTCCCTGGAGTTGTTCAAGGCCAGATTGGATGGGGCCCTGGGCAGCCTGGT
>JAOWBP010004700.1:27456690-27481521 GCA_028571105.1 Tragopan temminckii
CGCAGCGCAGCGCAGCCCGGAGCGGCGTGCGGCTGGGCGCCGGGCGGCGCGTCCGGAGCGCGTACCCAGCCCTAACCGGGCTGGAGCCCGAGCCGCCCGGATGGCGGCGTGGTGTCTGCGCTGGCGTTTCTCTTTTATCTTCTGCTTTCTTTCGCTTTTTTCTTCCTCGCTCCAAATCAGAGTTTATTTAGATCTCTGGCAGCTGCGAGCTTTCTTTCAGCCCTGCGCACGGGACCATGCTTACGCTTTCAAAATGTTCTAAAGCTGCGCATGTTAGCTGGAAATGCCCAATTACTTTAATAATGAAAAAAAAAAAAAGACTTTTTTTTTTTTCATGCTGGCTCTGAAACGATAACATATTCAGTCTTTAAAAAAATTACCAGAAGTGTCTTTTGAGCATAGCAGCGTGAGTGAAACGTCTCAGTCAGAAGCAGTGTGGGATGCTGGAGGCAGCTGAGGGCTGGCGTTGGGTATGTACCTTTTCCTCATTTTAGGTGCAGCGTCCTTCTTGTGATGCACTGATGAAAGGCACTCTGAGGAAGGCAGTTCCTTCCGTAGACCTTAAATCTTAATGATAATGAAACTAGTGTTGGTGTCCCTAAGGGAAAACACCAATCCCTATACGTATTGGTGCGCTTTGTTGTAAAACCACGTGTCTATTTTGCACTCAGAGAATTAAAAAATGTTTGTTATGAAACTGCAGCGTTATGTATGTGCTTTTGCAACAGCAGTGGTGTTACCAGGAGGTGTTCTGGCCGAGTCATGTATGCCTGTTATGCTAGGTCAGATCAGTCATGTCAGGTTAGTGAAGCGGCTGGAGGGATTTGTTTAAAATGTTAGTGGGCAGCTTCCCCTTTGTGTTCCTGCTTGGCTTTGGGGTGGGAGCGCAGTCTGAGTTGGCTTAGTCACAGAGACCCCCAAACTAAGGGTAATTCCTGCTTGCACCCAGGACCAGCTGAACAATGGCTTTGCCTTTCCTTTTGGTTCCCATTAGTCCAGTGAGGAGTCTTTGGGTGTGTGCTTCAGTTCTACAGCAGTGCTTTCTCCTTCCTTAACTGTCTTGCTCCCAGATGAAGTCACTGGGGACAGCCCGTGGTTCAACAGGTCTGATTAACAGCGCCTGCTGTGGAGGGGATGCTTCTGCTTTCTCTTTCCTTGTGTGCATGCTGGAGCTGTGGCTGGGTAGCAGGAAAACACGTCTCTGATTGAAATTACTTTTTTTTTTGACAGTTGATGAGATGGGAATTGCTGGTGTGACTTTCTGGACATTTTCTGGGAGGAAGCAAAGCAGTAGATAAAAATTTCAGTTCCAGTTGTGTTTTCCCATGGGGTGCTCTTTGGAGTGAAGAACCTTGTCAATACAGACGCCGAGTATCTGCTATGGAGTGTGCCCCGCGTCATCTCAGTGCTGTTCTCACACTCCAAAATACTTTCCATCAGAGCAGTGGCAAATGTTGTGTAAATGGCATCTTCTGAACAGTAATTCCCTTCTTGGTAATGCTGTTTTCTTAATGTTACAGGTAATCTTGTCTGGAATCATAGGGCTAACAACATGGAAGCGGCCAATGATGCTACTGGTGAGTATGGATTAAAACTTGTTGTGTGAGAATTTTCAGAAGATGCAAAGGAATTATCAGATTATCAGTAGTCATTGGTTAAAAAGCTCTCCATGAAAAAACAGATCATACTGTTGAGTCTCTTTTGTAGATGCTATGAAAGGCTGAGTTCTTTGTGCATCCTGGAGTCCTTTTAGGAGACTGTTAAGGGCAGGAGAGGATCATGCCTGCAGAATGTGCTGGTGTTGTTCACACAACACCTTCTATGTAGGTATAAGAAAATTCTTGTTTAGTATGGATAATTCATCTCTCTGAGGCAGTGCTGCTAGACCTTAGAGATAGTTGGTTTGAAAGCTGTGCTCATCTGTCCTGTGCAAGTGTCTGATGGCAGGCTGAGCTAAACTAAACACTGCTGTCCTACAGTATTCAGTGTTAGTTTCAAATACAATTGACATTACATTGTTCCGAGAGGGGAAAATCAATGTGCAGGGTGTGTAAACTGTTTCTGCTTGTAAGTGAAATCTGAAGCTGGGTAGCTCTGAAAGTCTCAGAAATGGGATTTGCATAAAAGCATTTGAAGGTTGGTTTTGTTGGTTTTGCTGGTTTTGTTTTCACTATACTATCACTTCTGATGCCCTTTTTCGAGGATAAAGCAGTTGTTTTGTCTCTGTGCAGTGTGTCCTTGGGATGTGTGTGGTATCTGTGTGGCCATCAGTGAGACGTACCAAGCATCAGGGAACAGGCTCTGAACTCAGTGTTTCTCAGTGGTGTGTTGCTTGGTACTCCAGGAGCAAAACAAGTTTTTGTACTGCTGCTTTGGATACAAAGAAGAACCTGATCTCAGCCTACCAGTCTGGATGGGCTATGTTTTCTTGAAAATAAATATAGTTGCATCTTTTTCAGAATGCCCGAGGCTTGCAGATGGTGCCTGATTTGGTATTACATGAGTTCTGTGCTCTTCCTACAGCACTTGTTGTTTCCTTTTGTCTGTGGTTCACTCCTCAATTCTTTCATGCCTCCCGTGTATAAACTTCGTGGGCCCTTCTGGTCTTACTGAAATAGAGAAGCAGCAAACTTCCTCATCCTTTAGTTTGTGTCAAATGATCTTTTGGGTAGATGGTGAGCAGATGGGAACAGGATGCCCTAGGATGTTGTGCTGCAAGGACGTGGTGAGGTTCTTGAGATTAAACTCCTGGTCTGATTTCAGAGTTGACCCTGCACTGAGCAGGAGGCTGCACCAAGGACTTCCTGAGGTCCCTTTCACATTTTTTCTGAGATCACAAGATACTGTGAACCATTTTTTTTTTCTTTTTTATATTTGCAGTTTATAGACAATTTTTGAAAGCAATATTATGAAGTGCAAAAAAAAAAAAACAAAAAAAACCCAAAAAAACAAAAAAGAAACAGCATTAACTGGTACATGGGGGTTTCAGTTTAAAAAAAATAACAGGAAGCTAACTTCCAGAGGAAGTCATACATTGAACTAGCTATGGTCTATTGAGGAAAGACTGTTAGTTTCTATAAGCAAATTTATTTTGGGATACATTTCTATTACATTCACTGTCTAGTATCTTGAATATTTTCTCTTGGGAGTTTTCAGCTGCCATGTAAGTTGCGAAAGTAGGTTTCCTAAAGAGCTAAGTAATCTGCCTTGTTAGACAGTACAGCTTTGGGTTATGGCATTCATAAACGAAAGTGGAGAACACACTCAGGGCTAAAACAGACCCCATTTCCAGCTGTGACTGCCTCCACTTTTTGCTTCTCATGAAAGGCACTCATACCTGATTCTTGCAAATGCGGTTTAGAACCACAGGGGTTCGTCTCTGCCGCCTTTTGGAGCGGGTGCCTGTTGCCTTTGCCTGTTCAGAAATAGCACAGAGCCAGCTCTCAGCCATCATCACACGGCTGTCCTGGCACGCCTAGCATTAGCTCAAGCAGGTGCCCAGTGTGGAAATGCCTTTATGTAGCAAATAAGCCTTGCAGAAAGGATTGATTTCATACGAAGGTGGTTGAATGAGATCGCAGCAGAACTCAGATATTTGGTGTACTGGGTATGTGTGCTAGACCCATGCCTGAAATTTGAGGAGTGAGGAGTATTCCAGGCTCAGGGTATGAATTAGCACATTTTGCATTGCAGCAGTTTGTTAGTGTTTAGTTGTGTCCGTGTGAAGAACTTGGACTGTGCTCAGCAGTTACAGCATAAAGTAACTGTAGGACTAACAGTGATGAGTATTTTGTGGCTGTGTCTCAATCTACACAGGCCCTTGCATCCATAAGGACAGGCCTATTCTTTCTTTTTTATTGTTGTTAGGTTCTTTGACTTCTTCAGACTCTCTGCTCCAAGTAACCTCTGGAATCCCTCAAATGCATTTAATTTCGCAAACAGCTTTGTTCCCTGCCCAGGTGGGGTAATTCTGTATAGACTTTGACTTTGCCTTGTTGTGGACTGGGAGCTCTCAGAGGGGGCTGTAGTCAGGGGCAGAGATGAGCCTTGCAGCCCTCTCCCTCCCGCAGTTGGCAGTGGAACCATGTTTCAGCTGGGTGCTACAGAACATGCCCACCAGGAGATGTTGGTGCTTGGATGAGCTCGTGGGAGGGACACGCTGATGGTGTTTCTTGAGACTCCTTGTGTTAACTAATTTTTGATTTTTATTATCAGTTTCCAGTCTCTAGGGGGCTGTCCAATGGAATTCACTTTTCTCTACCCCATTTAAAGTGTACAGAGTCTTTCTAGAAGAGGCCCTTTGGCTGCTCTCGTTACAGGATTTCAGAGCTGCCTGGCCTCTGAAAGCTGTGGGAGTACACCTGTTTGCTTCTAGCTCCTTTGCTGTACAGTTCCTCTGAAGATCAGGGTGGTGTATTTTCTCCAAAGAGTTCCTGTCCCTCTCCCGCAGCTCCAGATAATGGCATCTCACTGTGTGGGTTTGCATCATGGTGTAAACTCCCCAGGTGTGCCCTCTGCAGGGCCAGAGGATGCTGTGGATATCTGCAGCTCCCCTGCGAGGTGCCAGCCTGCTGAAAGTGCCAAGAAGAGAGAGCTGGGATGAGGGATGAGGTGACATGGAGAGAAGAGGAGGGCAGCTGCCTCTTTCAATCGGAGGTCACAGTAGCAGGGAGCTTGGGCAGCAGGGCTGATTTATTCCCAACTGTGAGGCAGTGAAGCTGGTGGTTCTTGTAGGAGTCAGGGGTGATGGGAGAGGACAGAGGGAGTGATGGGGTTTCCTCTGGAGGAATAGGGAAGGGAAGGCTATCAGATACAGCTGATGATGGGCCTCCAGAACCACACTGAAGAGAAAACTAGTCCGAAGAGGAATGACTGCAGGAAAGGATGGGAAGCAAATATCAGGTTGCAGGGAAGGAATGCTGTGAGGCAAAACAGAATTGTTGTCAGCTCTTTTGATGGACCTTCTTGCAGGGCCAGAGTGGTCTTCAGCAATGTAGCATCTGAGAAACCCTGGCTCTGAAATCTTACCTTGCTTGTTATTGTCTGAGACTTATCTGTCCTGGGTGTCAGTTGTCAAGTGACTTCGGAAGTTAGCCTGTGCCACTTGTGCTCTGATCTTTACTTCAGAGGAGAAGCTTCCTCCTATGCGTGCCTGCCCAAATGTGCTTATGGGAGAAAGGGAATTTTTTTTTTCCTGAGGTTGTTTAGATATTGGCTGTCAACAGTTCTGGGCTGGATGCTATTCTGTGGCTGAACAGAAGCTGATTTCTTCCTGTCCACTCCAAAACTCCTTCCTTCCACAGGACTCTTCATTTTATTTTCAACTGAAGAAATGTAGCTTCTTTCAGAAGGCGTGTAAACTTGTTGTTGCTTGTTTGTTTGCATACACATCAAGAGTTTGTACCAAAATACTTATTATTTAGGTTCACTTGAACTCCTCATGTCGTTCGTAAATCTTGGCTCTGCTAGCAACAGCCTTATGCTATGCTGATAGGTGTGTTGCAGGTCTCCATATGGTACAATAAATAGGAAATTAGTAAGGTCACATAATTAACACATAGTTATTGCTATTGGTGCTGTATGTGTACGGAAAGTTAATACACTGACTTAAATTTTGCTAAAAGGATGCTTAAAAAGCTTATATGTAGGACACGCACAGATAAGAGTTAGTGACCATGGAGCAAGCATTTTCCTTTCACTTACTTTTTAAGTGCCTGCTTGTGCCTCAGTCATGTGTGTACATATTAAAAGTCAGAGCAATTTCTCCTTGACATTTAGACATCATTGGCTTTGACAGTGGCAGCAGCAGGATAGCGAGAAGTCTGCCTGTGTAGAATAAATTATAGAGTCATGGCCTTATCATGTATGTTTGTCCTGCTGCTGCTGCTGCTGCAGCTGCTATTGAAGCTAATGAGAAAAGTACCACTAACTTGAACAGAATTGGCTGGCTGACACCATTTAGACAGGTCTCAAAGGGCAGGATGTTTCTGTTTTTTTTGTTTTTGTTTTTAATGTGGAAAAGGTCATCCATGCAAGAGATTAGTAGATACTGTCTCTGACATTAGAATACACTTTGATTTCCTGGAGTTTAATTCATATAAATGTTCACCAAAACCTTCTGCAGCTGTTCACAATCCATGTGTATCTGACATTCAGAAGATGAGGAGCAGTGGGCAAAACTAAAGCTGTAATTTGAGTTGTTCTTATTTTTGTTAACACAGTTTGATTCAGACTAGTTACCTCTATTTGGACTTTTAAAATAGCACAATTGTCTTTGCCTGTTCTAAATGTAGGAGCATGTTTCTCCTGGTTCAAAATATGGGTGGGTCCTTCTTTTACTGGAATAAAGCGGACCACCTTTTATTTGTTGGTGTGTAGTGAAGGAGAAGGTTTTTAAATTTGCATCTGCAGAAGAATATAATTTATAAAGCCAGCTGGCAAAGTGCCAGTGGATTGAAAACTGAAAGAACAGTTGGGTCTGGAGGGTGGTGGTCAGTGATGCACAGCCTGACCAAGGCCGGTCAGCAGTGATATTTAAAATCTTAGTGAATGATCTAGACAATGGAACAGAGTGCTCTCTCAGCAAGTTCACAGATGGTAGAAAGTGGAGAGAAATGACTGATGCAATGAATGGTTGTGCTGCCGTTAACACAGACTTGGTCAGCTGGAGAAATGAGCAGAGAGCAATCTCATGAAGTTCAGTCAGAGGAAATGCAGAGTCCTGCCCCTGCAGGCACCCCAGGCAGCAGTACGTGCTGGTGAACTGCCTGTTGGAAGCCCCTCTGCAGAGAATGCGCTGGGGACCCGTGCAGAGAAGCTGCCGACCATGAGCCAGTGAAGTGTGATTGTGGCATAGGAGGCCAGGACTGCTTTAGAAGGAGATTTGTCAGCAGGCAAGGGAGGGGATCCTTCAACTCAGTGCTAGTGAGACGTATCTGGGTGCTGGGCCTTGTTCTGTGGTCCCCAGCAGGAAAGGCACGGGCACACTGGTTCAAGTGCAACATAGGGCCAGAAAGGCCTGTGGCAAGGAGAGGCTGAGAGGCAGGGCTGGTTAGTCTGGGGGAGACTTCTGTCTGTATAAATAGCTGGTGGAAGGCAGTGAAGAAAAGGGAGTCAGACCCATCTTGGTAGTTCCCAATTGACTGGGCATGAGGTGATGGGCACAATCTAAATGCTGTGAACATGAGATAATTATTTTTTTCCTGTGAGGATAGTCAGTGGTCAGACTCAGGCTGCCCGGAGGGGTTGTGCATTCTGTGGGGGCATGCAGAACTCAGGCAGATGCGGTGCTGGGCAGCTGGCTGCTGGGGGCTCTGCCTCAGCAGGAGGCTCAGACTGAGCAGGAGACGCTGTCCTGATCACCTCCGGAGGTGCCTGCAACCTCAGCCTTTCTCTGAAAATGCTAACTGGTGATTAGCAGGGGGAAAAAAAAGGATATTTTCTCTTGACGAGTTCTGCTGGATGCACATTTCTGGCCTCTAAGAGATGTGAATGTCTTATCAAGTGTGGCTCAGATCCTGATCATTTTTTTTCAGACTGTAGTTGGAAGAATTATTTTTATGTCCTACATCTTAAATGGGATTATGTTTTGCAGTCACAAGTAGACCTACATATAATAAAAAACAGGAAAGCTTTTATTTATGTCTGCTAGAATTTACTAGAATGTAAATGTACAAATGACCATCCTTCTTTTGCATATGTATGACAATGGTTATTTCCTTTTTATCATTTGATTTTAACATGTGTAATTTAGGAAGATCTGTATGATAGTTATACCAGGTTTTGCAAACTGTTACATTAGGAGTCTGTATTGTCTACTTATATATTTATAGTTGTATACTGACTTGTTTCTTTTGCAGATTCTGTACCAAAGCAGAGGACTGATATTTGGATTTTCCTCCTCTTGTGCTGTTGCTGTATTTTTGTTGTGTTTTTTTTTTTTAACTGGCTGGTGACTTTGACTAAGTAACTTGTTTACTCAGGACCTCTATTTCTCCTTAAGATGAAAAAGGATAAAATGCTCCTTGTTCTCCTTCAGCTTCTAGTTCACTTATACAAAACTACTTTCTAGCTTACAGTGATCTGTGTTGAACACAGATATAAAACTTTCTTTGCAGGAGCTACATTTTCGTATGTCTTTATCTGGATTATCTCAGTTATTCAAGTCTGCCACAGTTCTTTTTAGAGTATGATTCACTTAAGCACCACCTAAGGAATGACTTTCAAATTAAATTCTGCATTTTTAAAGATAAACAAATAGCACTCTAAGTGCATCCTAACATTAAAAAAAACTCTGATGTGTTTTTATGATATGTGTAAAGCTAGTTGAAAATGCTGTTCCTCATAATTTTTATTGCAGCATGTCTAACACAGTCCCATTCCTCTTCTGAGAAGTGTTATGATCAAGCTTGAGTGAAATCTGCTAGTAGTGAGATGTAAGTTAAAGAATGAGCTTGCATTATAATGTTCTTCAGCTCTGAGCTGTTCAGGAGTGATTATTTTCCCATGAAATTGGTAAAACGGCTCTGATTTATTTTTGGTCCGAATGTCTAGGTAGCTAACCATGGTACATCAGCTAAATTTACTTGAAATGCTGTTGCTGTCTTTGTGCATGTTTGGAAAGGCCTAGTTGCAGGAACTGCTCTGAGGCTGCTTGGAGCAGAACTGAGCCTGTATGCAACAGGATCACCTCTTCTGCAGGTTTTTGTCATTGCTGAATTAAAAATGTCAGTCCATTCTCATAGAAAGGAATCTGAGCACACAGATTAGCAAGGATTTTTCCTTTGTGTCTTTCAAGGACATGAAAGACCTAGTACTTGTTTTGTAGAACTGAGTGCTTAAAATGTAAACATGTTGACATATTAATCTGTTATTTGTTTCCAAACTACTGTTCTGACGTATAGAACTCCTATATGGAAAATTTTGCCTGTATGAATTAGGAGAGGAAAAGTTCTGACTTGTATTTAAAATCCATATCCGTATAGTCTCGTGTAAGCATGGTTTGCAGATTGTGAGGTCTTACGTGAAGGTAGGACTTCATTTTATCCAGTGCTTCTGCTTGTAGTTTTTCAGATACTATTATTCCTACCCTTGCTGTTTTTCCAAGGACTTTATAAAACTGAAGATAATGCCTGATTTATGAACCTAGATGTTCAGGTTTCAGTAGCCAGGAGGAAAGAAAATCATGACGATGAAGCTTAATTGTCTTCACTGTACTTTAACAAATATTTTTCATTTATTTATGCTACAGTATAGTTTTGGAAATTCTGTGCAGGATCAGTGTTGCCATGAGATGTTGTATCTTCCATTTTCTTAGTAATTCAAACACGTTGAGAGGTGAATTCAGTGAAAGGCATACAGTAGATTTCAGAAGTTTTGAAAATTTCTAAGATGCTTTACGATTTTTGGCATGCATTTCCCCATTATTACTGAGACAGTTGTTTAGGGCGTCTGGACAATTCAGATGATACTTTGGAGAACTGTAGAAAATTGCTTCCTACAAAGTTCATCCAACCATTTTAAAGTGGGCAGGAGCAGAAATAGAGCTTGTTGGATGGCTCCAGAAAATAGCTCACTTTTCAGTAGTTGCACGCATTTTATTACTGCACAGTTAATACAGAATAAGTCAAGAGAGATAATAAAGACATTCAGAGTAACAATCTTCTGAATTAAGGTAGAACACATTTGAACACTTCAGTGAAGTCTGAGCGAGTTTTGGAACTTGCCCAGAAGAGGAGACTCACTCCCATCTTCAGTTTGGGGATGAGATTTACATTGCCATAGATTCCTTGCACTGATTTCTAAATTCTGTTTCCTCTACTGTTAACTTTGCATTGCTGTTTCAGGTTAACCTGTTTGTTCTGCTGTCTGTCATCTGTGTGCTGCTGAACCTGGCTGGATTTATACTGGGATGTCAAGGTGCTCAGTTTGTGTCCAGTCTACCGAGATGTGATCTGGTGAGCAGACAGTGATTTGTGCATATTTTGATATATTTATGCACGTTGAGACCACAAAATGTTCTAATGTTGAGATGCAAGTAAGGCAATTAAAATGTAGCATATTGGGATTAAAAAAGGCAACTTGCTCCTTCAGACCTAGACTCAATTCAGTTTGTGAATAAACTCTCTGAAATCCACAACAGTATTTTTATTATCTGTGTCTATAAATGCTTGCTTTTTGGAGGTCTGGAGTCTTCATAAGCTGTTTATCTCCCACGGGTAAAATCCTTCCAGAAGGTATGTTGTGAAGGGTTTTAAAAGAGCGTAATTGGCCCAGAAAGGGTTTTGTTTGACTTCATTGATAGCTGGCCTCTGTTTTAAACATCTGAAGACACAGCTAATTCTGTGCAATGGGTTCCTAAATACATCTTGAAAAAATTCCTCTTGCCAGCATTATGCACTGCCTTTAATGTAAAGACCACTTAAGAATGAGCATAAAGGATTTTTACAGTCATTTGACAAAGGTAAATGCGCTAACTCATTAGCTCATGGGTGGAAGTTTTTCCCCTTTTGCTCCAGATGGTTGCGACATGTTCATACCTTGCAGTGAAAGCCATGAGAAAAAAAAAGTAAGATTATGCCATATTGGATTCCCAGAACACTACTACTGCAGGAAAATCCAGTTTGCACTATAATGCAGTAATTTTTGTCAAATAGGTGTTGTAAGAAGCAGAAGAAAGTCTTTTTATGTGCAGGAGTCGGTGGAGTAACTTAGTGTGGAAGATATAGAATCAGTTGGTAATAAAGATGATTGTGTATTGCAGAACTTTTAAGGATTGATGAAGGATCTTCAGCTGTTAATTTTCATTCAGTGCTTCACGGAAAGCTGTCTTTGGTTCCATAATATGTCAGTTAGCCTAGTGCAGTGAGGGTCCAAGATTGTAAGCACTTGATACCAATGTATGGAAGCAGCATGGAGAACTGCTAATGTTATTTGAGACTAGGTGGTTAAATGTTTCGGGAATTTTAGAGTACTCTGTTACTGGAAGCAGCATAGGGTACAGTTGAAAGATGTTCCTGAAATCATGAATTATTCTGTGTTGGTGCAGATGGAAAACGTTTCACACTGTAACTAGATAATTTGGCAGCTAAACAATTATCTCGTGGCAAAGAAACATTAAATTTCAGCGTGAAAACTAAGATAGCAATATGAATTTGGAAGTTGTAAACAGCAGTGGTATGCAGATATAACTATTACTGGTTTGACTGGGTTGAAACTACTGTTTGGATATCATTCCATTTGTAGAGATACAGAATATACCCATGAATCAAAGAAGATGTATCCGCTCCAAACATAGCATGGCTTACATGTCAGTCAAGAAAGTATTTCCAGGCTGCTATTCACTTGCAGGAGGTTGGATAGTAAAATTGTTCAGTAGTCACTATAGCATTAGTTGTTTTTAAATGTTTTGAGAATATTAATGTTTTGTTTCAGGTAAGTGATGTTTGTAATTGAGCTTTATGATGCATTAATCTTTGGCATACTGAACTGTACAAATTTAATTTCCTAAGTCTGTATGCCAGTCCAGGTACAGTTTAACATGCAGGTTCTGTGTTGTGCAGCTAAAAATGCTGTGTAAAACAGCTTGTACCTTAAAAAGTGGGTTTGTTTCTTTAAAGGTGATTGTAGGTGAAAACAAGATCTGTTTCTGCTGTGAAGAATTTCATCCCACTAAATGCACAGAAAAAGAGAATGCGCTGAAGCTCTACCCAGTGAAGTCATGCAGTGCTGTTCACCTCCTTCTCAAGGTACCCTGTGTTTGCTGATTAAAATGAACTACTTTGATAAAGTCTGAACTTGTGTCAAATATTGCTGAAGTGATGATTTTATTGTGAAAAATTCTGTTTATCTTGTGGTTTTATACACTGATCAGAAGGTTTGGGGTTTTTTGTTTTTTGTTTTTTGCTTATCTTTGGGTCTTGAACAGTGCATTCAAGGTGATTCAACATAGAGTTCTTGTCCTTTCTGTGCTTTATGCAATCAAAGCTGCAGTTTGGTTCAGATGAGGCTGCATGAGTAAAGATGCTTAAGGTTAGGCTTATGATTAGAGGCCTCTGTCATCTCTTTTGGTAGTCTCAGTCCTTCTTAGCTTACAAACTACTAAAATACAACTTCAAGGCCGCATCATCTTCAGCTATAAAAGAGCTTTAACATTTCTCTAATGGCGATTATCTCACAGTTGCATTTCCCACAGAAAAGCTAAGAGGAAGACTGTAATTCTTGGATGAATAGATGGCCTACAAATCACATCTGAGTATAATTAAAGCCTCCTGGATCTTTATCAGGAAACTCTATAGGGCAAAACAAGCATTTGCAAATTATTACAGTCCTGGAGGTCATGAATGCAGAAGTCTGCATCACATATTTTACTAAGAACTGTCATGGTCATCTTTGTGTTTTCTGTGTTTGTTTTTTCTTTCTTTTGACATTTACAAATACCTTGATTTAATCTTTTGATTTCCATAATCTTCATGTTCTTCAGAAAGTTATCTTTGCTCTTTGTGCCCTGAATGCTCTCACCACCACAGTTTGCTTGATAGCAGCTGCCCTGCGTTACTTACAGATATTTGCAACAAGAAGATCCTGCATAGTACGTGAGTGCAAGGCACTGCCTGATATAAACAGTCATACTAACATTGTTACTAGATTACACAGTTCAGTAATTTGTTAGATCTCAGTTGGAAGCTTTGTTAACAGAAGTTGCATTTGATTAGGATGAATCTCAGATTTCTACAGAAGAAATTGAAGAACAAGGTCGCATATCAGACCCTGAAGATTTTGTCCCACCTGTGCCACCTCCATCATATTTTGCAACATTTTATTCATTTACTCCACGAATGAGTCGCAGGTAAAGCCTCAGATGCTCTTTCCTTCTTACTGAGACGTACTAGTTCCTGTATTTCTTGAAATTCACTGGGGGCTTGTGGGTTTTGTTACTCTTCATTTTGCAGTAGTTACATGCTTTTCATAGTAACTGGTGGGCTGGCTTTGTTTATTAGTTTATTACCCAAGTGAGGCTGAATAGTTATAGGCAGAGATAGCATGATGCTCCAGCAAACTGAATCACTGGACTCATTTAAAACTCTCACATTTTGCGGTGTGCAAGAGCATTTTGTTTATTTCGTTGCTTCATCAGGAACAGTGCATGTGTCCTCATAGGTCTTGCTGAGGTAGTTACAGTTTCTGTTGCAGGATTACCTAGAAAATGGTAAGAGAACAGTTTTACACTGAGAAAGCCATCCAGACTTCACTGAAAACAATTGATAAATGACAGGTGGTTCCAGCACCTAATGTGTTTGCTTGTTTAACAGACTGGTGCATGTAGCCGTCTCTGTGGCAGCGGAAGTGTCTATTGAAATGTGCTTGTCACGATTTCCCATCCTGGGAAGGGGCTGTTGTCCTTGTCAGGCACAGCAGCCTTGATGTCATATCTTTCGTGCAGCAGTGTTTCTCTTTGTCTTTTCAGCACAGCAGGAGCCACTGGGCTGTATTTCAGCCTTTTGCAGTCTGGTATAGTGCAGCTGCCTCACTATTACAGCATTGTAATCGTACTCATTGTACCCATTACATCATTGTACTCATGTTTAAAAATGAAATCAAACTAAAGTTCAAGATCTGTTTGGTCATGTGGTGCAGCGGCTCTAAGCTCAGCACGTATGTGGAATAATTGAAAAATGCCAGGGGAACATTCATGCCAACTGGTGGAAAGCTTCAGATGGTTTTGAAGCTTTTTGGGGCAGATGAAGGTGGCTGAAACACTTCTCCCATCTTTCAAATTAAAAAAAGTAATGACTGGCTACCAAAATCTTTTTTTGTTATTGTTTTTTTTTTGTTTGTTTGTTTGTTTGTTTTTTCCTTTCCAAATTTTATTCCTTTCCTGTGTAAGCAGCCTTTTTTTTGGCATTTCCATTCTCTCTGCCCCTTCAGATCATGGCATGAAGATCCTTCTCGTAGCCATTCTTGTTTGCTTTGTGTCCTGAGAAGCCTTAGGCTCTTGGGGAAGGACTCTCCTCAGTGCACTGTCTCTGTAGACAGAACACATCCCGCTGATGGCAGAAAGGCAGGAAAAGATCCAGAGAACAAAACGCCTGGTTGCTTGAGGTGCCTGTTTCAGGACCAAGTCAGTACCTAAAAACGCAAGGAAGAGCAGAGAAAATCTTAGGCAAGTTGAAAGGCTTCTCTGAAGGCTGTGCAGGCAAGCTCCCCTTGTTGGCAGTCAGTCCATCACCACACTGTCCCAGTGCCAAAAGCAGCATTTGCTAACAAGAGTTTCTCCAGAGGATGTTTTGAATTCTTCCCCTTGTGAGCTGCCTTCTGAGAGGAAGATGATGCAGAAAGAGGTCTGGGATTTCAGCTGTATTTGAGACTTCTTTAGTGAAAATTGAGAAGTAACCTTTACCATGAGGTTTATTTGCCTCATGTTACAAATTTGCCTTTGTGAACTGATCGCCTGTAATATCCTCAGCCAAGCATCACTGCAGAAATAGCCTTTAGCCTCTTCCTGTGCAGCTGCATCAGAACATGTAACATGAGACTAGAAGTATCTTGAATTTCAGCTATAATTAGGAATTCTGTAGTTCATGACAATCAGAGCTGGATTACGGTGTTTTGAACACCCACCTGTATTTGGATCTGTGAGGTAAACCTTGGTCTCTGCTAAGCTGCACCTGCAGCAGGCTTGGCCTTGGTTCTGCCTGGGGGCATGTGACATCCTGGTGGCTGTGCTGCAGGAGCGCTTTCTTGGCAGCCATTTCCTCTTACCCTGGGGGTCCAGTGGCTTTGGGGGGTGTTAGGGGCCCCTACTGAGACCCCAAGCTGGAGCAGGCACAAGGTGTTGGCAGAGCTGTTTCCATGCTGAGGGGATGCCATGCCGATGGCTCTTTGTTGTGTTACAGGATGCTGAGCTCTGATGTGATTCCACTGCCGCACATTTATGGAGCAAGGATTAAAGGCATTGAAGTGTTCTGCCCCCTGGATCCACCTCCTCCTTACGAAGCTGTGGTGAACCAGATTGGCTCTGAGCAGGTGTGGTTTGTAGGGATCTCCAAATGTAATCTGTCTGCTGTAAGAGTAAGATCAGCAGCTCACCTTGAAAGCTTTCTCCCAGTTGGGCGTCATGGGAGATAACTATGGTGTGAGCACAGAGGAAGGAGCAGGGTATGCAGCAGAGTGTTGTCCTACAGGGCTGTCGTGCTGCCTTTCTGCTTTGCTTTTGTTCTGTGACTGTACTCCACCCATCTGGGACTACATCAAAGTCTACCATTTTCACTGATCCCTTCTCGCTGCTGTTCTGAAGAAGATACTTTTTTTTTCTGCTGAAACTGCTCAGCAGGATGAAGTTGGCAGAACTGGATGATAACAATTGGTTATAGAAATTCACCAGTTTCACAGTGGAGAGAAACCCAAGTAACATAGTCACTGTGCAGTTACATTCACTGCACAGTTCATTCTCTTGGGTGAATGTTGCAGTTCTTGAAAAGTACTGGAAAAAATGGTGCTGGCTTTTGTTCCTCAGCTTTTTTGTTTTATTCCAGGAAAGCGGACTGCAAGAAGCAGGTGAGGAATTTGTTGCTGATTCAGCAGAAACCAGTGGCAGGCGGGCCTCTCAAGGTAGGAGCATTTTAAAATTTGCTGTAGAACAGTTCTGCCCAATCAAAATTATTTCATACAGCATCTGGCTTTGAAAGCTGGAGATACAGAATTATGATTGGGCAGCTATTTGATTGAGCAAGTTCTCAGCTACAAAATACTGTTTTTCAACGTAGTCACCAGTGTTAGCTGTGCATTTTCACCAAGAGCCTGCATGCTGTGCTTCTGCACCAGCAGATGTGACTTGTGATTGCTGTTGCCGCTGCTGAAACACACTGCCCCCTTCTTCACTGTGCTCACATCCACTGGTTGGGCTCTAGAAATGTTCCATGAATGTCAGTGGGTGCCATTTTTTCCACATAAAGGAATTCAGTGCCACATCTTTGCTTCATCCGCACTTCCATGTCAGACGTCATTGTGTCAGAGTGCCCCTCTGCTGCCGTCTGTCACACGGCATCAACATGTAACAGGATATTGGTGGGAAAGTTCAGCCTCTACTGCCATACCACAATGGCTGCACTGCAAGTGGATGCTACATTTTTCAGCATTGTGTCAGAAAACTGTGGAAATTGCTCCAAGCTGTTCTCAGCATAAATTTACTATTTGTTGCTGCGCGGAGTTGCAGTTAAAATATTGCTGGCTCCCAGGTAAGCAACAGGCAGCTTTTCCACTGCAGGCCTGTTAAAAATTTATTTTACTTTCCATTTTAACTTGCCATTGCTGTACTGATTGTCTTTGGTGCTACGAATGGCTGTTTATCCAGTTGCGCAATGATCACACCACAAGAATATTGAGAAAAAAGGGACTTCTTTTTCTCCTGCCACTGTGTTCTATGGACAGTTTCAACCATTTAGCTTCACACCAAGATTTCTCTATAGCTTGCCCAGGAAGTCAGGAAATGTCAAAGAAAAGATTTAGGATTTGTTTTTTGTATTTCCATAAAACTGTACTGTAATTGAACAACAGTTCATTCCAACTTCCCTTACACTCCAGCAGTCAAACTGAAACTGTTGAAAACCGACACATGCTTCTGGTATTTCATCAGTTGTGACAGCCAGAAAGAAATTCAAAGAAGTGGTAGCACCAAGTTTTGTTCTGAAGGCCGTCTTGTAGATATAGTGACAGTTGCTTTCTCTGGGTGCTTAGAAACCAGCGGATATACAAAATGATACAGGATAGCAAATGTGAGGCTGCATGGTTCCTGCTTTAAGTTGTGAGAACAGAAAATAGAAAAACTATAGAAGACGCATCTTGTTGTGAAGAAGAGTCAGAAAAGTTTACAAAAAAAAAAAAAAGCCATGATAAGGCATTGCTTGAGGTGTTGTTTGTATTTAAAATCTTCCTTCACAAGCAAGCAGATTTGAACATATCGTACTCTCCGCCTCATCCTTTTAGTTTATTTGTCCTTCCTTATTTATTTTTTTTAAGTGGCCTGTGAAGTGACTTTTAACTCTCAGCCTGGCTGAGTTCAAGTGCAAGCAAGCGAGCACATTGATAGAAATAATAAGCAGTATTTCTTCTACATGCCTCAGCTTTGGATGGGCAGTGAATTTAAGAAAGGAAAATGGACTGAGCACTGTTTCCCCCTGTATTAATGTCAATGGATGTGTACCGGGTCTGTACTGCTCCATTTTCTTCATAGCAGCCTGAAAGGTGCTGTGCTTTGGGCCATGGCCAGAACAGTGCTGCTGCCCTGTGGATGGTTGGCAGTGCTGCCAGGCAGAGTGCCTGCAGTGAGGAGTCTGGAGCACGGCTGGGACGGCACGGGTGCCCAGGGCAGGGAGGGGCAGAGCAAGGAGCTGTGCGGCAGCCAGGGCAGAGGAACGCCACCCTCCGTCTCAGCTGATGTCGACTAACAGTCTATAAATAAAAAGTGAAGTTATGGCTTATGCTGGCGGTCTGCTGTGCCAGGCATTTCTGTTGGATGCCACCATTGGGGCGGGTGAGCAAGGTGTAGCTCCTACTGGGAGTGAAGGCTGCCTTCAAGCTAGGTGCATCCCAGCTTCAGGAGGGACCCTGTCAAGCCAAATAGGTGTTTCTCAGCCAATTGTAATAGGAAGACTACCACCTGAGGCCTGGGGGTGCTCAGCAGCTGCCCTTGGTAATTGCAGACTGGATATTTTCAGTACACGCTCCGCTTTAAGCCACTTACTCCTTTTAACACCTGTAAAGTTAATATGGATTTTCATTAAGGTCATGAAATCAATTTATTCTTCTGAATAGTATTAAAAAACACCCTCACCAGAACACCAGTACCACTGTGTCTAATGGAGTGACTGCTAGCACAGCTCCACTAGAGTTAGAGAGTTTACATTGGCAGTGGATTCTTCAGTCCACCTTAGCTCTGGGTCTGCCATGGTTTGTTTCTGGGTCCTGCTTCATGGCTTTCCAGGCTCTGCCCCTTCCTTCTTTTTAGTGGATTCTAGATTGCATTTGTGTAGAAGATAAGGTGCTATCCTCAACAAGTAGAGGTCAGCCAGGACCTAATTTTGCCAAGTGCTTCATTCACTGGTATGAAACAAGGTCTTTAATTTGTGGTGGCTGATTCATAAGCTACATAACTGCAAGCAGTATCTGACCTCTATGGCTGGATGCTGTTTTGTCTTGGTACTTCTGTGCATATGCAGGAGAATTGTAGGCACTGCGAGGTTTAGCTTTCACTTTGGGAAGCCACCCTTCTCTCCAATCAAGTTGAGATTTCTGTGAGGCAAAGCTGTATTTGCTGTTACTCCAGTTGGTTAAGATTAAAAGCTTTCTGTAAAAGTTCTAGCAGACTTCAGATGAGTGTTTCTGGTGAGTGCAGGCACATGGTCGCATATAAGCACTTCTAAGCTTTTGTGTCCAATCATTACAGCTATTTGGGGAGCAAAAAAAATCAGTAATCTGAAATGATTATGCCCTCAGATCTGCTTTGTTCTAACTACTTTCCTTCACCATTGCTATTCTTGATTACTCAGGTGAAGAAATTCCCAAGTCTCCCAGCAGAATGAGCCTTCCACCTTCAGCTGCCAGCCCCACGCCTGCAGAAGTTCACAGGAGAGCCTTCAGTCCCTTACGGAAACGGTCTAAAAGTGATCCTGTGCTACACTGCCGGTTGCCACAAGGTGACTTGACTTTCTCTGTCCTTGCTTAGGTAATGAGCCCCTAGGAAAACATCCGTCGGAGAGCGTTAGCACCCTGAATCCACTGCTCACAGACACCAGCTCCTGTCTCCTAGCTGTGCCTACGTCACAGCAAGCAGGCTGTGCTTTGTCACATGCACTGCTGCCAACACCTCAGTTTTACTTCCTCTGTAGGCTTTCAACTCTAGGAACAGCATCTGCAGCAGGCAGGTGTCTGTGATCCACTGCAGTTGCTGTGTAAGAGCTGCTAGTGTGGCTGCACAGTTAAAATCCAGGAGTCCAGAGTCTTGCAGTTTTTATTGCAGCGTGTTGGAATCCCTGTAGTAGCTGTTGATGTGTATTGGTGCTCACAAAACAGAAACGGGGGAGTGTTTGTAATGGTCATTTGTTCTGAATGGTGGAGTATTCTTAGTATTTTATGGAACGTGTTCGTGTCTCCACTGCATCATCTGTTTTCCCATTTCCTCCTATCCGCTTCCACCACCGCACCCCAGAGAATCTGCTGCTGAAGCAGTAGTTAAATGACACAGCGCCTATTCAGAGCGGAGAAAGCAGGGCAGTGTGTTTCTGCTGGAGAGGCAGTCTGTCAGCCAGAAGTGTTTGGGCTGATGTATAAGGGGTTAGGCCTATTCAGATTGGATGTGGAAGCTGAATATGCAGCCACTGCAGAAAGGGAAGTCATCTGCTTTAGCCGAGGAAGCTGCTTGAAGTTAGCTTGTGCTCTTCTTGCTGGAAAATTTTGGATCTGCTCCTGGTGGTGATGCATTTGGAATAATACCATCTTTAAAGTGCTATTTGAGCAATCTATAGGTGTTCTTACTGTTTTAACAGGGCCAAAAATTGGTATTATTTAGACCAAAGGTGGATTTTCATTCAGACTAAAGGCAGTGAAACTGATGCCCCAGTGTCCTTGTTTAGTCCTTGCAAGGTCATTTTGAATGGCTTTTTAAATGTAATTTCTGCTTTGTAGTATTACTAGCTCTCACTTTGGGAAACAATTATTTTTAGGTATTTTGTGAACAATCATCTGTTAATAGCTGAAAGTTACAGCAAGTCTAGGGAGGGTCATAAAACCCACAAGCTGTGTTTAACCTGCTTTGCATGTCAACACTAAGACTAAATACTCATCCCCTCTCTAATCAATCAGAACAGAAGCAGAAGGAACTGATTAACACTAAATGGAAAAACAGCAGTCACAGAAGTGTTCGTCCCCATGATATGCACTCAGCCATAGTGCATATGTGCTGTTATTTTACAAGTATTCTCTGTAATGTGAACAAACACAGTAATGAAGAGAGCCTTGAACAATATCCTTACCATGCCAAACTGTTAAGTTTCACTTGGTTAAATTGTGTAGTGCCTCATCACTGAATTGGTATGGAAGTGTTACTGAGTATTTGTTGAAGAGTATGTGAACCAAGTAAATTGTTTGCTTTGTTGATCTTTGTCTTCAGGTCCAGTGCTCAGCTGTGAGGCTGCAACTCAGACTGAAATAAAACCACAACTCAACACTGTCACACTGCGGAGCAGTTTGAGAGCAAGACCCTTGAGGTCAAGACCCCGATCTTTGATAGACTACAAGTCCTACATAGACACCAAGCTGCTTGTGGCACGGTTTCTGGAGCAGTCTTCTTGCAGCATGACCCCTGACATACATGAGTTGGTGGAAAATATCAAATGTGTTTTAAAATCAGATGAGGAACATATGGCAGAAGCTATCACCAGTGCTACCTTCCTTGAGCAGGTAGTTTCATTACTTACATTTGTAGACTGACCTTGGTTTAGGAGTATACATTCATAACTCTACTTCATGTGCCAATGCTTTATTTTAGCTTAATGTAGGGAATGTATAAGAGGCACTGAGGCCTTGTGGTTGATAAAGCAGCCTAGGTTGTAAGGCTGCAAATAGAGTCATTAATTGTGGGGGAGAAGAGAAGCAACTGGCAGGAACAGAGACTGATAAGAACATTGTTATAGAAACCCCCTAGAAACAACCTTTTGGAATTTGTTCCAAGAATAAATATAAGACTTGAATAAAAATAAGATGCAGTAGTAAGGGAAAAAAGAAAGCAGAAAGTAAAAAAGTGTGCTTACATTAATGGAATGAATGTTCAGTTGCTTTAGACATTGTAACCTTTATCAAACATGTTTTGGCTGATTTATAAAGCATTTGGAAAAATGAGTCGATATAAGCAGGGTGTGAATGATCTGCTGTGAGAGTTGGCTTTGGTTTAAATTGTCATGCAAAACACATTAAAAAATTAATTTAGGCTATGGAAGTAGCAGGATTTCCAACTGCAGAAAAAACAACAAATTGGACAAAAACTGCTTGCTTATGAGAATTTTATTTTTCACACTTGCCCACAGCTTGTTGAGTGGCTTCTGCAGGACTAAGACATTCCCTTAAATGATACCTGACACGAAATGGTTTGGGGTGAACTAACTCTTGTGCAGCTTTCACCAGAAAAAAAAATTAGAAGCTGAAGAATGACAACAGTCACTCCTTTAATCTATGGGACTTCTCCCATCGTCTCTCCTAAGCAAATACCAGCTTCACTCTGAAATGCTTATTTATGTATTTAGAAAATGAGTAATGCTATGTTCTTCCTGGTTGGCTAAGAAATCATTTTAAGGGAACAAGAGGTTGAAAACAAATCTTGTCTATGTTTGCTTGTTAAAGGTGATGGCACCTGCCCAGCAAGATATGGGGCTGAGGGCCAACGTGCTACCTTTCAGACGGCACCCTGGATTGCTGCACCTGGAGAGCTGTGGTGATCTGAGCACTTTCACAACAGGTGAAGATCAGCTAGCAGAGAGGAGGACCCAGAGGACAGAACATGAACGGCCTCACAGTCTTATTGGAGTTGTCAGGGAAACTGTACTTTGAGTTGGTTTCTGTTCCTCAGTATAGCATCTCTGTCAGGCATACAGGTGGCACAGGAGAATCGCCTCTGACAAGTAGTGTACAAGTGTGTTGCTAATCCATTTTTATATCCTCATATTCAAGACTCCCAATGGGAAGCTACTTCTATAAACCCTCTTAAGCACATTGCAAGCAGTCCTCCCAATTAGGCTGTTTAGTTGCAACTAGTGTCTTTGTGATTGATACACTGCTGTTCTGTTGCACCTCTGTAGGCTACTGCCACTTAGAACAGAGTTGTTTTTAGGCTATTACAAGAGTTACAGTAGAAGGGCTCTGCCTTGGTTCTTCTCTGCTCAGGCAAGCACAGTTAATTCATGCATGCACTTTATATCTCGTGGAGGAACACGGCCAGAGTTGAAGCCTGTTTATGTGGTGTATACTACTGTAGTTCTATTGATTTTTAGCTGGCTTGTCCCACCTTAACATAAAAAAACACCTATGCTAGTATCAACTGCCATCCATGCTGGAAGCATTTACGCAGCCACCTCAGATTTTCTGCAGATGTGTTGGGGATTACTTACTTAATATTATTTTGCCAACCCTAACCACTAGGCCACAGTGACCCACGAATTTACAGTCTCTAGTTAATAGACAGATATATATAAGCAATTTGGCTCAAGCTGTTGCCTGCAGGTAGTTTGTAAAGCTCTTTTCTGTACCTATGCTGCTAACTGGGAATACGCTCTGTATTTCTATAGGCTGGGATCAGGCACATAGTTCTGATATGCAAGGTTAGTTGCAGCCTTTTGTGTCTCAGTAGGATGACTCCTGCTGCTATTTTAATGATAAAGCTTCATTTAGCGATTACTAAACAGCTTTCATACTGAAAACTTAAAAGCTTTACAATGAGTTTTAATTAGGCTCTTTCAGAAGGGTGTATACTACTGTAGTTCTACATAGTTTTACTTATGAAAGACAAGTAAAATAAAATGGTCATCTCTGCACTTGACTTGTTGTTTTATTTTGGCCTTGTAGAGGAAATGCACTGTCATATTGGTACATTTTGCTCTCAGAATTAAGAGCAGAGCAAGTAAAAGTTGAGTTTTGTCTTGTAGAAGAAAGAAAACATCACAAGAACATATTAGTATTTATCTCAGGTGTTGTATGTATTTTGCATTACATGTAAAACTCCTTTTTTTCTTGTTATGTGCATCAATTGAATTGCTTCTGTGAAAGCATGAGAGTTAGCATAAGCCATTGATACATTGTTTGGCTGAGTTAGAACACAAACATATAAAATGAACACCAGGTTTCAGTACTACAAACAAATGTCTGGAATCCTGAGGAGTGGGG
Source organism: Tragopan temminckii (assembly GCA_028571105.1). Classification (NCBI taxonomy): domain Eukaryota; kingdom Metazoa; phylum Chordata; class Aves; order Galliformes; family Phasianidae; genus Tragopan; species Tragopan temminckii. Next base: position 27,479,617 of record JAOWBP010004700.1, read on the forward strand.
ACTTCCAGGGGAGCAGTCATGCCAGGCTGGTGGCAGAGAAAACGAGAGTATCCAAAAGCATATTGGGAAAGTAGAGAAGGTCACTTCTGGATTGTTTTATGGGTACAGAGGTGGCCATCCTCTTCAAGCAATACCCATAGCTCCCTCCTCCTACGTGCTGCAGTTATTTGCTATGCACTGGGGTCTGTGAACCATCTCTCCTAAGTAACTAGCATGCTAACTAACTGTTGAGTTTCTTTTGCTTCCCAGGAATTGCTGCTGCCTTCCCTCAAAAAAAGGTCAGCATGCAGATTCAGGGACAATTCCTGTATACATAATTCTATCTGTTAAATATTATCTATCATCTTACTTGAGTAGGTCCATCTCATCAACACCCTAGTCTCCAAATCAGTAGTTTTCCTCATGCACTATAGCTATTATATATATTGTGTGAAGTCCAAAGAAATCACTGCTTAACAGCTCTTAGATTGCTGAACAGTAAGGAAGGAAATCTACCAGGGGGCATATGTACAATCTGTCTGGCCATTTTATGCAGCACTTGACATTATGAAAGAGAACCCTTTATGTTATCTCTGTAAAAAAGGCCCTTGCAGCCCTGGAAAGTATCATTTAAAATGCAGCTTCTGAGAACGAATGCTATGAAGAATGAGGGCAGAAATTATTATTCCGTCTTCTTGAGGATGTGGGAACTCCCAAGCTTACAGTATCTAATTGACCTAGGATCAGGGCACAGACATTTAATTCAGACCCTATTCATGCAGATACTACCCCATTTTCATTGTTCAAGCTTCTAAAAGGCTTTCTTAAAACAACTCCATTTGCCACTTCTACTGTCAAAAAGGATGTTCAGATAAACTTCCTGCTGCACTTTTAGATGAAGGCAAGGATGCAGGAGTTGCATGAGCTCCAGCAGGCACCAGGAGCTGCCTGCAGGTTCTCTGCTCAACAGCCACCCAGCAGAGCTCATCCTGTGGGCCAGGAACACATGGAGCACAACACAGCTGTTGTGTGGCAGTTCAAGAGTACTCATGACAACCCGCACTGCACAGAAAATTCTATGAAGCCTCATCTGAAGTAGCGTTCCTTCATTGGCTTTTGCTGGTTGAATTTCAAATGTCACTCCTAATCAGCATCGGGTTATACAAACATTTTTTAAACTTCTGCAGAGGCACTTCCCTGGGCAGCCTGGTCTACTACTAAATGTGGAGGTTGGCAGCCCTGCCTGCAGGGGAGCAGGCTGGAGTTTGATGATCCTTGAGGTCCCCTTCCAACCCAAGCAATTCTATGATTCAATTACAATTTTTAGTTTTGCTTATCCAAGTGGTATTAGGCCTTTAAGAATAAATCACGCTGATGACCTGAGCAGAAAAACAGTGGTTTCAGAAATTGTATTAAGCGAAAAGAGTATTTAGTAAAATCTTGTTTATGAGCCTCCCTCTCCCCAGATTCAGTTTTTCAGGCTCTGGAATGGTATTTCTGTGATTGATATAAAAGGCATCTTGAAATTACCTCCTTTTAGAAGATTCAAACACAGTGCCAACTCATATGGCAAAGATTGTGATGCAACATTAGGTGAGAAATCAATTTCATTTAGAAGCACTAGTGTCATTTATTAACTGAAAATAATGCTGCTTTAAAAACAAAATTGACAGTATTGGTTCACATCTGCAGAAATACATGTACTATTACTCCAAACTCAGTAACAAAAAAGAAGTTTGGTTACTTTCCAAACACTCATGCACTCAGTATTGGCAAGCCAGCCCCTAAAATTAGTATGAGCAAACTCTCAGCCTTGTCTGAGGTATTTTTGTTTTGTATTTTATTGTTGCAAATCTTACAGACATTAGCGCTCTGTTAAATAAAGGAATGTAGCACAGTACATACATCACAACAGAACAGCTGGCC
>JAOWBP010004700.1:27489776-27541409 GCA_028571105.1 Tragopan temminckii
ATATTTTGGTAGCTGCCTGCCTCCACGCTGCCCCTGACCTGCATACTTGCAGATCTCTTTGCTATACAATTATTTTTTCATAGAATCATAGAATCTTAATATCTAGTCTAAGCAGCATCTTAGTATCTAGTCTAAATCTACCCTCTTGCAGTTTAAAGTAATTTCCCCTCATTCTGTTGCTACATATAAAAAGTCCCTCCCCAGCTTTCCTGTCGGACCCTTCAGGTACTGGAAGGCCACTATAAGGTCTCCTCGAAGCCTTTTCATCTCAAGGCTCAAGAGTCCCAGCTCTCTCCACCTGCCCTCGTAGGGGAGGTGCTCCAGTCCTCTGATCATCTTTGTGGCCTTCCTGTGGACCTGCTCCAACAGCTCCATGGCCTTCTTGAATTGGAGGTTCCAGAACTGGACACAGTAATCCAGGTGGGGTCTCGTGCGAGCAGAGTAGAGGGCACTCTGGCTAACAACCACAGCTTAATGTGAGAGATAATTTGGCTTGTGTTAATAGTTTCTATTCAGTGGTCCATTGGCCCTTGGGCCATAATTACGTGAAACTATAAGTTAATATCTTTACCATTCCACTCTCGTTACATGATGCAGAATTTAAGCCCTTACGTCTTACTGAACTGTTTATGTAAGGAAATATACAGAAGTACTCACAGGTTTATTCTCTCATGAAGTTGTTGTGTGATGGTTGAGTTATTTATATCTGTTTTCACTGAGGCACTGTGGGTTTAATTTTCTCTTAACGCTTGGCAAAGAGATGAAGAGGAGGAAGGCAGGTTTAGAATTGCTTGTATGCTTCCCGTCCTGGAGCCAGTTTGCTTCCTCCTGAAACAGCTTGCTTCATGGTACAGGAACAGCTGGAAAGCAGAGCTGCCTTCCTCCCCAGAGGATCGCAGGGACAACCATGAGTCTTCCTTCAAGCCATTTTCCTCATTGTTAATAGACCTATCCTGTGCATCAGTGATGTGAAGAGTCTGAGGCATAACAAAGAAACTATTTTTTTTTCAGTTGTAAATATATTGCAGATTCTGATTCTGCTTTCTAAAGTAGCTGTTGAAAATCCTATGAAAATAAATTCAGGTGTAAAAGGAAATAGAGCACTTTTAAAAGCAAGGAAGTAGTCACGTGTATGAGTATCCCCGTGTGTATGAGGATGCGTCTGTCGGGGCGAGCATGTGGGGGGGGGGATGTGCATGCATGCGTGTGTGTGCGCTGCATGCTGCATTCCTTAGTCTCTGAAGTGTTTTATGCATTTTTTTTCTTTCTTAAAAATTGAACGTACACTACAGAAAAATTAGTTAACTATTTACATAATGTACTTTATTCAATTCCTCCCCCTCCCCCCCCCTTCCCCCCTTCTTTAGCATTTTTTTACACTAGAGAAGTCAATACAGCAAGGTGATGATTTGCAGTAGTCTTATGAAATAACATTAACCTAAATCCTGAAGATTTTTTGGTCTTACATCTGTCATGTACTGGATCAGCTTGTATCAGCCTCTTTGTAGTATGAGAGACCAGACGTGTGTGAGACCTTGTGCTTTCCTCCTTCAGAGCACTCTAACTACAGGAATACTGGCTCAGTACTTGGGGTTACTTCAGTATCACACATTGAAAAGTTGACTTTTTTTTTCCAAGTTCCCAACGGTTATAAATATTTTCCTTGTTTTCCATGATAAAACTTGGCAAGTAGCTGTTCTTGTGGTCTTGTTTAATCTCTGCTTTTGAGGTTTGAAGAAGGAGCAGCAACAGAGGGAGTTACTCCCTTTGTGTGTGGAAGTGGATCTTTTCTCTCCCTCTACCATAAACGGAGAATGAGCAGAGTGTAAGGAAGTTGTACTCATAGTGTGTTGACAAATATCTCTTATATGTGAGTTGTGGACTAGCTGTCAGTGCTATTTGGGTTTACAGCTTGGAGCAGAGACTGGAAAAATTCTACAACTTCTCTTTTGAGAGATGGCGTGCAGTAGGGATCTTCATATACGTGAAATCTGAATATGAAATTAAGATTTAAAGTTCAAATGGCAAATGTAGATTTTTTCTGTAAACAGCTTTCTCTGCAGGCTGCACATTTCTGACGCTGTAGGGGCAACAGGCAAAACCTGTTTCCCTTTTGGGATCAGATGCTGGGATAGTTTGGGACTTGAAAATCTGTTTCTTGACACCAGAAACAAAGCAGTGAGTCATTGTCAGTGACCAGCCAGACACACCAGAGCTCCATCCGGCGTTGTCAAGTGCAGAAGGCAGTGTATTGGAGCACTCGCATGTAACAGACGCTAGCTCTTGGCTTCACTTTCCCCCAGCAGGCTGCATGTTTGCAGAAAATACTTTTCCAGTACTGGATTCACAGTTCCTAGGGAGACTGTAAAAATACAGAAAGTGCTTTGGGATCAATGATGACTGTGTTCATTTACACTTTTAAGAAGTTCTCTAACACCTTCAAATGTTCCAATCTCTGCCTCGTCTCAAATAACTTCTGAAATACGTTTTATGGCAAATACAACACTCAGAAACCAGCTTTCTCAAGAGAAACTGCACTGTGAGCTGCTTTTAAAAAGACCACACAAAACTTGGCACACTGAGCAAAGTTATTTCTGCAGTTTGTTATCTACGTAGTTTATTTTGTTTTAGAATGCATACAAAGCACATGCTGCTAAACTGGGGGCTCATCTGTTGATACAGTTGATACTACAAACAGCTCAGCGAGGCCTACAGCAAGCCTGAAAAATGGCTGAGACTGAGAGGGCACTGGGGAAATATTTAAATGTGCTTGTTTTGCACTTAGTTCTTCCCCAATTGTCCATCTGTGGCAGCTGTCAAGTTCTAGCGCCAGGCTGGGAAGATAGAGGGTCAAATCTGTTGGAGTCATTTGAGGCTGTTTTATTATTTTTTGAGCTATAAGTTGATGCACATGCTTGCAAGAGAGCTGCTCCCTGTGCATAGTGTTCAGTGTCCAGTGAGGTTTGGCAGCCCAAGTGCACTAAGGTAAGTTCATCTGAATGGAGTTTTATGGATCACCTCAACTTTGTTAATGCCTGTGTGATTACCCAAGGCTATCTAAGATGTAAAGTGGGTAGAATGAAGCTTAATAAGCTACTAATAGTCTGACAGAGGAAAAGAAAAATATAATGACCCATAAACTTCAGTACATTGGAAAGTTTTGCCAAACCTTTACTTAGTTTGGCAGTGAAATAGGAGTCAGTGAGGATATTGTAAAGGAAGCAGTGTCATGAATTGGCAAAGTGAGATTGATAGATTTTTTCCAATGACTAGTATATATCTCAGGTGTTATTTCTGTCTTGATAAATGTGTGTTACAGCTCAAACAACATATGGTAAATACCCTTGCAAGCATGTGTCTTAGGATAATTAATACTGGCTATTCATGGAGTGAAGCTGATGTAAGTGCATGCTAAAATTCATCAAAAATTTCAGCATTTCCCTTCTGAAGTTATTTGGAAAGAAAGGAAAATATTTTGGGCCTCTGTCAAGAATAAAGGCTGAGCATCTGTGATGACAGGGGCAGCTGGGGAAGCGTGAGAAGAATCTGCCTGGAAAAAATTGCTTATGTCATTGCTGCACGAGAGGAAGCAGTGCCACCATGATGTGACGGGTACATGAAGAGTGGAGGGGCCCACATAGATGGCAGGGCCCTGCACTTATTCTGGATGGTGTCTGATGGACTCAGAGGAGCTCAGATAACAGGTGATTCATCAGTTGGGTTCAGTCCCAGTGAATAATTGATTGGCTGTGTAAATGTAGCAGACCTCTGTTGGTCAGTAATAAGATGCCTTGTGGGAGGCAAAATACTGGTGCTCTTTCTAAATCTCCTAAATTCCTAAACATTCATTGGCATCCATTTCTTCCTCAGACTGAAGCTTGCACAAGAGAGAGTGTTTTGACTTTGGTACCGGGTGAGTATTACAGATGTGATTCTGGGTATTTCAGATGGTTCACACAAAGGCAAAGAAGAGGGAGCCATAGACACTAGCCTCCCTCACAGAGTGTCACAGCATCCTGTAAAATACTTTGGGATCTTTTGAATTTTGAGACCAGCAGGGAATATAAGATTTTACGTAATCCCTGTAAAATTTAGAGTCATTCTGGAGTTGATAAATACATGCAAATCTCTGGAAAAAACAAACAAACAAAACATGGCAAGCTTTCAGGTCTATGTCTTCATGTGTAGTGTTTCATATTTTTAAAATCACCCTCTGGGCTGTGAAATCCACCACCAGTTTAATTTTTTCAGATTTAACAGCTCCTGTGTCAGAGTACTCAGCCAGAAGACATTACTCATGGTCTTGGAAAGGAGCTCCTTTACAGGAGTAGGACTGTGATCAGAACCCCTGTGCTCAGGTTCTGATAGATGTGATCTACCATGCAGCATGGATATTAATCATTTAGAATCCATGTTCTTGAAGAGGCAGGGTGCGTATATTTGAATGAAAAATCCATTGGTAAACATCTCTGGGCATAGGGGATTTGACACCTAATGAATGTAATTGTACAGCAGGTTGCATTTAAAGTTCAAATGGCAAATGTAGATTTCAGGATTAACTGTACAACTGCTGCCCATTCCTGTAAAATGTGCCTGAGGTGTTTTAGAGATAACAGTTATTTAACCTGAGGCTGTTTTGAAAATTATTTGAAAGCCCTTGTTCTCTCTCTCTCTCTCTTTCTCTCTTTTTTCTTTTTTTGGTGGATTTTGGCTTAGTCTGTCTATACACACGTACATCCCCAGTTGCCACCAGCTACCTGTCAGATGGGAACTGTGTACACGACAGCAAGCATAGAGGCATCCTTCTTAAACCAGTGCCTCAGGTGTTGATCTCTGAAGTGAAAAAACTGCTGGATGCAGTTTGCAGAACTCCAGGAAGTATTAGCCATGATCCTGGTGTCTGTTATGTTCAGCATCAATAGATACGTTCCTTGCAGGTTTTGTAGTTGCAGATACTGAATCTTCACTGTTATATACTTCTGGTCCAGGATGAAACTTCATGGGACAGAAAATGAGTCACTGTGGCTGCTTTCTCATTTAGAGTGGATTACTCGAGAGTAGCCATTGAGTAAACATGGCAGCAGCTGAGGGCTGCCACACAGCAGCAGCCGGCAATAAAACAAGAGCCAGTCACTGTCAGCAGCTTTTACGAAGCAGTGATATGACTAGACAGGCTCACTCAGGCAGCCTTCTACCGGGTTACAGTTAGCACCCATCAGAATCTGATTAGCTCACCTTTAAGCAATGTCTGTAGCCAGCTGCTTTGAGGCCTGGATCTAAAGGCAGACCTGGTCTATTAGTGTTTCTCTGCATGTTTTGTGATGTGAGATCAGTGGTATGTCCACTAATGTCAGCCTAATGATCCTGGAATAAAGAAAAAAAAGAACAACTGACCTTACAAAAAGCAGGAAACTGAAGTCAAGAATTTTTGAAGCCAGTGAAACCAATAAATATTCAAAATATTTCAAAACCAAACAATATTTCAGTCTTTGCAAGACCTAATGCCCAGTTGAACATCAGAGTAAATGCATTTTATCTAAGCTGAGCACATTTATAAATTTTCTTGGAGGGAAAAGGCTTGTGAGCAAAGGATACATTTTATTAGTTGATCTCGTGTAGCTGGGAGAAACAAGTATTTAGGCAGATGAGCTATTTTTCTTAGTGCAGTGGGCCAAGTGATTTGGCAGATGCAGAGAGAGCATCTCTGTAGAAAAGCTTTGCTTTCACAGTCTCTTACTGAGCAAATCCCTGTGGTTTGTAGAAGCACTCCAGGAGGCCTCCATTTGGGATTTTTCCTTTCCCTAGGGATTGTGATGCAACCTTCCCAGGACCCCAGTGTATGTTTCAGCCCTGCACCCAATCCGTCAGCCTGGGCATGCTCTCACTCTGCTCTCCCCTAGGCCCCAGCCCTGAGTCTCTCTTGTCTTCTGCCTTTTTGGGCTGCTGCTGTTGTGCTGTTGCTTGCTCTGTGGGATAGGGACCGACAGCTTGGTTAGAGTTGCAAGACTGTTGGCTTTATCTTAAAAAAGAAAAAAAAGAAAAAAAAAAGCCACTAGGGATTGGCTTGCTGTGGGCAGGCTGAGACGTGGTCAGAGCAGGATGTGGAGCAGAGCTGTGACATGCTGTGGGCATACCCCACCACACCCACAGTATGCATCAGCAATGTTAATAAGCAGCATAATTCAAGGGAACACTTTAGGAGTGAAATTTTGTCTTGAAAGAAGGCAGCCCTGTGCTGGTGAAAGAGCTGTTGCAGTGCTTTCCCCTGTGCTTCATCCTGGGGTAGTGTGATAGGGGAAACAGATGGAGGTAGTAATGAGAAATGAACTCTGCACACATATACGCCTGTTGGTTTCTACTTTACATAGTTCTTGTTTTTTATATTCCTTGTGCACTGGGAACAATAAAACCTGATTTGAGGAGCCAATGACAGAAAAGTATCTTCTAAAATATTTATTGACAGTTCAGAAATCCACAACAGAGCATTCTGTGTCAAAATCTTACCTGTTTTCTGCTCAAGTGTACCAGCTAATGGAAATCACAGATACTGCCTTTTCAAAGAGCTGTCACAAGGAAAAGCAGAGATACCAGACAGGAATCTGGGACCCTTTATGTCAGCAGATGAAGAGTTGACAAAATGATATAATGAACAGCATGAAAAGGAGAGGTTTGAACAACTGCTGGCTGGAGCAGGTGGATAGTCTGCAAGTCCATGTAGTTGTGTTTGGAACAAGCGGAAAGAAAACTTAAAAAGTATATAAAAATCCGTGAGGTCATTGTGAATGAAAACAAGCCCACATGGTTGTGCTTGGAACAAACAAAAAATCTAATGTAATTGGTGCATTATGTCAGGATTTTGGGACTTCTGCAGGGAGAGCAAGGAGACAACACAGCTGCAGCCAAAAGCTCTTACATTTAAAGCATCCCCAGTGAGACTGCTGTAGTGGGGCAACTCCTCCAAATCAAAAACAGAAAACAGCAGCAGAAGCTGAACCCCTGCCAGGCATTTGCAGAACGCTAATGGATCAAGGCAAGAAGGCATTGCGGGTATGGTAGTAGCTGTGACCACACTCCAGAGATACAGAGAGCTGCAAGATACTGCGTTACTTTGACATTTTTTGACAGGCTCACTCACAGCTGTCTGCCTGCACCTTCTGGCGAAGCAAAGGAGAATGCAGGAGGTGGGGCTGGTAGTTGATCCAAGGGCCTCCATATGGGAATGGTGTGGGTAACAAGCCTCTGAGAAATCTTTTTCCCTGGGCTGAAAACAGGAGCACTATGATCCAGCTGGTATCCTTGACCACCAAAGGCCCCAGTGATAGCTCACACTTCCTGGAGAGCGACTTGGTTTGTAAAGCCTGGAGAAAGCTGCCAGCAGCATCTCCTGGAGTCAGGGCTGTCAGTGCAGCAGAGAAAAGTGCACAGTTGCTGGGAAGAGCTGCCTGTATACTTATCACCCACAACTGTGTGCTGTTCTGTAAAATGCTTTTTGTTTTGACTAAATATTACTCAGCTTTGTGGAAGTTGCATGAAAACCCATCTGTTCTTTCTGAAGCGGAACAGTACTGGGGTGAATTTAAGATCTTCACTTGCCCTCCTCAGTGGATGGCAGAAGGGCTTCTGGTGACCAGACTATGAGCTTTTGCTGTAGGCTTGAGTTGCCTCTGTGAACACATAGGAGGAGTTCCCAGACAAATGCAGGGCATGAATATAGCCATCACTGTCTACTTTTGTGTCTCTTCCTCAGCTGCTTTCACAGAGCTGCTTTTATGAAACCACAGAAGAGACAGGGAGGTTTAAAGACCAAAAAGTTTTTTTCTATGATAACACTAATTGGTCCCAGTGGATACTGTGCATTTCTTCTGCTGCGAATCTAACAGTTTACCATAAATAAGCTCCACCATGGCTTAGCAGGAATGGAAAGATCAGCTATGTGCTGCCTTGTCAAGTAGCTTTAATCATAGACATTTCTGGCATCAGGGACTCAGTCGTTCCTTTCATGAATGTGGGCTAGCCTTTGCTGCTCAGCCCAGTGCATGCTGTGCTTGCACCTGTCTGTACAGGCCAAAAATTGCTGCCATAAGTCCTCTGGGGACCAAGGGAAAGTAGTCAGTAACTGACACTGCTGCTGCTGCTCTGCCTCATCTGACAGCTGTGGCCAGCGAGGGGGATGTGAGGCAGATGGGCAGACATCCTCCTCTTCCACCCCTTCTTCCTCCTTCCTTCCTTCTGCTCTGGTTGGCTGACAGTGATGTGAGGCACTGCTTTTTGCTGCTGCCAGGGATGTACTGCTGCTGAGGTCTTGCCCAGAGGTTCTGCTCTCGTGACAGGCTGTGCTTTCTGGAGCTCAATGTACGGTAACACTCTGACTGAGGCTTCCATATACTAGAATGGTTTGGAGAATTATTTGACTTTCTTCACTGAATCGTAGAGGAAAAATTCTTCTTCCTATTGCTTGCTCATGCAATTTTTTTTGCTTTCCCAGGACACTACCTAAAAGAATTTGGAAATTCCACTTTTCATCTTTCCCCCAAATAGCCATACCAAAATGCGTTGCAACTCTTCTTGGGAAGAAGAATTCTCTCTAGAAAAATCTCAGCTTTTCCTAGTTAAAGCAAATATAACAGTGATCCACATGCTCCTCTGTCTTTCCAGATAGCTGACAGCAAACCAACAAAAAGTGCTACATTAGTTGAAAAGTTTCCGTTTTGCTGGAAAGAAATTGTACCAAAAGCAGAGTGTTGAACATGAAGTTTTGATTTCCGGTTTCCACAAGCCTTCACCTTTTCAGCCAGAATTTGTGTGATCCTAACTCAAACCTTGAACCTTCATCTAAACATCTGCTCCTGGGGATAGCCTCCAACTACACACTTAGTTTTCAAAATGAACCATTGGTATCATTAGTATTTTTATCATTAGTGTTTTTAACCAAGTTTAACCAACTGGTGATGTAAGAATGAATTGTTTTGCTTCTGTTTCTTGTTCTTTTTTTTTTTTTTTTTCCTTTCTTTCTTTCTTTCTTTCTTTCTTTCTTTCTTTCTTTCTTTCTTTCTTAATTAAAGGCAGTAGAGTAAGAAAAATCCTACCAAAACCCAAATATTGAGGAAGTATCAGTATCTTTTTTTTTTTTTTTTAATCTTAAGAAAGCCTGGAAATGTTCTTTTCTGTTTCCATATAGAAATCCAAACATAACTGGCATTTCTTGCGAATTTTGCCTATAAATAAATGAGTGACTAATGTAAATTCCCAACCTTTTTTTCTGCTTCATATTTCCTTGATAATGTTTCTTTTGGAACTAGCTATTTATATATATTTTTCTTGTAAAGCTGCACTGTTGTTGAGCTGAGCAAACAGCTGTGACAGATATAAGCCCCTTGAAGGGTGTAACATGTCTGTGGTTATATTTCCAAATGTTTACAGGCTAAATACATCAGTAAAAAGCTAGCTAGTAATTTTAGTTATCCTAATTGTTTGTTTTGATTTTCTTTTTTTCAGTTTCTTAATGGAATGTGGTTTCGCTTATTAGCATGTGCATGTCTGGCATTGTGCCTTGTTTGTGTTATTTATAGGGAGATCAATTGCTGTCATTCCCTCACAGTACTGGGGAAAAAGGAGAAAAGGTAATATTGCTTTGGTATTGGTCCCACCCCACTGGTCACCCCCCATTGTTGTAACCACTGCTGACTGATGTATAGATTCCTATTTAGTAAGTAAGTAATACTAGCGAGAAGGTTAAATATGGGTGAATGGCTCTGTAAGGAATTGCTTATTAGAAAACCAAGATCAGAGATGTGCACTGAGGAGTGTTATTGCCATGATGCTTATCTGCATTAAGGTTGGATTGGTTTGCAGCGTTGGGTCCAAAGTTCCCCAGGGCTCAAGATTTTCCTTGGCAGAGCAGGAAGGAGCACATGCTGGTCCTGTTCAGAGTTTAATTCAACTGTCAGGCAGAAAGCAGTGAGGCTACACAGTAGGTGAAAAGTTATTTCAGAAACCTGGACTGAAAGGTGTGTTACTTGCCAGCTGGTGCAGTGAACACGTGATAAGAGAAATACATCTGACGGTCCCCTTTCTCCCATCTCCTCCCCTAACTGCAGGTGTTTGCCAATGCCAGGCTGCCAGCAGTTACAGGTCGTTAGCTGTCCCTGGTTGCTGCTACCTATAAAGGAGCTTGTATAGTGTCTTCATAACAGCAAAAAAACCCATGTCATTCCCTAAAAAGGGAAAGAATGTGTAGCTTTCCTTTATTAACATACTCAGTTATGCTGGTTAGGGCTACACCTATCCCTTAATTAATAGCTAGAAATTGCAAGAAATTGTACATTTGTATTTCTGTATCGTCAGGCTTTTACCAGCATTTTGTGCAATTCCTGTGATTTTGAAGAGTAGCCCTCTTCAGAAACCTCTGGAGTGACTTCTAATAAGTGCTGTGGCAGTTGGAAGGAAGAGGATTTTGAGAAATAAAACATCCTAGTACAGCGTGCTGCAAAATGAAGCTGCATGTTGCATTTTTAATGAGCATTTTCTGGGTACAGCAGTGTGCATTCATCCGGTTCTTCGTGTACTGCTAAATGTTCTTCTGTTACTCCCACAAACAAGTGTGGAAATTTGTCTGCCTCTTACTCCAAGGAGCCCTCTCTTTGCATTGATTTGCTCTCACAATTGCTCTGTGTCAGTCCTTGAGGTCTGCATTGTGAGACCTTCCTTTCTGCAGCATAGGACATGTCATTGCTATTATTGAAATACAGTTTAGTATAAAGGCCATTTAGTCAATGCTAGCATTCATTTGGAAGAAGCTTAGCATTCTCTGTGCTTGATTCTGCAAAGTGCCCGTCTCCCTGATCCTGATTAGCAAAGCATTTGAACATACACATAAAACTCTCTATCAGTGACCCCCCTCATTTCAGTGGAGCCAATCATGTGCTTAACTTTCCAGAGCAGGCTAAAATGATTAGTAAATTATGGTGAGAGCACTTCTTTTTTGGAGACTTTAGTGGTTAAGTCAAATTAATCTTTAAAATAAAAGAACTAAGAGATCTCAATTAAAAAGAGAGTTCATGATCTTTGCTTTCATATCAGCAGGGATTCAAACCAAACCCGTCTGGAAACTCTAAGAGGTTTTCTTTATTTTTTAAATGACTACTTCTGTACAAGAACTTTAGTCTACTTATAATTAAGTCTTAAAGCCAGGCAGCCATTTGAACCTCACAGCTGGTAATTTGAGGTCTTCATGTGAATGGGTGTTCCTTTGTCAATGCTAATTTATTTCTGAAAAAAGGGGAATATTATAAGAATGCTCTGTCTTCCTGTGGAGTTTCTCATGAAGCCTTGACAAAAATAGGGTTGAAATCTAAGCTGAAATTTCCAGACATGGATTCTGAATTGTAGGTGTCTTTGTAAGCAAAATGATCCAAATTCAGGCTAGCTTGAAAACAAAGTTTCTGTTTCTGAACTAGATATCACCACTTAAATAAATCAAAACCAGATATTATCTGAGAAAGATTTGACTTCTCACAGATCCTGTAAATGTCCCTCTGTCCTCCATGCTCATGCAAAGATGTGCATTCCCTGGACTCGATCACACTAGCAGTGAATGCTGTGCATGCTCTCTAGTGCGAACTGACCGAGTAGCTGCGTGCAGGTAGATGTTTTCTGTACTCACGTTGTAGGTAGTAGCAAATGAAGTATTTGCAGGCATATGAGGTGCATATTTCTTCATTTATTTTTCTTTGCTATGCTGCTGTAGTAGTAAGTTACTTACAGTTTACCAGTGATTTTGTCTGTTCCTCCAGGAGACTTAAACCGGCACAGCAAATAGAAGGACAAATTACAGTCAGAGGAAAAAAAAATCACTTCCCTGAAAACTGAAACAAAATACAGCTTTTCTATGTCCATACATCCCTTATGCTGCTTAGGGCTGTTTCTCCCCTGTAAGTAGTAGTACGTGTACAGTATAAATGGGTTAGGTAATTTTCTGTACAGTATTCATAGGGGAGAGAGGGAGCATGTGAACTGGGATGTTGTAACATGCTCTGCCCACGAAATCCGCTGTTGCCAGAGCTGCTGTCTGCTTATGGGCATTGGAGAGAGCACTCTGGGACCTGTGTAAACCAGATCTGTGCCTGCAGTTTGCCTTGCGAGGTGGTAACTGTCCATTATTATGTCTTTTTCACAATGGAAAGTATAGCTGTGAATGTGAGAGGATGATAGGAGAGCTTCTAAGAAGCAGCCTTGGGGTGGTTTGGTTGAGTTGTAGGGTTCAGGCCAGACTTGGGAAAAGAGGCTGCGCCACTAAGGCAAATAATATAAACATCAGCACTCAGATTCTTGGTGTGTCCATGCTAAGCAAGTGCTTAGTTGTGTGGAATCTGAGAATGGGCTCTTTGGCTGAATAAAATGAGATCGAAGAAGAAATATATACTTGAAGGAAAGAAGGTAGGTGTGACATTCTGCTATGTGGAGGACTGACGTGACAGAATCCTCAAGAGCTCTTGCAATTCTTGCATGCAGTCTGGCTATTGAGAACTGGTACCAGTTCTAATTTGTCTGATACACATGGCCACTGGGTTAGGACGATCGTTCTCCAAATCATGTTTCAGCCACGGATGTCTTAGCTTGTTTATTGTTTGTTTGCCCCTTGAAATCCTCTTTCTCTCTCTGTTTCACTTGTTTCTGGCATTGATTTCCAGCTTTCAATGATTCCTGTATGCCATTATGCACTTCTGACCTTGATTTTGATGTGTTAGTGAAGTCTCTTAACGCCAGGCGTTTGTTCCATGGTGATTTATTATTGTCTCTTTATTTTACATGTTGTTTCCCTGGTATTTTTTGTTTTCCTCATGCTTTCTCAACTTTTCATCACTTCCTCTGGTTTTGTTTGTTTGTCTGTTTGTTCGTTTGTTTCCTTTTTTTAAGTGAAACTGATGTTTTAGGCCCTGCTCCTAAAATATCAATCTGGAGATTAATTTTGAAATAGTCCCTCTGACATTACTGATACTTTTAAATGTAGCACTACACTTAGCATTGTTTTTTAACAAGTGTATTTGTACTGTTAGTACTTTTTGAGTCTTCCTAATTTTCTTCTTTGAAATCAGGAATTCTTTACTAGGTTTTAGCAGCAGTACTTTTTTCTTTATTCCTTTTAAGTATAAAATAGAAAAATAAAGTAAGAAAATTTTGATCTGTAAATCTAATTAAACATTCCCGCAACATGTTCTTGTGTAAATTATCTTTTTAATTAAATTGTTTGTCTACAGCTACCAGTTTTGGAGGGCAGCACTTAATTAAGAATTCTGATGTGTGTCTGTTTTTATTTCTAGGACATTACATTTCTGTGGACACATCTTATGAGGGTGAGAAGGCCGTGCTTGTCAGTCCTGACCTATATTCTGAAGAGTGGAGCTGCATCAGACTGATCTATCAGATAGCAACCGCTGTGACTTCATTGGATCCTGCCAGGCTCAACCTGTACGTGAGGAAAGAAGGAGAGAGCTTTGATACTTTACTGTGGTCAGCCAAGGAGCCTTCAGATAGTTGGCTCATAGCCAGTTTAGATTTAACAAACAGCACAAAGAAGTACAAGGTAAGCACAATTTTGGAAGATAACTGCCACAGACTTTATTGTATACACATTGTGGTGGATGGATTGCTTTTCAAACTTTTCATTCTTCCTATTCTTGTTCCACGGAGTGTGTGGTCTTCAGTATATTCTTCCTTGACAGAAGAGAAGTGCACTCCATCCTGCTGGGATGCTGAGTGCTTGTTCTAAAGCATTTGGGTTAAAACTGATGTGGGCTGTCACTTACTTCTTCTATCCATAAAATCAGTGAGTAATGCTGTTTTGAGTCAGGCATTGAATACTCTTCCAAGCAAAGGCATTCTGGGGCTCACTGGAAAATGCAGCTGACTGAGCCAGAGCAGCATGGATGCCTCATTTCTTGACAGGTCAATACAGCTGCTGTTGTTTCGTGGCAGATACGTGACCTCCCAAGTCTCAGGTCTGCCAGTGTGCTCTCTTTTTTCCTGTCCTATGCCATTCCGGAAGAAGTAAAGGCCAGAAGTGTAGAGGAGAGTATTTCTACCCAAACCCTATTACACTCTGTCTGTCACACCAACTCCCTATGTACCCAAAGCTGAGGAATTTCTTTATGTTCCTCTGTTGGCATTGAATGAAGTGCATGCTGTTTTGGACTTGTCTTGTTGTCTTTTGGTGTACTTTCTTTTCTTCATAGAAGGGTATTAACTTTGCCTTTCAGCAAAAGTACCTCTGGTGACTGAAAGGGTGATGAGTTCCCTACAAAGGTTATTTAACCCATTTATCTGCTTTAAATGTCCAGGGTGAAAATGGGCATTCTGATGCTCTAAAATCTACAATCTGGTTTGTATTGTGCAGATTGTACTGGAAGCTGAAATGGGACAAGATAAATCTGCCAGTATAGCAGTTTTTGAAATTAAAATAACTCCTGGATATTGTATTGGTGAGTACTGTCTGCTCAGTTCCTGTTTTCTCTGAAAATGCTTGCTGGCTGTTCTAAAACTCGAATTAAAGGTTTCAATTTAGGAAAAGAAAATAGGCTTTATCTTGTTGAAAAGTTAACTGTTGTATTCAGTCTAAGTATTTCATTGTTTTTAAGTTAAGACTGTGCATGCTAATATGTTTGTATTTACTCATCTCTCTAGTAATATAAAAATTTCATGTACGGTTCATTCTGTTCTTAAGCAGTTTGTTGTTTGAACAGAAGCAAATGTTATATTTTTTCAAAACTAGACTTCTGCAAACATTAGACATAACAGCTGCGATACTATTTTCATTGTCTGCCACTCTATGTTTCCTCACAAAGGAATGCTGCAGACTGCAGAGTAAAATATGTGGTGATATTTACACTGATGGCTGTTTCCTCGTGACATTTACCAAATACTGCCATGTTCAAAAATTTCAGTGGCTTAGAGACCAGAAGACCTTTCAGTTCCTGGAGAGCTCTGGTGGAGTCCAACTGAACTGCTAACAATAAAGCAGTCTTGTCACTGCTGAGAAATACTATTTCTGCTCTCCTTCCAGCCATCCTTGCTTTACGAATAGGAGTTCTACTCTGACTCTTCAGAAAGTACTAGAAGGTGGATTATTGTAAATTTATTTTATTTTGTTGTAAATTAAGCGGGTATTGCCAAATAATGAACGGAGAGATTGGACTGAACAAGATGGAAATGTGTATTTTACAGCAGTGATCAAGAATTGTCAGTTTGCTTCTGCTTACTGTAAACTGTTAAGTGGTGTGTCCATTTTTATAAATGTGGGTGTTCTCTGCACTGCTGTATATAAAACAGCCAGTGCTTAGCAATAGCATGTATTTGAGCTTCTGTGAAGAAAATACGTGTATTGAGCTGGTGTATGCAATTGCAGAATGTGACTTTGAGGAAAATCATCTTTGTGGCTTTGTGAACCGCTGGAACCCCAATGTGAATTGGTTTGTTGGAGGAGGAAACATTCGCAATTCCCAGTCTGTCCTTCCCAAAGACCACACACTTAACAATGAATTGGGTAAGCAACAAACATATAACAGAAGTATGGATGAAAAATTGGGTCTCTAACCCTTGTGTTTCTCATATACTGCAAATTGCTATGTATGTTCTTTTTTTTTTTTTTTTTCTTGGAACTGAGTGCGGGAAGACTGATTGACAGAAGAGTGGATGTTTTAATCTTTGATGTAGTGCTGTGTGAAATACTGCAGCAGACGTGGAAATCGAGCTTGCTACAGGGTACTTGCACCTCAAACAACACTGGGTTTTTTTAGTGCAAGGAATTATATCATGAAAAGCGGGGCTGATACTTTTTCCTTAACTCATGCCGCTGTGCCTTTATATTTTATTTCACAATTGTATGAGTTGAGTACAGAGTATCAGTCCAGTCCTGCATAGCTCTGCTTAAATACTGGTAAAATTTTCACAGAAGTTGGACTCACCAAAACTTCAACCATGGTACATATGGACCTTTTTGCATATTAAAAAGTACTGTATGAAACTGCCAAAGCTGGCAGCTGGGAGAGACTTATTTTCCTGTAGCCACCCTATTTCTTTTTCACACAAACTCTCACTGCTGACTGTTGAATGAGAAGATCTCAAGAATCTAAAATTCATGTAAAAACCTTACTTTTGCAGTAAGTGTGGTATGGGGATACATCAACCATTTGTCAGGGAAATTTTGATTAAGATATGAAATGTGGTAACACTGCAGAAGAAAATGAAGCATCTCAGACAAGTACCTCCGAAGAGTTACCAGTCCCCTGACTGTGGCAGGATCAAGCAAACTCATAGTCAAGCCAGCCCTTTCCCCTATATTCATTTGAATGAATTGAGAACTGAAATCTCCTGGGCTGGGAACAGTATTAACTAATTAATAGGCTGTCATGGTGTAGATAACAAAAATGCAGAAACCTAATAGCACAGTTTGCTATGTCTATACTGAAACATCCTGTCAGTTTAGCTCTTTGTTTTCCTTAAATTTTCTGCCTGTGAAAAACTGTTTTTAAATTTATCAACCAGTATTGTTTGATGCTATGTTCCTAGGAGCGTAGAAAGGAAAATCTGTAGATGTATGGCATTTTTGTAAACATGCATGTGTCCTGCTTAAGTCAAGACAGATTTCCCAAAATCACAGTCTGAGATTTTGTACGCCAAGAATCTGTTTGCACACCATATTGGCTGTTCTGGGCAAGGGATTTTACTCATGAGTGTATATTTATATATATAACAATCTCTCTGTTAATGAATCTTTCTTAACAGTACTTTTAAAGGATTTTGCAAAGAATATAAAACATTCAGAAGCCAGATCTTAGGTAGGCCAAGTAGCTTTATGAAGATGGTGAAATGTGCAGAATTACAATTTGAGAATTCGTTACATTAAATGATCTGCTGAGTACAACAAATGAGTCTTGTTCATTTACTTAATTAAGCTCAGTAGATGTTACACTGGATAAGACTAATTACTATAGCAAAAATTTGGGAGACTTAGTATTTACTCAAATGACTTTGGGTTGTACAGAGGAAGAAATAAGAAGAAAAGTCTTTGAATTACTCATATTTCTTGGAACTAACCATTGTTGTCCTAGCAATACAGATATATATCTAGAGCTGCCCACCTCTGTATACTTCCTTTAATTGGTGTCCTTTCAAATGTATCCTTATGCTAGGTTTCTTTTTTACTTTTAGGTCACTACATGTATGTAGACTCCATTTACGTCAAACATTTTCAGGAGGTGGCTCAGTTAATCTCACCAAAGACTACAGCTCCAATGTCTGGCTGCTTATCTTTTTATTACCAACTTAAGCAGGAGAGCAGCATTGTTTTTACTGTTTACTTGAGAGATATGAGTGGCTTTTATGAAGAGATCTGGAAAACAGACAGTGCCTCGACTGGAGACTGGGCATTAGCTGAAGTCGACTTTAGTGCACCATACCCGATGGAGGTAAAACAGTCATTCCTGTGCAATTAGTTCTGTGTGTTAGTCCCATATTTCTGTCCACTGATGATCTATTTTTGAGGATACTGAGTATCATAACATTATGCATGCCTTGTGCCGCAGAACAAAACTTAACAAAAATATTCTAGATGTTTTCTCTGACTTACACAGTTCTACAGTTCAGTCTTTGTTTTCATGAGATAGTGTCCAAACTTGGGTCCTAATAGTACTGTAGCTTTAGATGTGAAAGCTAGCTGTCTTTGGAAACTTGAATTAATCAAAGAGTATAAGAAAAAAATAAAATGGTGTTTCCTAGTGTTTACTGGAAAATAAATACCTTCAAAGATTGGAATAAACTGTATTATATATGCACATTATATGTACTTACATATATAAAACATATAATACACTTCTTATATATATCCATAGATTTTTATGAATATATAGTAGTAATATATATAGATAGATGATACTAGGATTACAAGTAAATCAGCTTTAGTTCTACTTGCTTTAACTCTACTGAAGCTGTTCATTAATTCAGTGTAAGCCTACAGATTTTCAGAAATTATTAGGGATAAAATTTATTTTTGTTAATTGTTACATACCTTCATTCTCAGTAATGTCAGTAGCCGTGTTATCCATTGAAACTGCTGTACTTCAAATAGTATGGCAGAGGAGGTGTGATCTGATTAAAAAAAAACACACTTTAACAGAGAATAGTAGGAACAGGAGATATAACATTTACTGACAGAATGGGCATTGTTTCAATTACCATATCTGAGGCTAAGAACAAATGTATAAAACTAATTGGCAGAAATGTTTTAAAGGATCAAAAAAGTGGACTTATGAAGCAATGAAGTGAAGAGAGCTATGAGATCAAAAAAAAATTCTGCAAAGTACTGAAGTTGTATGCAAGTTGGAAAAAGACATAGGCTCTGTCAGGCAGAAATGAATGTGTAGGAATGTCATTTTATCTTAGTAAAATGAGTTACAAAGCCTTTAACAACACATCAGAATTTGGAAGCATGTTTTACGTATCTGGGGTTCCAGTTAAGGTAAAATATTGGAAGTGCACAAATGCTTCCAATTTGTGAACTTGGAAAACAAAGAAGTCAAATTTGTCTTTTGCATCTGTGTGCACTGTGAAGAATGTGAGAGAAATTCCCACACTGCAGCCTTTTTTTACAAGGGATAAATTAGTCAATCTGTCTTAATATGTCAGTGGGTGTGTAAGTAAAAAAAAAAAAAAAAAAAAAAGGCAACAGTTGAAGCCGTAATGATCACTTAGACCTTGGAGTTACGGTGGCTAATTTTCTGAAAATATTATTTCTAAATGGCATTCATAAAACTACCTTGAATGTTGAAAATTATCTATACAGGAATAAGCAGGAAACCATAGGATGGATAATGCACAGGGTGCCTATCCCTCTGTCCAGTAGAGTGCACAACTTCAATCCTTTCAATTAAAAAGGAGTATTGTTGGAAGTATGAGAGGGAGATGGGAATTATCAAGATACGTGAACAAAATAACCATTTCCAGCCTCAACCAGCAAAAAAAAATGATTGAAGTAGAATGTGGTAGAGGTTTGTAAAAGCCATAAATGACACAGAAAAGCTTAACTGTTCACTGTTTGTCATAATTTGAACTGATGTTCCAGATTCTTAATTATAAGATAACAGATAAATATAACAGTTCTAAAATAAACAAAAGGGAGGACCTCTTCATACATACTGCAACTAAACTATAGAACTCAATTCCCCAGCATACTAGAGGTACCATTATTTTGATCAGTTCAAAAGCTGATTAGAGAAATTCAAGGAAAAAATAATCCATTAGGAGTGCAGTGTAAGGGAATAAACAAAAGCTCGTCAGCATCTATAGTTCTTTCTGTAGGTGTCCTCTACTGAAAACAAACACTGGGCAAACTGAGCCTCTGTTCTGCTTCAGAAATTTTTATGTAATCCAATATAGTCATTACTTTAGAGATAATTTTATAGAAATAAGATTAAACCTTGCTTACATTTTTTTTTTTTTTTTTCCGTTTCTTCACAAGGAAAGTTCTGTTTTTTTCTTCTGGCTAGAGGAAATCTTTCTGGTTTCTTATACAGCTCTCCTAGTTTGGTTCCCATCTGTGGGCAACACATCACAGACAGTGCTATCTCACTCTGGAAGCATTTGTCTTTATATCCTTGTTTTGTCCCTGGGGCTGTCTTGTGATTCAGGCCTTTTCTCAAAGTTTTCCTGTAAGTCGATGCTTTGATACTTAAGATAAATTTTAACACACTTCCTCAAGAGTTATGGACTGTCATCCACTTGCTTGAGGAAATGATGTCCCTTGGGAATGGAGAATATCCGCAGTGTTTGATTTTGTGGTAAACAAAACAAGTGATAGCTTTTCTAGTTCTTAACTGATTTTTTAAAAGGAAAACTTTAGTGTCTGAGGATGTTCAGAGACAAGCAAACACAGTAACAACAATTCATGCAAAGTAATCCATGCGATTTGGTTTTAGCTCTTGATCAAGATAGATACAGTAATAAGTAGGCAGCTTTGGGATCACAGTCAATAAAGGATGAATACTGGCTTGCAATGGTATCATTACATCAGTGTACATTTATAATTGATGTTTCATAAGGCAGCAGAAGAGTTCTGTTCTCCTTTGATTTTCCCTTGACTTTGGATGGGCAAAGGTCTGGTGGGTCAGAATGGGTCAGAATTGAATTTATATCATAAATAAATGATGTAATTCAGTTTGTCCCCAGACCTGCAGTACTGTCTGAAGTGCTGTAGAGTCTGTGTGGGAGAGCCTGTCAGAATTCTGCAAAATGAGAAAGTGTATCAAAATTATTATTGTGTAGATATAACAAATGATTATTATTTTCAGGTAGTATTTGAAGTTGCTTTCAATAGTGCCAAGGGAGGTTATGTTGCCCTTGACGACATTTCTTTCTCTCCGGTTTACTGCAGCAATCAGACAGGTAAGAGTTCTTTTTGTTGTCTACCATCCTTCTTTTCTTCCTTGCTTTGCTTCTTTGAACTGCCTGTGTCAGTACTTCCAGTATTTGGTAGTGTTGTGCAGATGTTGCTTTCTTATCTGGCCAGTGCCTGTTGGGCTTCTCTTCCCCTACTGACAAGACAGCACTGTAAGGCAGATAAAGAGAATGCTATTCTCTTGATGAATTATCTGGAGACCAATCCTTACTGCTTCCCCTCTGGTGACATTACCTCCAGCTTCTGAAATTGGTGTGTTGGACTGGGTGCTGGGGGACGTCCTGGGTTTTCCCCAGCTGTTTCAGTATAAGGAGGCAAAAGTCCATGGCTTTTCACTTTTGCTGATGCAGGGAATATCTTCCTCCATCCACATGCCCTGAGGTGTTCTTCAAAGCCAAAGCAGGAGCTATATCTTCCTATCTATGCTGTTCCAAAAGGTGTCATTTCCCACAAGGAGTGGCACATCTGTCAGGATTTTATTAGGTTTTCACAGCAGCAGAAGTCAGCTAAGTCCTCACAACCTCTGCAGTTTGAGCATATGGGACCAAGGACTTTGTCATTTGTGAGTGCAGCCTCTTAACTCACTCTGTTCTTGTTTCTCACTGCTACTGCTAAGCAATTGTCAGAAGTAAATTAGTGGTTTTCCCCTGAGCCCATCCATTCTTTTTGGTCACAGGCATGAATTTTAGGCTAGTGTTTTGAAGTGATTGGGGAAAAAGAGATTTTTGTGCTTTTTTATCACTCAGAGTCTGTTCCAGCTTTACCTGCACTGTGTAAATATCAATAGGAGGCATATTATGACATATTATGGAGCTATATTATTATATATTACAATATTATAATATATAATATAATATAGTAATATAATATAATATATATATTATAATATATTATAAATCCTCCACTCTTGGCATAGTAAGTCTAGCTGTTCCATTATCTACTCAGTGCCTCTTCTGTTTTTGTTTTGCAACGAAAATCCTGACTTAGGTTTGCAGTATGCCATGGATTGGAGCTGTGTGCTCGTCTGTGTTTTCCATTTTAAAGACAGCTAATGTGCAGTGAGCCATGGAATATTACATAGTATTTTCTGCTGAACCCTGATTTTGTTGTGGTATAATAGCCCAAGTGTAGATCCACTCTAACTGATGAGATCGATGGGCTCAGCTAAGAGCTTTGCTTACCAGCTCTGATTTGTATTTGTTTTTAGTTTGTGGGTTGGTTTTTGTTTTTCCTACTTGAGAAATTAATGTCCATCATTTGAGTGATTGTTTGCTGAAAAACATTTAGGTGTTGGATAATCCTTCAAATTTACTTCCTGTTTCAAATTACTTTAAGTGGAGATGTTAAAAAGGAAGAAATCTTCATTTTCCTTGTACTTATCACAGGGGTGCTTATTACAGCATTAATTTTTTTTTTTTTTTAACTTTCCAAAAGTTTTGGTCAGTGACGGTCTTGGTGGTAGTCTAAGGGAGAGAAAGATACTAGAGTAGCATACTTGCTCAATGAAGGTTGAATCTAAAGATAAGTAAGTGCTCATGCTTCATGAGCCAGGTAGTACTCCATTGTACACTTTCTCTGGTAATGAATGCAGGGGCAGCGCTGCTACTTATTTCTCTGTAGGCAGATAAAAACACCTAGTTAGCACATAGTTCTGGCTTATCTGAGAATAAAGAACTGAAGGCATCTCAAAATTTTGCTTGTCCTGAAGCTGATCACCTGTGTCCTTGCTACTGCCTTGGAATCCTGCTTAGCCTCCGTGCAGAGGGGCTGTGCATGCGGCTGGCTATAGCGTGGTGCTCACAGGGTCCAGACTGCTGACCTAGCCAAAAGTTGCATGGTCACTTTGGGTTTGTCCCCTCCTTCACTCAGCACCTGTAGCAATCAGCTGAAGAGGCATTAAAGAGGTAGAGAATTGTTACTTAAAAGTACCATTTGACTGCAGATCAACAGAGAGCTGTCCTCAGGTCTTTTTAATAAGCACTGCAGCATTCTTTGCTGTAGAGTTAAAATGAGAGAGGTCAATAGCCACGAAGTGGTACACAACCCAAAACCTATTTGACTTATATACTCAAAGCATGTATATACATGCACATTATGCATTACTACGAAATGGTTTTTAGAGAGGTGCTGTTCAAGAAAATTATCCTCTTGGGAACTAAAATGAAAATGTGACAGCTATGCACATGTGTGCACATACTCACAATCATTCTGTCCAAATATCTTTTGAATAAGGGAGCAGGATGAAAACAGATGTTTGAATGTCTTTGTGCATTATGTCCTGAAGGAGAAATCTTTTTATGTCTGTAATGTATTTATATTTTATAGGGACTGTCAGGCAGGTTTTTCTTTATTTCTTCCGGCAAAAATATAAGTAAATAGCATCCACTTGTGATAGAAAATAGATACCTTGAGGTCAGTATGATTTTTCATCATATGCATGTAACGACTTTATGTATTCTTGTCTTCTGTAATGCAGAGAAAGATGAAATGGTATACTGGGGCATACTTCTGCTTTGAGTACTTAGGCTTGTTGTACCGTGCTCTTCTTCAGAGAACATATGCATTTGTTTTTTAGGAATTCTCTTCAATCCTGCTGATGCAGGCTGCAATTTTGAGGAAGATCTGTGTAATTTTTACCAGGATCACAAGGATGTCCCAGGATGGAGCAGAGTGAAAGTGAAGCGCAACGTGTATAGAGCAGGAGATCACACCACTGGGTTTGGTAAATATGAACAAGAAGAGTCAAACTGGATGTTTGTTAATGTTGTTTGTTAATGCTAATGCATTGTTTAAATTTTCACATTTCAGTAACGTCATTGGCACACTGGTTAATTTGCCTTGCTGTAATTGCTTGCCGCTGCACTCTGTCTGAGACTGTGGCTGTGCCTGACCCTGCATGCAGAGTGGCAATGTCACTGGTCAAAAGGTCATGTGGGCCATAAATCAGAGTAATGTCACTGAGCTGCACTGATCTCCAGTCACTATGAGTCCACAAAAACATGCAGGCAAATATGATAGTAGCATAGCTCACTGATTTTAACATGGAGGAGAGCTGGGCTCTTAGCTCTTCCAGGCATAGGACAGTTGGAGTCATTAAGGGAAAAATGTGAAATTTTATGCAGTGAAGCCACATAGTCAAAAGCCTGCCAGTAAGTTCTGAAAATGTCTTCTGCACTTGATGTAGTGCTTTTCATACATCCCCTTATATAGAGTTTTTGTGGTTGTTATCTGTAGGATGAAGCCTCACCTGTTTCATAACATGCACTCTGTCCCATCCTTTATTCTTTGGTCTCAGAGCAGAATCTTTGAAATAGCTGGTCTTCCAGCAAGAGAATATTTCCATGTGTATTGAAGAGTGCTTATTTCTAGTAACTTACTCATGTACCAGTTTAGTTTGAAATAGCAAGTTTGTTTTTAGAAAAAAAATCTTATTTCCTTTCACTGTCTTTTTCCTGCCAGTAGAAACTTTCTACCACTAAAGTCTGTTGCAATAACTGAAACTGCTTTAACAGCAAACAGGCTATGCTAATTGTTTATTAGAAATACTCATTAGTTGCACTGTCTTGCAGGTTATTACTTGCTGGCAAACACAAAGTTTGCATCACAGCCTGGGTACATTGGACGTCTGTATGGCCCAACCCTGCCAGGAAACCTGCAGTTTTGTCTGCGTTTTTATTACGCTTTGTATGGCTTTTTCAAAATGAGTGGCACCCTTGCTGTTTATATTTTTGAGGAGAATCATGTGGTTCAAGAGAAAATCTGGTCTGTCTTGGACACTCCAAGGGGTGTTTGGACTCAAGCTGAAATCTCCTTCAAAAAACCAATGCCTTGCAAGGTAAGAGCCAGCTCTTCATATCTGCTGTCTTGTAGATGAAGGTTTTCCTTGCTTTTTCCTTTCAGAGAACTTTCTTACCCAAGGAGTAAACATGAGTGAGGTGACCCTGCAACATGAAATAAATTTCCCTAGGCAGTGTTGTGGAGAAGTGTTCTCCTCTGCAGACTCGCTTCCATTAGCCCCAGTGAAGGGGCTCTGTAGCAGGAGCAGAGCTGTGTACTTCATGTCCTGAAGGGCAGTCTTACATTCGTGGAGGAGCTGGGATAACAGCTGACTGGATGCAACTATTTCTGCAGTTATTCTGATTTCCGTAATGGTTTTTCATTGTATTTGAGTCTTCTGAGGAGAACCGAATGGATCACTACCTGAGATTACAAAGATAAATCCAGCTTTTTTTTCAGAATGGGATAATACTATCCATGTACAAATGAAAGGTTTTGCTAGTAACTCTTGAAACAAAAGTACTTCTGAATTATAAATATCTTAAGCATTTCCCTCACTATAATTTTTGTCATGAGAAAGTTATTTAGTGTAACTTTTTTTGTGGGGGAAAAAAAAGTTCTGCCTGAAAATAAATGCACTGTGCAAAGAAAGTTTAAGAGGAAAGTTGCTTCAGTGTGTTAGAAAGGAAATTTACACTGAAAATTTAGTTATAATTGTTATTATAATTTAATAATAATTGTTGGGTAGTTCCCTCTAGCTATCTGTTAAATTAAAAATAGATGATTTTTAAAATTTTTTATATTTTTATGGATATAACAGAATTTCTAATGCCCTTTCAATCCCTATAGAAAGAAACAATTTCAGAGTATTGTTACTGCCCAAGAACTTAGTGATAGAAAAATCTCTTATGGTGTCATCCCAAAATATTTGCAGAAAAGTGTATTTCTCTCTCTCCTTCTTTTTTCTTGAAAACAAAAAGTAAAAACATGAGAAGATAATGATTAAAAAGGCAAGCATATAGCATGTTTTTGCTATCTGCTGTTTCTGTTTTTTTTTTAATTGCTTCTAAAAAGCTTCAGTAGCTTGAGCAGTGTAACACAATGTATGAGTAGTGATGACAGCTGAACATGACTGTTAACACATGGTTTATAGCCTTGGAGGTGGCAGGTTTTTGTAGCATATGACATCTACAGGGAAAATCTTTTCCAGCGTGGATTTATGAAGAACTATTTTTATGTTTTCCTAGAAATAAAAGTATCTAAAACACTTGAGAAGAAACTTGCCTGGGATGGAAAGCTTTTAAAAGTTTCTTTGAATTGCAGCTTTTATGTCTGTAGCTGCTAGTCTGCCTGTAGGCAGTAATAGATGGGGAGAGCAGTACAGGAGAGAAGAATGAAGTCAAAGGAATATCTGTTCTGCTTCTGGTACCAAAGGTTTGCAGAAGAGAAGAAACACCATACTCTGCAGCAGCAGAGTACTTTGGCCTCCAGCAATTCTCAAAATCCTGCAGCAGGTTCTTCAGGTCTTGTGATGAGA
Source organism: Tragopan temminckii (assembly GCA_028571105.1). Lineage (NCBI taxonomy): Eukaryota > Metazoa > Chordata > Aves > Galliformes > Phasianidae > Tragopan > Tragopan temminckii. The sequence goes on from JAOWBP010004700.1 coordinate 27,515,537, forward strand.
AAGCCTTCTTTACCACAGAAACAAGCTGCAAAATGTTTCTGTTAAAGTTTCATTCTTTAGATATTACAAAAGTTGCGACTTAAGGGGCTTTAGAGAACTCTAATTTTCAGCATTTCATAATTTGGATAACTCTTAGTAAAATAACTACGTAGTTTGGGGGATGAAACCTTAGGTTAGTCTGAAGCCTGTTATCTTAATGGGGAAGATCATGGAACAGATCCTCCTGGAAGCTGTGCTAAGCATATGAAACAGGGTGGTGATACGGGACGATCAACACAGCTTCACCAAGGGCAACTGCTGCATGACCGACTTTGTGGCTTTTTATGATTGTGTAACTGCATCAGTGAACAAGGGAAAAGCCACTGATGTCATCCATTTGGACTTCAGTAAAGCCTTTGACACAGTCACCCACAACATCCTTGTCTCCAAATTGGAAAGATATGAAGATATGGATTTGGTGAGTGGTTTGTTTGATTGACAAGGAACAGGTTGCATAATTGTACCCAGAGGGTAGTGGTCAATGGCTCAGAGTCTGGATGGAGATCTGTGACAAGTAGTGTCTCTCAGAGGTCAGTACTGAGGCTAATACACTTTAATATTTTTATCAATGACATTGACAGTGGAATCGAGTGCCTCCTCATCAGGTTTGCAGATGACACCAAGCTGTGTGGTACGGTCGATGTGCCAGAGGAATAGGATGCCATTCAGACAGACCTAGGCAGGATCAAGGATTGGGCCTAGGTGAACCTCATGAGATTCAGCAAAGCCACATGCAAGGCCTTGCAAGTTCGTTGTGGCGACACTATCGGTACAAGAAGGGGAGCAAAAGGATAAGAGCACAGCCCTGCCAAAGAGAGCTTGAGGGTGCTGGTGGATGGCAAACTGGATGTGAGTCAGCAGCATGCCCTCACAGCCCAGAAAACGAACCTGATGTGTGTATAATGAGGACCTAAAGAAATAGCTGACAGGGTATTCACTTGCCATCCTCATTGTAGGCCTGTGTCAGAGGTGCATCAGAGCACATTTTGCCTGGCTACAAGGAGTAGTGTGAACCAGCAACTCAGGGATTACCCTTCTGGCTCTGGAGTGAAATGACACACATGAGACCCGTATCTGCTGAGTGAACTTAACATCACTTGACCTGTTTCATCCAACCTTCATTCATGTCCTTTGGTATCTCACAGATAAATCTTTGTGTTTTCAGTCCTGGCTGGGGGGTGGCAATCCCCATTCACATTCTCCATCTTGTCTGGCCCCTCAGCCTGTTCCATTTCTTAGCCTCAAATCCTTCCATGTCCCATCTCTTTGCCCTGCCTGTCCAAGTTCTTATAAATTATAGTTTTTTTTTTTTTTTTTAATTATTATTAAATTTAAAGTAACAAATTGAAAGAAAACAGAATTCTGGCACGAAGACCAAACCCTTACACTTTTCATTCTCCTGCTCCAGTGTCTAGTAGTGCCCAAGCCAAAGAATTTTTGAAATAGGGGCAAAATAATGCCTTTTTTCCTAGCCTTATTCTTGGAAATGATGGAGTGTTTTGGCTTGAATCTTCCAAAACAAGCCTGAAGCAAGCACCCAGAATGGAAAATCTGAGCTGAAATCATTGCATCTTGGGATTGTTAATAACAAGGGAAAATCTTTCAGTGGGGTGAAGTGGGATTAAGAATAAGATGGAGCTACCACCTTTTCTGTAGGAGATGTAGTGGTTGATGTGACTAGAACATTCTTTTCTGAGGTGCATCAAGTCTAGACTTAAGAAGGTGTAGGCATGCACAGTAGTTTATCTGGTCAAGTGCTTGGTTACTGGGTGCAACTTGCAGATCGGCTCAGGGACTGTGGAAACAGTAAACAGTCTCCTGGCTGCTCCTTAATGGCTAGCAAGGTCAATGAGGTAGCAGTTACGTTGCTTTGGCCAAAGAGTCCTGATGCTTGTAAAGCCAGAAAATACTTGAACATGTATGCCCTTCATCTTTCTTCCCAATATGAAGGGAAGGCTTTGAAAGCAAAACTTTGAAATCAATCTGATATGCTTGAATTATGTGTGTGTGTTTTTTTTGTTTTTTGTTGTTTTTTGTTTTTTTTCCCATCAGGCCAGTAAAATGGCTCAGATTTTCATCTTCTGGTTTGTGTAATGTTTTTTTGCAAGTTCTTTTGGAATTAGCTAACTGCAGTCTGGCACAGATTGTTGGCTTAAATTCTGTGAGCAGGAAGCTTGATGCTGGCCAACAGACTTGTATTATGCTTTCAGAATACCGTGTTGAAAAAGTTAGGTTGGTATGATCCAACTGAGCAAGTAATAAATGTTTGTACATACATTATATATATGCATACATATATACAAACATACTGCAAATACATATGTTCTATAAAACTGGTGAGAAGGCAAGACATTTAAAATCCCGATTTGCTTGTATCTGAGATGCTCTGTGTTTGAGTTGGTTTACGTACCCATGATTCGTTGCATAAAAAGTGTTTTTGTACTCTATAATACCCAGAAAATAAATGTGAGACAGAAGATCTTCCTAACAGTTGTTAAAGTAAATGAACCTTGCCGTACCTTGTCATATCAATATCATTAAGGCAGCATAACAGTCTGACTCTGAAATTTGTAGAATCTTTTGATCTGATTAAATGAACTGAAACGGATTTTCCAGGTTAATACATGGCAGGGAAAGGTCATTGCTAATGAAAAGACAAATTCACATGGAGATATTTGCATGCACCGTGGAATGTGAATTAGCATTTTAATCTTGTGTGTTCATATGCAGCCATAAAAAGATCTCCCTCTTAAGCAACTAAGAACGAAGTCTAAAAGTCTGTACTAAAATGAAATTTTGACTGCAGGTTGATTAGTTCTGGTCATTTCTACTAGATATGATTCACCTTTCAGGTGCTCTGGCTTTATAAAGCAAACATCTCATGTTGTTTATTCATTCATGCAAGTTTTTATAGTTGTGACACATTGCTGTAGAGTTTCAAAGAGTTAAAAAATGAATAATGAATCCTTGAGAAGATAGTTGGCATCATAATAGTCTACTCTATTTGCCCGAAGCTAGATGTGGCAGTTAAAAAGCCCAGTTTCTTGGGCTTTTATTCTTTCAGTCTGCTTTTCTTCTTCTCTTTCTTTGAGTTCACCTGTTCATTTTCACCCATCATCCATAACCAATTTTAGTTGCAGTTGTGAGAACGTGAATCATATGAATAAGTGTTGCACTTCAATAGTTATTTGTTTTAACACAAGTGAAAGGAAGGACTTTTAGGGAATCACTAGGCATTGAAGTCCTTTGCCACAGGATGCTTTGAAGGCCAAGAACACATTTTAAAAGGAATTGGGCAAATTCATGGAAAGCAGACCAGTACAAGTATGACCTCCAATTCAGCAAATGCTTTAGAACATATTATAGCAAGGTACAAATGTCCTTATGGTTGATTCATTTCTTGTGCTGTTTTCCCTAAACATCCATTATCACCCCACTCTCTGCCTTCCTGCGCTGTGATAAGAGGGTCTTTGCACCTTTGTTCTCTCTTTTTACCTGTGGAAATGCTCATGAAACGAGTAGTATTTTTAATCTGTATTGATGAAATTAATTAATTCTTAGATTTCTCTTTCCTGCTAATAAATCTGTGTCTTCTATTTGTCCATCAAAGTCATAGGTAAATGACTAATGCAGGATGCAATATACTCCTAATCACTATGGCTATCTCACCAGTATGAAGGACACAGTTTTCTGGTTACGTATAAGATAGAAGAGGGCTGGTATCTTAGTGTTTACTTCCTCCTCTGAAAATCTCTCACTTGTGCTAAATAAAGGTGGTTTTTTCAAGTGCTGTTCTAACAGAACTCTTGATCAGTACTTCCATATTAAAATAGACAGTTTAAAGAGGTTGGAGTTGACTGCATTTTGTGTTTTGCCCTGCCTGTCGTATATTCTCTCATGCCTAAACAAGGTACTTCTTAAGGAGCAGTCACTAGAAAGGCCCTTTTAAGCTGACATTAAGGTCTGTAAAGTGCTTGCAAAATGTGTACCCCGCTGTCTCAAGTGTTTGATAAGTAGTAATGAAAATGACACATGGGAAAAACAATCTAAATCTTCATCAGTTAAGAAAGTATTAGAAAGTATTTCACAGAAGCTAAGCAAGGAGATCCATTGGAATAGATATTAACATCCTTTGCTGTCTGCAGTAGTTAGCTTACATTTCGCTTTTTTTGCTCAGTTTTTGTTCTGGGTAACTAGTATTGTAATATTACCATGCCACATCGTCGGTAAGATACTTAAGTCTAAAGGTGTGAACCTTTCTTTCCCTCTTAGAAAAAAAGCCAAAGAACCAATTCTGTTGAAAAGAGAATAGAGCCATAATAGGAGATTACTGGAGATCTAGGTGGGGTCTGGGGGACAGTGGAGGATATCAGTGTCTCACATACACTGTTTGCAGGGTTAGGGTTAGTCTAGTCTCTACTAGACATAAAATAGATGTAGCATTAACACTCCGTGGCCTTAGCCTATTTTGTCAGGTATTTGTGGCTCTTTTACTGGTTTATTCCTGCAAGCCATTTCCTTTGGATAGGAAGGGTTTTAAAAAATATTGGTTCAAATGTCAAGCTTATTACCAACGTTATTCCATTATGTATGTAGATATTTTCATGATGCATTATTTTTCCCACTGGAGAAATGATGAATACTAATATTATTTACATGGCAAGAAACTGAACTTGCATGGCAAGTGCCATTTTAAATCAGTTCATTTAAAATGACGCAGAAGGTGGCAGACATTCTAACTTTGGCTTAGTAGCATATTTCTGCTACTGATAAATGAGTCTGTATCTGTTTAAATAGAAACAAGCCATTTAAAATCTAGTTTAATCAAACTAGTCAAAAATAATTTGGGCTACATTGATAACATTTGTATGAAACAGCCCTGGGGCAGTCAGCATGATGCACTGATTCCATCTGCCAGGATTGGTTGTGTGCCTATATAGCTGTGCAGTGCTATAAATGACTGAAGAGGTAGTCAGACTCACTGTTTTGTGAAAACATCTTGACTGCTTCTTGTGTCATGTCACACTTTTGTTTTGGATGCTCAAATTGTTTTTGATTTCATAATGCAGTGTTTTGTGACACTTCAAGGAAGCTGCAACAGTTGCTCCTCACAAAAACAGACTCAGTCAACCAAAACATCATTATAATTGCTTATGTCCTGGATTTTGAGTGAATCTAAATAAGTGTCCAAATGACAGAATGAGTGTCGTATCTATGCAGATAAACAGTACGTAGTTTAAACATGGGAATGTTCAGCAGGATTAAATCAGGTAAATTAATTTTCTGCAGAGGCTCAGGTTGATTTTCAGACACTGGATTTGGCAGTTGTCCCAGCTTATCTTTTTTAAAATATGTGTGTTTCAGATGGTCTGGTTTTCTGATTGAGCAACAGCTATACTATCTTGGGATAAAGAAGAAGGGATCTGGGAGCATCATTTATCTTTTTGTCTTTTTCTCAGCTCCTTCCAACCTGCTTTTTATAAATTCCCCAATTTTCCCTTTTGTACTTTTTTTTGCATGCCCTACTCCTTCTTCTCTTCTGAAAGAAGATTCATTTCATATGCATACATTCAGCTCACATCAACTTGTAGAGATGCAGAGAGGTAAGGACTGAAAATCCTTTCCACCTAACTCTCTGTCTGAGGCACAACCTAACAACATGTCATAAAGGAATTGAAAACTTGATAATTCTACCAGTTGTTCTCATTTGGTGTTACTCCTTACTCATATAGGCTAGGATAAATTGTAAGAATTGATCAGTGGTACTTTTGATTGTGCGTGCCAAGAATGTTGATTTAGCACTGCAAAATAAACAGATCAACCTCCAGAAATCAAGGCAAGGATTTGGAAGGAAACTAATAGCCTGGCTATGTCTTCTTTCTGGAACAAGAAAAAGACATGAGAGAAAAACGTATTTTATTTTCTCAGTAACACAGGCAATTTGATAATGTTTTTAATTTAGCCTCCAAGATAGCATGCAAGTTCAGAAAGATTTGTTACATTTTGAAACAGTTAGTATATTGTTCAGTTGTCATTTTTTATGAAAAGAAGCATGAGTGGAGCACAAAGAACCCCTTATTCTCTTCTCCAAGATATGAGATAACTTCATAAAAGATTATTTTTGGGAAAACTGACCTAGGAAGTATTCTAATAGAAATTGAGCAGATGTAAAGGACCATAAGATGTTAGTGCTGTCAGATTAGAAATATGACATGGGATGAAAGTGAGTGGTTGAGTGAAATCTGAATTGATAGAATTTTGGGGCGTAAAGTTCACATTCACCACAACAGACATTTAAGAAAAAAAAATTTAAAAAAGTTTTAAAAAAGACATTTAGGACAAAGGAAGAGTGAATAGATCTGATCTGTGAAGAAAAATATTTTCTACGTCATTGCTTAAAACTAAATTGAGAACATAACAACAAAATCAGCCAAGTGCACAAAGAACAATGTTAGTATGTAACGCTGTTGCTAATATTGGAAGTGCTGCATGCCCAAGCACTCATTCCTTCTTGCTACCCCTGTGCAATTATAAAGTCTTCTCGTGGCAGCGTGTCATCCAGTATCACAAAAAGGAAGCAAAGAAACTGATAATGCTCATGCTGCGGATGACAAAACCAAGCAAGTTCACACATCACTGAAGCAAACTGATGCCTTGTACAAAGGGTATGCATTCAAACGCCTTTGACAGAGCAAGTTATTGTTGTGATGCTTTAGAAATGGAGCTCTTTCTGCAGGATCCAACGGGTAATTACATACCTTGTATGGAACAAATTATTGCAATTTAAGAATAAAGAACTTGATCCTGCTCCCAGTGATGTCAATAGGAAAACATCAGTTAGAACATGATTCCACAGTGCGGAAATGTTGTTTCACAAATGAGGACTGACCTCACCCTTTCATGTGTGGTTTTCTGAAGATCCTTGGGTTTATGGCTATAATATGTCTTTAGTTTAATACAGTGTTCACCAGAATGCATTTATTAACAGTCTGGTGAATGACGTCCACTCGACGTAAATATTTATTGTAGTCTTTATTCCACAAGATGCTACCATGTTTTTTAACAAATTATGCCTGTGTCTTGAGAGTGACCTTACAAATTAGGTAATGTTCTTTGCCATATTAAACCTTAAGGCAGGGAGAGCAGATCTACAGAGAAGCACATGGGACCACTGCTAGGCCACTACACAGAGCAGCTGTGCATGCTGTGCTGGGGCAGTCCACAGGTCCATACTTCCAACAGTTTGCAGGATAGAAAATCCTCATTGCTGGAATTGGTAGCACTGAATGTAAAAATCAGAGGCTGTTTTATAAGTAAATAGGTAAATAAATATGGCTAAACAAAGCAGTCTATAAAAATCCTGTATTAATGGCTATATTGAAGGTGTTTACCAACCCTGATAATAGGGGATATATCAGGTAATGCATAAAGTACAGTCTTTTCCCATCAGCATGAAACTGTCAATCATCATTCAACCTCAGTAAGGTAGCTGAGATGTTTACAGTTGTTCCAGAATATTAAAATATTGGAAGGGACATTCATCTGTCACCAGTCACTAGCGCAGACCTCATCACAAAGGAATTGGTCTGAAAAGCTCCACCCAAATTATGGTCATAACCTCAATGGCCAGACAGATGGTTTGCAGTATTTAGGCAAAGAAAACTGTTAGCAGTATTTTCACAAAATAAACCTTATTGTGTCTTGTGTAATTTGAACAGCTCTATGTTACCCCTGGGAGAAAAGCAGCTGGGAATCTTACAGCTCTAGTGGTTTCTCTGCATTTTACTTTGCCATCCTGTGAGTGACTTGTATTTTCCATGGCAGAATTAATGCGTAGTCAAATAAAACAACTTGGATACCACTCTTAATCTTCATGAAACCCAGATAAACACTGTGAATGATGCTTAGCATTTTCAGCCTTCTGCTTTATGATACTGTGACCTTCTATCATTTCTGACAAATTCCATTTTGTGCAGTAGTCTCACCTCGTTTCCTGGTGTTGTTTGCTTGCAGTTTGCCTGGGCCATCCCTGTTGGCCACCACTCTGCATTACTCTTTGAAATTTGTCTTTCTGTGGGTAACACCTCTTGGTTATAAGGACAGGATGGCTGAGGACCTTAAGCTGTTAATGATGTTATGTTGGAGATATAAAAATAAAAAAAAACATTTTTAGTGAGTGTCATCCTTTGACATGCTCTAAAAAATTCTCACTTTTCTAGTAAAATGTCAATCATATACAGAAATATATCATTTGACTATAAAAATGGGAAACCACTTTCTATTTAATGAAAATATCTGAAACCCACTGGATTTTATATGTCAGTCATCTAGGCACCACTGGTATGTGCCATATCAATCCTTTCTGTATACCATCAGTATTAAACATGAGAGCATTTGGAAAAAAAGCAAGCTAAAGTTTCAGACATTAAACAGTGCCAGCTTTTGTTGGAGATACATTAAATTTTGTTCATTATTGCAGGTTGTCTTTGTGAGTTGGTGTAAGAGCTTCTGGGACTGTGGACTTGTGGCACTGGATGATATATCATTGAGCCTGGGAAGCTGTCAGGCTGCTGGTAAGACCAAGTTTATTTGTCGTCCAACAGCTGCTACCTTCTCCCCTTTTTAATAAGAACATATCTTACGCCATCATTTCCCAAGCCTTTCCTACAACTGGTTTCATTTCACTGTTTTTTATTTTTATTATTTTTTCTTTTTTTCTATTGTAGTTTGTGTGTTTTTCAGTAGGTATTGCATTAGTCCAATTTTTGGAGTATCACACACAGAGTGAGGACCAGATTTTGTTAACTCCTAATTAACTTCACTGACTCCAGTGCAGCTGTATATGAGGGATCACACCTTTGGGACTGTTTTATAAAAAGCAAACAGGAAAGCAGTTTTCAGTTGCATTAGGAGACCAGAAATGCACGCAAAAACGCAAATTTGAAAGCACAACATTGTTCCTTTTGCCCAGAAATACAGTTGTGTGAGGCCAAGATACAGTCTCTTATCTGAGCTGAAGCTCTGTAATGAACACAGATAAGAGAAGTCCAACTCTCCACCCGCAGTGGGAGGAATTCAGTACTTCTGAGTGAGTCTTTACCCTCTGACATGCACAGGGTAACCCCTCTGAACTCACTCACACTCCCTCTTCTGGGGCTTTTTTGAGGTTTGATAATGCAATGATTGTATCCTAATTTGGAAGCAGTTCTGATGAGACGGGCACAATCCTAATCCCATTCACTTCTGGAATACAGCCGTGCCTTTGAAATGGTGATGAGGCAGACTGACCATGCCATTTATACTGCCACGTAGTAATAACTATTTTATTACCTGTTCTGATTGGATTCATGCATCCAAACAGCTAGTGCCATCGCTGAACAGGGACAAGTCACACGTACAAAGCTACGTAACATTTTTCTAAAGTATATCCAACATTTGCCTATTTTGTGTCTCTGTAGATCCTAAGGAAGTTGTAAATGAACCGAAGGTGCAGAACTGATATTTAGATGCATAGTCATGCTGGCACTTGTCACTAGTGGTAGCAAAAAAGTACAAAACCCACCCTCAGTATGTGAGGTGTGAATGCTCCCTCCTTGCCAACAAGGAAGGCAGCTCATGGTGCCTGCTCCTGAAGCACAAATTTAAGCTGTAGCAGAATAGAGGGCAGAGACTTTTATTATCATACTGGCAAGCATTGGAATTCTTGGCATACTTTCTTCTACATCATCTAATGGGGTTGTAACCCTGAAAATACTCCAGTAATTGCAGCTCAGCAGTCTGTGCATGTGGTGGTGGAATCGGATGTCAGGGCAATACAGCAGGGCTCACTGTGGCAGCTGATTTCAGATCACAGAAACCTCTTTCTGTGGCAGGATCTGTTAATGCGTGTTACACATACTGGAGCTTATTAAACTGTCTTGAGTGCCACAGGAGGGAAGGAAATGAGGCTGGCAGAGCCCTTTTGGAGGAAGAGCTACAATAAACTGCAGGAGATGTTTTAAAGGATGTTAGTAGATGTTAGTGAGCCATACTAAGGCACAGATTTCCCCAGAGCTGTGAAGAAAATGAAATAAAATCCTGTATTTCAGTTTGGAACTGATTTTGTAGGCTTGTGAATAATCTGTTGCTAGGTAAACAAAAGTGATCTCAGCAGAAGCAATACATTGTTTGTGTCATTTCTCCATACATCTGTCTAATATATTTGCAGTTTTAAACAATAACATCTCGTTATAGATCTCTTGCCACCCTCTCCTGGTGAGTGTACTTTTGAAAAAGATGAGTGTGTGTTTACCCAGAAGAAGAGAGGTCGTGGGAGCTGGCAAAGGAGGCGGGGTCCAACTCCCACCTCTTACACTGGACCAAAAGGGGACCACACTACCGGGGTAGGTGAGTTAAGCTTCACACTGAACTTTCTGAACAGAGATTAAGGGTTAATCAAAATGCTTTGGGATGGTAACTTAGAAAACAGGAAGTTTTTACTTCTTTATTCACAACAGTTATAGATCAAATGGAGTAAGCAGGTTTCATTAGGACCCTCCAGAGAATGCGATGTTTTATCTGCATGCCAAGTGGAGAATTCAGTCTTCATGTCCTAAAGTAGGCCTTTCCTTTGGGAGAAAAAAGCACAGGGTGGCTTTCCTGGCCCTTCAGAAGGGCCGTCTTCCAACCCTTAGCTTATGTGAATATTCTCTAAAGCAAAAATGCAAACAAGTATATAAACCTCAGCTCTTCTCCATGAACACCTTCTTAGCTGAACTTGGAAGAAAACATGGGTAATATAGGAGCAGTCCCACAGGCCCTTTATCTTAAAAATCTGTTTCATCACCCCACTTCACTCTTCGTACTGTGCCATTTTACTCTTTGAAGGACTTAAGTGAATGAGGCCCCCATCACCATGAGTGAGCTCACAGGAAACTGCATCCAAATTGTCCCCCCAACTTTCATACCCAGTGACCTTTGCAAATTACAAATTGCATTTCTGTTTTGGGCACTTGTGTTCCTGCAGAAGACCTCAGCAACGCTTCCACTGGCTCTGGCGTAAGATGAAGCTGCCCTAAGACTTGTGAACTTCAAATCCTTATGTGTGTTTCAGAAGACTCAGGGTGCCTTGGATTTGCCCTTATCTGCAAGGGAAAATATTCATTCAACAGGGAACAAAGTCAGTGGCAGACAGGCTGACTCACTCATTGCGGCTATCAGCCTGGTCTGCTAAAAATTTTAGCTGGGCTATTTAAGCAGTTGACCTGTTCAAAATGCTACCAAGAACTACTATTACTCTATCAGCTGTGACTGAGTGTAAATCACATCCAGAAGAGTTATTTCAACTGTGCATCTGAAATCTTGCTCTGTGCAAGCTTAATTGAATATAATCTGGAAAACAGTTGTTTGCAGTTAATTAAATAAGAGTTTTGCCCTATTTGTGATCTCTTTACGTAAAAACATGACTTTGTGTATATTCAGCAAAATGTCCCTTTCCTGTCTCTTAGCAAAATCTGTAATAGCTGCACCCTCAGCAGAGTATGGATATCAGCTGCAGAGACAGATTTGTGATGTCTGGGGATGTACAGCCTAAGTCCTGCGTGTGGAATTGAGAATGCAGATGGGAATGTTTCAGTTAGTATTGAAATTTCAGAGCGCCAATAAGTTACATACTTCACTGTCAGTTATAAACAGTGAAGATTCAAGCTTGAAATTTCTCTTACATTTTCTGAAATAAAAATGAGAAGCTTCACTTACAAACCTGAGCACATTCTGACCAGCTCTATTGGCTAAGTGATGCAAATGAAAAATGTAGTCTTAAGTATGAAATGAACATTTTCCCAATAATGATACCTTAGTGCTGTGGAATGATTTTCAGAAGGGAATCTTGAAATTCTTGTCACTTTTCCAATGCAATATTTGAAAAATTGTCATATTTAGGAATTGAACTAATTTTTTTAAGTCTTTCTTACCCACACTGTCCAGTTTTTCTGCATGAAGTAGGTGTATAATAACAATCCTTGAAGTAAGTGAGAATTTTTCCTACTAGTTTTTGAACTTTATTTGAGACGTTTTTTTTGAAATGTGGGTGACATTCTTGGAGAGAGGCCATGTCTGTACCACCTGCAGTCTCTTCTGCATAATATAAGCTGAAGGGAATAAACCACACTAAAAATATTGATGCACAAATTGTTTTCGTAGGCGACTGAAACTCAGTTCTGTAAAGTGATTCAACATTCAGGTTTGCTTTTTTTTTTTCCCCCTGGGGATATTCCCTAGGTAATACCATTTTTCCTCTTTGAAATACTAGTTCTCCTGTTTCCAAAGTCAATATCCTTAAAGAAGCAACACAGTAGAAGAGTTGCTTGCAGAAAGAAAAGAATGTGTTTCTTAGTTTCTAAGGCAAAAACAGACTTCAGACCTATTTCCAGTTTATATGTTTTACTAAGCATTGTGAGATTGGAGACTGATACTCTGTATTCTTGGTGAAGCAAGAGAATCTTTTAAGCTTGGCCTGTGACAGGAAAACATGTTTACAGCAGTGTAAACATTTATTCCTTGTATCATGCATTTGCAGTGAAATGTGCTGTAGAAATATGTGGATTCAAATTCACAGAAAAGAGCTAATGTAGTCTTTCAAACAGTTTATAACATGATTCAGGCCTTAGAACTGAAGGCAAGATACTCTACTATGCTGTAGTATGAGCTGTAGGTTTTGATTTTTAACTCAGATAACTCTCAAACATAGTATCAAAATTCGTGGAGCCACTTGCACTATGTTTGGAATAAAAAACCTAGGGAGTTCCCCAGCACACCACAGCAAATGGTCTTTTCTTTACAGATCTGCAGCTGCAGATACTCATCCTTTTCACCCTTTCTCTCTAGTGCTGCAGACCACCAAACTACAGCGCTGCCTAGAAGATGACTTCAGCGTGGGTTTGTTTAGGTAACAGGGCTTTCAGGATCCTGAGACAGATCTACCGGTTGCTCTTGCTGTTCTCAGTCTTCCTCCTGCTTCACTTGTCCTCACGATTCTCCTCCCTCCTGGGGTCCATCTCGAGTCCTGCAGTTGTAGTGGCAGAAGGACAGCATTTCCTCTCCAACATGACCAATAGGGAGCAGTGGGGCTGTAGGAATGGTTGCTGCAAAATCTGGATTCAGCACCTGCTGGTGGGGTGTACTTCTCACAGCAGAAAATAGCTGCCATGCACAGCAGGTGGGATGTGGGGATGTTTTTCAGACTTATCATACACCTCTGCCTGGACCCTTCCTTAGTTGGAAATCACTAAATGATGGATCTCGGAGAAGCAGGGGGAATAAGTTGTCAGCCAGCAATTAATGACTAATTTTTCCAAAGATCAGAATTTGTGACGATTTCTCACTCATTTATGGATTCTAGGTAATCCAGTTTTACTCACTCATGTCTTTGCATCTTGATCACAGAAGGAGAATGTTACTGATGTCATATGTGATTTAGAAAAGCTCCTACACATAGCCTAAGCATATTCCTGGTTTCAGAACAAATATGGTTTGTTTTCTTACTATGCATTGCTTTCTGATGTTGTATATTGCACTGGTTATAAAATGGTTGTGGTTTTTTTAGTGTTCTTATATTAGCATTCACAAACATTTTAATTATTGCAGTAATAAGTACAGCAAATAGTTTATCACACAATTTTCCTTCTCAAAAATTTCAGTCATGGGTTTTTGTGTAATGAGCATATCGAGCTAATGAATGGGTTGAGAGAATGTATTGTTCTTTATTAATATTTGGTTGTGTGTCTTTTTAAGGATACTACATGTATATAGAGGCATCCAACATGGTCTATGGACAGAGAGCATACCTAATTTCAAGATCACTAAGAGGGACTTCTGGAAAACAATGCTTGACATTTTTCTATCACATGTATGGAGCTGGGACCGGATTATTAAGTGTTTATCTAAAAAGAGAAGGTGATGATGAAGAGATTCCTTTGTGGAGGAGGACAGGGGAACAAAGCATCTCGTGGCTAAGGGCAGTGATAGAATATGAAAGTGACAGAAACTATCAGGTAAGGAAAAAAAAAACAACAAAGCAGTCAAAATGAAAGGTAAAGCTGAACTATGCACTAGTATCCAGGTTTTGAGTTGTATAAAAAAAAATGTAGACATCATTGAATGAACGGACATCTGAGTAAGCTGAATTTATGCATAATTTTGGAATAGAAAACAAGAAAACAGAACAGAACAAACCTATGAAAATCACTGATTCCAACTGTGTGACCAATTCAGGGCTAACCAAAAGTTAAGGGATGTTACTGCCGGTATTATCCTAATGCCTCTTGAAGTGGCATGGGGCTTCAGCTGCCTCTCTGGGAAGCCTGGTCCTAGAGTTAAATGAGGTGTTAATTAATTTATTAACTCAGAGTTACTTTTTAAAATTATTTAAGTGTTGTTTTTCCATCTCTTCTTCTCAGTAGTGGTAGATTGTATTTAGGTGACGTGCAATTTTTTTTCCTTCCACCGTCTAAAACCTTGTCTAAATTTGATACTGTCACTAAGCTGTTACAAATAGGCTACGTCTTCCAGGGTGGCACCAAAGACAAGGAATGATGCAAAGAGAAAGCTGAACTGATACTGACTGAAATAGCACTGGGCAGAAGACTACTAAACTGTCACTAAAATCAAGTTTAGCTTCATTAGGAATGATGAATCACAACAGAATGCTGTTTTTTTGTTTGTTTGTTTTTTTGTTTGTTTGTTTTCTCTCTTGTCTTTCATTTGACACGTGACAATACGTTTCAGCTGAAAAGGAAAATAGGCACATTACATCACTGAAGCAGATTTATCAGTGGTTCGAAATAAAGAAGTATTCTACCGAACTGTGAGAACAAATCTGTTCCCCTCAGCATAATACATATCCAGAGTCTGTGACCAAGGAAGTTAGTCCAGTAATGGAGTATGGAAGTGTTCTTCCAAGAACCTGGCTTTCAGGACACACTAGATCCCTGAACAATGGTTTTTGGGGAGAGGGGTTGTTCTTTCAGTCCTTCCTTCTAGGTGGGGTACCCCTGAAAAGCTGTGTCTTATCTTTACAGATTATTTTTGAAGCAATCCGTGGGGTGTCAATGAGAAGTGACACAGCTATTGATGATATTCTGTTCCAAGCAGGACCCTGTTTAGGTAAGTTTAAGCTTGCTTTGCTTTTCTTAGGAGACATCTAGCAAGTCACACAGTATTTTTTTGTACTTAGACAGGCGATATGTCTTTCCTTGAAGCCCCTCTGGATGAATCTGCATTTATTATCATGTTGCTGTTCATGTAGAACGTTTACTAACGTGTGAAACCATTCTTCAGAATTTGGTCTAGTAAAAATCTTGTAGCACATTTAAAAAGCTGTATGGCGGTTCCATTTAAGTCCAACACAGTAATTATATTCTGTCTTATATATTAAAAAATACTAGCACTTACAGTACCTCCCCCTTTTTGTATTCTAGAAGTGGAAGAAATTCAATTCTCATCAGGCTATCCAGACAGCTTAAATGAAATTGAGTATTAAATACAGTCTGCTGAAAGGAGTGGAATGCATAGAAAGCTTTTATGTGAGTAACTGCACAACGGCCTGTTTTAAAATGTGCTTTAAGTGAAGACTGGACTCATTTGGATTATCACCCAAGTGTAGGAAAAACTCAGAGCACTCGTGTTCCTCGCCTTTGCAATGAAATTATTGACTCAGGGCTTCTTAGACTGTTTTTTAATTTTTATTTTTTTCTCTTTTGCATGAGGTTATCAATTACTATATAGAGGCTTCCCATTTTGCACAGATCATTCAACACAGTATTTTAATGCTTTTTTTTTTTTTTGTGTGTGTGTGTGTAAATCTTCCTGGTATATAGGTAAAAAGAGGAAAGTAAAGGTGCACAATTAAAATCTAATATTGTGTTATCTTAAATCTGCATTCAGTGAATGTTTTGTGTTGGGTACAGAATGGCTTTATGTTAAGGAAATAATAAATACTTTAAGAGAATAAAGAAAATACTTTTAGATACTACTAATATCCTACAGGCTAAGTGCAATTATTCATAAGACAATTCTCTCTGGGAAACTCTTAACACCTTGCTGGTAATTTTTGTGTTTTTGTATTCTTTTACTATAAGAAATATATTTGTCATTCTTAGCAATAAGAAGCTCACTTCCCGTGTTTCAGTATAAATCAGTGTAACCTACTGCCAAATAAAAGTTTGTACACTCACAAAGAATGTACTCACACTTTACCCAACCACAATGCCTTGCAATTATATTGATAAGATATTGAATTCACACAACCTGTTAATTTTGAAGACTTTTTTTATATTTGTGTTTGAAGTTTTGTTTTGAAAACATTAAAACTTCCTAATAAAATATAACCTTGAAAATTGTCTGCTTCAGATTTTAGTTATTGGAGCAATGAAGAAAAACAGAACTTAATATAATAGCCTGCATTTATTGTTGAGAATGTGAAAAAATGAAGAGCACGGGTTGTGTAACACAGAAAGTGGTTTCATCTACTACAGGAAGTTCCTGTCCTGACCCATAGAAGCGATTCTAACATACTAGCTGTTTCTGCAAGATAGGCACCCTGAAAAATGGAAATAGCCTTTAATCCTTTCAGAACAGAGGATGTGGCATTTCTAATTGGCTTTAAGTATCAACAGGACCTTGGACATGCTAGATTTGGTTCCTATTTTTCTATGAATGCTTTAGATACCCTCCACCCAAAGCCTGTTACATGGAGAGGTACAGAGTGCATTTAGGAAAAAAACCCACAAACTAGCCTGTTAGGCTTTTCATTTTGATGACACACACACACAAAATTGTTCAGTAAAATACATTCAGTAATAACATGTATGTTTGCTGATTGAGTGACGTAAGTTGACACCGTTTATTTCCCACAGACTGAGAAACACACCAAAGAAGTGACATTATAGCTGCCTGTCGTAGCTACCCCCAGTCCTGCTGACAGCTGGTTACCAACCCCCATTCCTACAATTATGTTATGCAAATGAAACCAAGCAAAATCAGTGGACAGTTTCCTAAAGCTCACATGGTTTTACAGTTGCTCTATAAAGCTACTGTTTTGGTATAATTACTCATTTATTTTAAAAAAGTGAAAGTGAAGTCATTAAATTCACCACGTTTGATGATTCTCCATACTTCTGACTTCTTTATAAAAGAAAATGAAGCAGAAGGTGTAACTGTCGTAGCCCTGTCTTTAACAGGTTCATGTAGCTATGCTTCCTTCCACCAAAGTAATCAGTTTCAGACTGATACAGATGAGAACATAAGCAAATTATTCTTCTCACAGTGGTTCTCTAGGAACCTCACTAGTACAACTATTTTGAAGACATCAGTGAGGATAATATTCATCCCACAACATTTCTGCTTCTGCAGGAGTTAAAGAATGGAGGGAGAATTTGAAAAATGGCTTTAAATCACAGTCCAAGGGCTGCAAGACATCTGAAGAACAGGGAAGATGTACTCAGATTTCTCTACTGGCAAACTTCAGTTTTATGGTGATGTAAAAACACCCCATTAGTTCTGCCCAGTTACAAAACTCCCCATGCACCTGATTTCTTCCCTGGATCCATTTCTGTGTACTCTCTGTTGCTCTCCCACTGTAGCAATAATTGTACAGGGAGCACAGAAGGGCAAAGACAAGTTCTGAGGCTGTTCTGCATTCAGCCTACTCACTGTCTGAACGTTTCTTCAAGAGCAACTGGAGAACCCACAAATAATTGCTTTGAGTTGTAGTACAGTCCATAGAATGGCTATGGAAACTTCAAAAGCTGCTAAAGCACCCAGTCACTAGAAAGCTTGTATTTGATTGCTGTAATTGCAGAGTTGTGCTGCAGTGGAACTGAACTTGTCCTCAAAGCAGAGGAAAAGGTCTTTTAATACCCTCTTGCATAATAGTCTTTTATATTCTTTAAATATTTTCCATTAGTTAACATTTTGTCATTATCCTTACTACTTTTTAAAAAGAGCACCAAAATCTGATCCCAGTTGCACCAGTGGAAGTACAGAAAAAACAACAGAAAATATCACTGTTATTCCAGGTTTATTCAATGTAAATCAAACTCTATTCTGGATGAATATTGTGTCACATCAACGTAAATCTAATGTACACTCAAGTTTACAATCACGAGGTTTCAATAAGACAGCACAAACTGAATGCTAAATACCTGGCGTTTTATTAGTCTGGATCTTAATGCAGCTCAGGAGTGAGTGTGAGTACATGCTCAGGACACCCACTGCTCCAAAAGGACTACCATGTAAGGTAAAACCACAAAGACAGCATGCTTCTTTGGTAGTGTGATACATGAGTCAAAAGATTTGTCTCATCCCACTCAGTGGGTCGTAAGGAAGGTGAATCTTTGGAATTCTCCAAATAGGGCACTCATTGGTTGGCAGGGGTTAAGAGATGGACACAGTTGGACAAATACTCAGAGGAACAACACAAAACAATTTCTTGAGCTTTCCAACCACAATTGGTCAGCTACCTTGAGGCAAAATTAGGTAACTTGTAACAACAAAAACCATTATGGATGAAGGGTACTATGAAACAGGTGTTACTTCCTAGTCAACTACTTAAGGGCACATTAAGGCAACAGCTACTAAATAAACAAGTGAAAAGGGATCAAAAGGAACAAGAGGGTAAGAGGAGAATGAAAGAGATTTTTCACCACATCCTCAGGTCCCATGTTGTCTAGAATTGGCTCTTGATCTGTGGGTCAACCAATGACAGCAGAACATGTGTGCTCAGCTTTATCTAGTACAGTTGTTCAGTGACTGCCTGTGGCAACTGAGGTGGCAACTTCCTTGCATCTGCATAACTAGGAGTTCCAGAAGATTTGAGAGTTTTCAGCAAGGGTCTCTGGTGTTTGTGCACCTCCTCCTCAGTAAGTGGCCATAAAAAAAACATGGGTAAAACATTTCACTGCCCTGCCTTAACAGGACCTGGTCCACTTCCCCCACCTTCTCTCTTGAACTCAAGTTGTTGAGTCAAGTTCCTCCATGGTCTCTTACATCACCTCGTGGCTTAACCGTGAGTAATAACGAAAAGGGTCTGAAGTTCATTTTCAGGAATGGTGATATTAAGAAACTGAAGGAGTAAAGAGAGAAGATACAGAAGAAAGTAGCTGAGTAATCATACATCTTAACAATAGCTATGCCAACTATCAAGAACACAAGCCCAATTAGCAAGGCTAGCCTGATTTGTGCCAGCCATTTTCCCCACTCATCAGTCCCAGAGAGTGTAAAATGTTGGAAAACCAGGATCTGAGTGAGAGTCTATCAAATCAGTCTTTTGGTTGGAATGACTGGAACAGTTCAAAAGCCTGATCAGAATTTCTTTCATCTTTTCATGAGCTACAAGTGGTGGCATTATGGATAGTGATACAACATTCTTCTTTGGTTAAGTTTAACATGCAGCACGCTCCCTGTTCCTTAAATAACATATCAAGTGCATGTTTTATGATGATGTTTTTGATGCTTGTTGCACTTGCGAGTTTAATTCTCCAAAAGCTTATCTAGTTTAATTTGACAAGACTTGTCAGGTTATGTTTTTAAGACAAATGGGTGTGAGATTCCCTGTCAACTTTGTATAATGCCCAGCTAGGTTATTTGGATGGGGTCTTGGACTGTTGATGAATCTGTTTCCAAGGTGCAGTATAATTCAACCCTCCATATTCCTCCAGTGTTAAATATGGATAAAATTTTCCATTTGAGCATGCCCAAGCCAATCCAAATAGTGTGAAACAGATACACTGATTTGGCAAGTCCATATATTGTTAACAGTCTACAATATGAATTCATTTATTTTCGATTCTGTGGTAAGAGGTAGACCTTCCAGAGGACAGTGTGTGTGGAATGCTCCACAATATCACAGAATCACAGAGTTGCAGTGGGTGGAACAGACTTCTAGAGATCACCGTGTCCAATCCCCTGCTAAAGCAGGTTCCCTACAGTAGGTTGCACAGGTAAGCATCCAGGAGGGTTTTGAATACCTCCAGAGAAGGAGGCGCCACAACCTCTCTGGGCAGCCTGTTCCAGTGCTCCATCACTCTATCTGTAAAGAAGTTCTTCCTCATGATTGTATGGAACTTCTTGTGTTCCAGGTTCTGCTGACTGCCCCTCATTCTATTGCTGCATGCCACTGAAAATCATGCAAACGTTATTTCATCCAAGACATCATTGTTAGTGTTGTTACACAGAGGATCTCAATTTCTGAAGCCATAAGAAAGGCAACCCCAACACATACACGTATCTCCTATCAAAACTTGTACACTTTTCAACAACCATGGAATTCCTTGACCAGCACTACAGTTAATATCCTATGACACCAAAAAAGGTCAGAAACATAACAAAAAGATTCTCATCCCTCAAATAGCAGACTGAGGAAGGGGTATACACAGATCAGTGTAGTTCAAAACTCTTACAAATCCCTGATTTAGTTCCCACGCAATGTTTAGATGATTAGTGTCTCCACTCCCTCTGGACCCTCAGGAGCAAATGGACCCAAGGACATCCCTGCCCATACCCACAACAGTCTGTGCGATAAGAATACACAGTGTAACTGAGAGGCATTTCCAGAGCTCCAGCATAAGGGGACATTCAATGTTCTGTCCCTGAAAAAGGAAAGAAAATAGAAAACTCAGTTCTCACAGACCTGGTTAAGAGGAAGAAATTATTCATTGGGCACTGATTGTATGTTCCCCTCCCTGAGCATATGTGGCTATCCAAGGAAAATGGTTCAGAATGACTTTAAGTACTAAGGAGACTTGTCCCACCGACAGCTTGACCAAAACTGGTTGCCCTGGTTAATGGGATATTGTGATAATGTGACCTGACTTCTCTTTTGATTGGAGAAGCAAGGGTGTCTTGGGGTAGAAGACATTTAGCAGTGGGCACCTGCTCATTCCCTACTTATTGCTCACTCTGGTCACTAATTCCCTAAGGCATTCTAACCATCCTGCATTGTGTTGTTTTAACAAATCTTATAATATGCACTTGGTTCTCTATGCTATCTATGTGCTTGGGGTAGCTGGGAGTATGGAGTGCCTACACAACTCTCTCTAACCTCCCAGCAAAGGCCACTCCCCACCGCAGAGAACAGAGGCCAAATCCAGATGGCCCCCAGGGTCAAACACTTGTCTCAGGGACCAGGCCCACGCACAGCTGGTATGATCAGTAATATGGGTCAGGGATGCCTGGCCTGTTGGAAATTTGTCTATACCAATTTGCATCCCAGTGTACATTATATTCATGCTCAAAATATCCACCCTGACAGGGAGAATGCTACCATGGCACAATGGTGCAAGGGACAGTGTTGCAAGTGGTATTTATGCATTATGGTGAAGTTAAAAATCAGTGACTGATGACATGTTTAATTCCACAAATGATTCCAAGTAGAATTG
Organism: Tragopan temminckii; assembly: GCA_028571105.1. NCBI lineage: Eukaryota > Metazoa > Chordata > Aves > Galliformes > Phasianidae > Tragopan > Tragopan temminckii. Next base: position 27,536,989 of record JAOWBP010004700.1, read on the forward strand.
CTTGGAAGTTGGTACAAGGCACTTATTTCCCTAAAATTTATCCAAATCATAGTGAATCTAAAACCTCTAGACAAAATCAGGGAACGCAATGCATATCCCTTGATTAGTATGATTCCAGATACGTATAAATGCTTATATCAATTCCCAAGCTAGATGAACCACAAAGAAACCCTCCTCTGAAACTCAATACAATTATTTGCATCTTTTAAGCTATGAGAATAGAAATGTGCTGGGCTGGTAGGTCCCTCTGGTCCTTTCTGCTACATACTCATTGTCAAGCCATGAACTCCAAAACCCCATTCTATGAGTAAAGGATAAGTGGTGTGATTTGGTCTCAAAGCTTGATATACTCCTGCCTCAAAAATTAATAACCTTTGAGCCTCTTCATGGACCAGAGTCCAGTCACACACTGATCTTTTATGAATCAAATCATATAACGGATGCGCACGTTGCAGTTTCTTCTTTGTAACTGGCAAGCTTACCCACTCTGAAGTGTTCAGGGTTTTGGGTGGAATACACACTGTTCCTCCCTTCCACTAAATATGTAGGAATCTGGCCTCTGAAGATGGGGGGCTGTACCTTTTCTTGGGTAATTTGCAATGCTATGCTTTCTAAGTGTGAGTGGCAGTGTCCTAGGTAGGTAGGCAAAATAATCCCCATCTGTTTCTCGGAGACAAACCATAAAAAATATATCTTTGATTTCAGTAGTGGCCTGAAATTCAGGGTCTTGCTTCTGAATGGTGGCCATGTTTGGTGCAGCTGCAGTTAAAGGATCCATTTTTGCATTTAATCTCTGATAACTGGCTGTGAGCCTCCATTTGCTGTTTGGCTTTCTAACTGGCAACACATGGGAATTATATGGTGAGTGGGTGGGGGCTATAATTCCCTAATCTTTAAGTTCGCAATGACTGTTTCTCCACTGGGTGTTCCCACTGCCCTGAGTTGCTTCAGAATAGTGCCCTCCAGCATCATGACTGTTTTCAGTTGGTCTTGTAAATTTACAGCATACAATTTTTTAATGTGCTGGGGAGATGTTGTATTAACAGTATCATCCAAATAGGATTTGCCTTTTACAGGAAGGGCGATGGCTGATTGGTAATCAAAGAGCAAACAAGTGGCCTTTTGTATAGTTACTGAGACCCCTTTGGTCTCCTTCTATAGACAGAAAGACTCCTGGTTCCCAATATCCTTACATTTCCTCTTCAGTAAGCTTCATGCAATTATCACTGGTTAAGGCAGCCATGACCAACCCACGGCTTGGCCCACCTTGCACATGTTGGTGGCACGGCAGTAGAGGTTGAACTTTCCCACCAATACTGTTATGTGTTGTTGCCATGTGACACATGGCAGCAGAGGCGCACTCTGACAGAATGGCATCTGACAGTCTGAGGAGACTCTCCAAACATATGCAGTCTCAGTTTCTTTAACCAGCCTGACACATTTTCCTGCAGCTTGGCCAGCTTAACAACACTGTGGGTTGCCCCTCCTCATAATGATATCCTGTTTTAACAAGAGGGTAAAGGTGAGGAGCAGCTTTATCATCATATCTGGATATTATTTATTCAATTTCCCCATTGGGTAGTGGCAAGCTAATTCCCTTCCAAATATCTCCTGCTCCCTAATTGGGCTGCCACAGTCATTCACCATCTTTTTCTCCTCCAACAAGCCAGCAGCTTTTAACTGTAATTCATGCTCTCTCACAAAAGCATCATGCAGCTGGTTCTACAAACTCCCTATCAACTCCCATAATGATTTAATTTCTTGCTTTGCTTGCACCGTGATGCTCTTACAGTTTGGGTAAAACATCTTGCATCCCTGCCACCGCAGGACCAGATCCATCTCCCCCACTTCCTCTCTTGAACTTGAGTTGTTGAATCAAAGTTCCCCATTGGTCTTTTCCAAGTTTCTATCCCACTCACCCTGAAACAGCCTCATCCTCCCTCAAACACTAACATTGGATGTAAAAATTACTTAACATTTCCTTTGGAAAAAGCTTATTAGTTTGTAATTTCAAGTTTCTTACTTGCTTAGGAATTTCTGAAGAAACTTTCAATACTCCTTCACATCACTTTAGTCTGTATTCTTACCTTGCTGTTTTCTCCCCATCTCAGTTGTTTTCCTTGTTCATCTCCTGCACCACTCCAACACCTCTTCCAATGTACTTTCTTTTTTTCAGCCTGCACAGTGATCTTATTTACATGTGTTTTGGTCTCTTTCCTAGCCAGCTGCATGTACTGATACTTTTCCTTGCTCTCTGACGAGTACTGCGTTCCAGCTCACTTCCCTTATACGCTGAATGGCTTTAAAATTTTCCCTGTCTTAAGAACTACTCTTGGCTGAAGCACTGTCTCTGTCATATGCTGGAAAAGACCTCTAAGATCATCTAGTCCAACCATCAACACACCACCATGTCCACTAAGCCATGTTCCTGGCTGCCATATCTACTTGTTTCACGAACACCTTCAGGAATGGTGATTCCACCACCTCCCCAGGCAGCGTATGCCAATGCCTCACCACTCTTTCTGAGAAGAAATTCTTTCTAATATCCACCCTGAATGCCCCCCAGCACATATTGAGCACATTACCTCTTGTCCCATCACTAGTTACATGGGAGAAGAGGCTGACTCCCACCTCGCCACAACCTCCTTTCAGAGAGCTGTAGAAATTGGTAAGGTCTCCCTGAGTCTTCTCTTTTCTAGACTAAATAATGCCAGCTTCCTCAGTCACTCTTCATAATACTTGCGCTCTCAATCCTTCCCCAGCTTTGTTGTCCTCTGGACACAGTGCAGGGCCCCAGTGTTTTTCTTGTAGTGAGAGGCCCAAAACTGAACACAGTATTCAAGGTGTAGTCTCACTAGTCCTGAGTCCGCTTCCCTACACTGGCTATAGTATTTCTGATAAAAGCTGGGATGCTGCTGGCATTCTTGGCCACCTGGGCAGTGCTGGCTCATGTTCAACTAGCTGTGAACTAATGCCCCCAAGATCCTTTTATGTTGTGCAGCTTTCTAGCCACTCTGCCCCAAATCTGTAGCACTGCATGGGGGTTGTTGTGACTGAAGTGCAGGACTTGGTAGCTAATCCTATTGAACTATAACATATCTTTCAGACTTCATCATTTATTCTTTCCAGCTCTTACAAGCATCCATACTCTCCAGACCCTTGAAAATGACAAATTCAGCGAAAAAGAGATTGATTTACCAGGCTCAGGCTGGAACACATTGAAGTCTTGGCCCTAAGTGTCACTTCATGAGTTCAACTCTACCTGCTCTACCTGCAAGCTTGCAATTTAACTGATTTAAGTGAGAATTTTTATCATGCAAAATATTACCAAAAATTAATCAGTTACCTAAGTAAGAAATACACCAGTGTTACAAATATACAATTTTATCCTATTGCACTTTTATTAAATAGAATTACAAAGCTATTAATTATCTCACTAATGATACACAAATATTTTCATTATCCTTCCACACACAGATATTACTAGCACACGCTGCTGTCCTTTTGTCTTGGACATGTATCTGAAAGAGAGTCCTGTGGCTGCTGAAGATAATTCACTCTTTAGCTGCTCCCAACTCGCACAACTCCTTTCCTCCTCTCCCCAGCTCCTTCCCCCGTATTCTAAATAACTTTCTCACTGCCATTCTACTTTCTCTCCACCTCTTCTCTGAAGGAAACAAACCGCGTTAACAAAGTTTTTCCTCATTAATCCCAGTTTGGCTACATTCACTCACACAGAGCATCTTGAAGAGAAGGCTATGGTGAGACCTGATAACGGCCTTCAGTATCTAAAGGGGACCCTTAAGAAAGAAGGGGACAGATGCCTTAGCAGGGTCTGTTGTGGTAGGACAAGGGGAATCAATCTCAAACTAAAAGAGGGGAGACTAGGATTGGATATTAAGAAGTTGTTTTTTACAATGACAGTGGTTGGCACTGGAACAGGAAGCCCCTTCCCTGGAGACACTGAAGGTCAGGCGGGCATCCTGATAGAGCTGTAGATGTCCCCGTTTGTTACAGGGCAGTTGGACTAGATGGCCTTTTAGGATCCTTTCAAGATCTGTATCTTAACAGATGCAGCCTCAGCATGCGTAGAGTATTACAGACGTGCCTGAGCCGTAGGTGGCCTCCCAGCACCTGTACGCTAATCCTCCCAGCAGATCCTGGCTCGTAGTGCTGACACGCTGCTTCCACGTAAGCTGTCAAACCGCTGCAGTCACGGGCTGGCTCCCGGTACCACAGCAGCATCTTGCCATCTCCGGCCTGTAGCAGTGCTCTGCAGCCCTCGGCTCCCTGTGGAACGCGGCACACGGGCAGGGCGAGGAGCGCCGGGGCGCTGCCGGCAACCCTCGGTGCAGGTACCGTTATTTCACACAACTGCAGGCCTCCACCTCTGCATAGCCTTCCTCAACACTCCAGTATCA
>JAOWBP010004700.1:27541509-27564523 GCA_028571105.1 Tragopan temminckii
CTCCACCCCGAGCAGGCCGGCGAGGTGTGCGGCGACGTCGCCGCGCAGGGCGGGCTCGTCGTCGGTGCCGAGGTAGACCGGTGCCGGGTCGTCGACGCGGGTGAGCAGGTGCACCACGGCGGCGGCGGCGGCGCTCAGCCCGCGGTCCCCGCGCACCCCGGCGGGGCCGTGACCGTGACCGGGTTCGCTTTATCCCCGCAGCTCTCCGGCTGGCCCGGGCCGCGCCGCTCTCGCCTGGGTCCTGCGCCTTTGAGGACAGCGCCTGCGGCTACGAGTGGGACTACGCGCATCTGCCCTGGGCGCTGCACGGCGAAGGTAAGGACGCTGCGAGCCCGGGCGTGCGGAGCTGCCGAACCTCCCGCGGAGCCCCGGCCCCGCGCTGTGTCACCTCGCACCGGTGCCCGTCGGTCGCCTCCCGGGCGCTGCTGTGTGCCTTTCCCCGCGCAGGTTCCTCCACGCAGGTTTCTTTCTGGAGGATGCCCCAGAAACCTCCTCCGTATTGCTTTGATTTTCCTTTGGACAGATCTGTAGGAAATACATGCTCTTCTTAGAAAAGCACTCATCTGTCATATTCCTGCTAAGCAGAATTGCTTTTTCCCTAACCGTATTCTGGATCCAGCTTGAGAAGTTGATGTGTTTTCAGTGTAGGAGATAGTCTGTGAACAGTATCTTCATGGTATATTCAGTTAAGTCTTATTTTTGTTTTGTGATACCTACAGTTCAGATGGAAACATAGGTGTTCATATTTGATAAGCTGTATCACACTTTATTAAGATTGACATTCAAAGGAACAAAATTCAGTGACGACGTGGAAGTTCTCTGCAACTGTAACTCCCGTCTGCCAAGTTTTTGTGTTAGAGTGAATGTGAACGGAAGAAAAACAAATATAAATACAATATAGTTATACGTGGGCATTTTAAAACTATTATTGTTTTTGATTGCATTGTGACCGTAATGTCGTTCATGCAGTGAAAGTTGTGTTCATGTGATAAAAGGGACTGTGAGCTTGAGAAGCATCTAAGCTCCAAAGCAGGCAGCAAGAATAACAACTCGAGTGTGCATACAAAACAGGCAGACAGCCTTCATCATTCCTCATCAGTGCACCGTTGAAAACAGAAAGGTGCAATTCGTCATTCCACCTGTCACCCAGCTTATAATGAAGCTTATAATGTTTTTAATGAAGCAAAGTAAGCCACCATAACCATTAATTTTCACATTAATTGTTAGGGTTTGGGAATGCCCAGAGTACTAAGTTAGAGCAGGCTGGGAGAACGTAATGTTTTCTTGTAAAAATGATTTATCCTTCTAATTTATTTGAAGATGCATAGATTCTCCTGGTTTTTTTGAAGATACTGGTGAAAATCTAGTGACCATTTGCATTCCTTGCTGTGCCCAGTAGCAGGCTGCCAGGCTGGGGAGCAGCACTTCCCCTTTGTGATTTATGGGCAGCACATGGCAGGAGCACTGATTCACTATCCAGGAACTGTGAGACACAGTGTGTTACATCTGCACAAGTGGGTGAGCAAAGCATTGTGCCCATCCATGCCGCAGTGCTTCCAGAAACAGGGAAGTTTTATCAGATTTGAATCAGCAGTGGTTGGTATTCTTTAGCCTTGCAGAACAGTGTTTTAGCTGTAGTTTGCTTCTTGCATGCCAGTGGCTATTACTGATGATTAACTTCTGTTGTTGTACGTCTTGCTTTTTCGGAGATATGTAACTAAACTGGGAGGGTATGTGGTATACCAACGCTCTTAATCAGTGTAGTTCAGCATTTCCATTATAATCCCTTTTTTTCTTTTTTCTGCAATTTAGTCAGAGTAAGTCATTCCATACAAACACTTTGCATGCAGGTTACAAACCTCTTTGGAAGTGCATTCAAAGAACTGTGAAGCTACATCTAGTTGATAGTATTTCATCCAAATCTACATGGCATGTGTGCCAAATCCATCTTCTGTAGATGCTCTTTTACTCAGTAAAACTGCTTCTGGTGGTAGTACCACGCTCTCGGATTTGCAGGTCAGTGTGTGTGCATGTGGTAATTTGCTGGTATAGCAGAGGAAATTAAGAATGAGAGTGGCAGCTTAGCTTGAATTATTCCATGTCAGCATGCACTACTTCAAAATTTGTTTTTATTTTAAAATGTTATTTGGAATATACTTGTATCTGACTTGCAGTGTAAGTTATTTTGTCTTATAAATCTCTTGGTAGTATGGTCTTGTGCCAAACTGTCAAGTTGGTGTAAATATAACTGAGACCCTGCCCAGAAATTTCCACTCCATACTTGAAAGTTTTCTGCCCTGTTTCCAAGGAAGCCAGTATTTTCTGAAGGGCCAGATGCAGATAGGAAGTATGAGGCTCAATTTTACTTCTGTTTACAGCTGTGCATTCTCACTTTAACTGGTAGATTTCTAAGGTTCAGCTGCTGCTTAAAAATTTCTGTGGCTTCTTTTTAGTGTTCTGGTAGTACTACAAAAAGAGATATATTGTGTGTTTATACTTTTTATAATTGAAAGATTTTGATTTTTTTTTATTTATTTATTTTTTTTTTGGCTTATGTTTTGATCCCTGTAATTGGCTGAGGTTTTAGAACATTTTAGTCTGAGTGCAGAAAGACAACCAAAAGAAAACAATACTAACATGGGTAGCTGTTCTGATTTGCTCAAGAGTGCAACAGATGAATTTGTGTGTACAATGGACAGAGTAAGCAACTCTGCAGGCTTCAAGTGCCTTTTTAGTACAGGTAAACCAACATGTCAGTGTTCTACTCTAGATTCAGAGGTATAGGCATTTCTCCCATTCTAGGATGAATATTCCTGCATTCATGAGGCCTCTGAAAAGGAAATCTATGTAAAAAAAAGTCCAGATACATTGTAAGACAACTGATGAGAAAGTTAGAAAAGAGATATGTATTCATCATTTCTGTGGTACTTGAAGACAGCTGAGAATCTGAAATACTGTGTTATTTAGCATTAACATTGGTGGGTAAATTTAGCATGAGTTCATGCCCAGTTATTTTGGGGCATATAGCTTTGCAGATGCCAGTTTCCACAGGAATGTACTTCTATGTCAGCACTGGAGATGTGTTGTGAATGAAAGACGTAGTTAATTTTTATACATAGTGTAAAACTTCATATGATGAGATCTCATTGAATAATCTTGAGGTTTTGTTGAAACAGATCAAATATTATTTCAGGAGGCTCATGTCCTTTGTAAATATAATGATTTTCTTTACTAAGCAGAAGATAACTTATTTACTTTATACACTAAAGCAAGGAAGATACTGCATGTAATAGGCAGCTATCCTGAGTGGTAGACTGACCTGAAGTGAGAGTAAAAAACACTGTCTTCAATCAGTCGCAGTCATTCTGCAGGGTTGGATTTTTGCCTGTTTTGCTTTCTTCTCAGCCCTGTCCAGCACAGTCCATAACCTGACTGTAAGAACATCCTGCTCACAACAATATTGTAAATAAGTTTTATTAAACACAGTAACTATGGCATACCTGTTTTTGTGACTCTGGAAAATCTGTTTACATTTTTTGCCAAGAATAGCTGCACAGCATTTTGTGTGCCTGTGTTTGTCGGTATGTTTTATTCTCAATCTCTTGTCATTTTAATGGAGACCATTTTAATAAAGCAAGAAGTAATGTGCATTTGGGCTGTCAGCTCAAATTTCCCCCAGTGAAGTTTGTGCTGCATCTGTTTGCTTGGATTTAAGCATTAGATAAGAAATGTGTTTATTACCCCTGCAAACTATAGGGATTAGTGTGCTTTTATCTTAGCAATGTGCTCTGAAAATCAAACGTGCCCATGCACTGCCAGCTGCAATGAGCATGGAGATATTTTAGTAGCAGTATCAGTAGATTGTCTCTATCACCTTTCCTCCTATGCAGACCGTTGTCAAACAGCATTCAGTGTCAACTTACGTGGGTCACTGAAAGTAATGCCTTGAATTTATTTCCATGGGAACTACAACAGATACGCAGAGCATACTAACAGTATTTGATAAATTCTTAGCTACAAAACATTTTTCAATATAGACACCACCATGAGCTATACATTTTCACCAGCAATGAACTAGAGGCTGCATGCTGTGCTCATAAAAATCTGCACCAGCAGAGATGACCTATGTTTTACAGCTGCAATTATGGCATTTTTGCTCAGAAAATGTTGCCCATTTAGTCTATCTTTCACTGGCCCAAACAGGTGGAAGTCAGGAGGTACCAAATCTGGACTGTGATGTGTGTGGTAGGACAGTCCAGCCAAGACTGGCAATGTAATCTCTGGTCTTCAAACTGGTATGTAGGTTGGTGTTACCGTGTTGTGAGAGAAAGATTCCTCTTCTCTGGCCTGACTCTGCAGGTTTGTGCCTTCAGCTCAGTCAGTGCCATGATGTAGCAGTCAGAGCTGATGGCTTATTCAGGTAGCAGGAAATCCAGAAGGATCACCCCTTTCCTATCCCAAAAGACAATGCACATCATTTTACCTGCTGAAGACTATGTCTTGAATCTTTACTTTGATGGAGATTTCAGATGTCACCACTCTACGGACTGCTGTTTTGACTCTAGCTCATAGTGGTGACACCATGTCTCATCACCACTACTGATGCAATACAGGAAGCTGTCACCTTCAGTTTCATATTGGTTCAACAGGTCCTGACAAACTCGCATATAGTTCTCTTCCTATGTGAGCATTTGTGGAATCCAATTGATGCAAACTTTGTGATATTTTAGCATTGCTACCCTCATTTTCAGCACATTGAGGCCAATCTAATGTTCAGCTCTGTGCGCAGTTCCCTGGTTGTAATCTGCACAAATCTGCAATTTGCACAGATGGGCTGATTGAGACACTCTTCATTTAGTAGTGTGATGGCTGTGCATTGCCATCTGGAACATGGCTCGTCTTCCATATTGCTGTTGCTGCTGCTCAAACACACCATGCACCGCTTCACTGTGCTCACATCCATTGTTTGGTCTCCACAAATGTTCAGCAAGTGTCAATGAATGTCAGCGGGTGCCATTTTTTCCGCATGGAGGAATTCAGTGCCAAGGAATTCAGTGCCATGCCTTTGTTCCATAGACACTCCATGACCAACGCCGTTCTGTCAGACTGCCCTTCTGCTGTCATCTATCTGTCGCACGTCAACAAAATACAATGGAATATTGGTGGGAAGGTTCAACTTCTGCTGACTTATCACCAACATTCATCTCTGATGTTGTGGGCAAACATGATAAAATAGGAGGCATTACTTTCAGACCAGTCCTTGTAGAATGAGTTATGTGACACTGAAATGCTGAAGCTATAACTGCTAGTTGATGCAGCCGTAACGTATCTGGCTCTTATGTGCTAAATGCACAATTCTGTGTATTGCTTTCCTTCTAAAATTCTGGGACTTTGTGTAACTTAATATCTCATGTCTCAATGGATATATTTTTAGTAATGTGCACTTCAGAGTTTTAGAGGAAAGCTTTCTCTTTCTGCAGTGAAAGAAGTCCCATGATTAAAAGAAAATAGTTTTCATTCAGAAAAGTGATGTAGTAAATCACAGTGTGTTTTACAATTGCCTGATTTTCTTCTCCATAAACTGTGTTCGTATTTTGCTGGACTAGTCCAAGACTCTAATTTTGTGATTTACTCTAAATGGACATCAGTCAGATAATGGTTTATGATAAGCAGATAAACAAACAACACTGAATCTTAGCATCACTGGATCACTGAATTATAGAATGGCCTGGATTGAAAGGGACCTTAAATACCATTAAGCTCCAAATCCCCCACTCTGGGCAGGTTTGTCATCCACATCAAGCTGCCCCTGGCCCCATGCAATCTGGCCTTGAATGCCTCCATGGATGGGACACCCATAGTGTCTCTGGGCAGCCTGAACCAGTGCCTGACCACTCTCTGAGTGGTCCTTATTCCTCCTTATATCTAATATAAGTCAACCTTCTTTCAGTTTAAAACCATTTCCCCATGTCTTACCATTATCAGACTGTGTAAAACGTTGGTCTCCTTCCTCTTTATAAACTCCCTCTGAGTACCAGAAAGAATCAGTGAGATCTCTCCAGAGCCTTTCCTGGACTACCTCAGCTCCCTCATCCTTTCTTTGTAAAGGAGGTGCTGCAGTGTCAGAGAAGGGTCTTTGTGGCCCTTCTCTGGGACTCCTCCAACAGCTCCACCTCTGTTTTGTTCTTGAGTGCTCTGATGGGGTCTTACAAGGGCAGAACAGAGAGGGACATTCACTTCCCTCTTCCTGCTGGCCACCCCTCTTCTGATGCAGACCAGGATGCAGTTGGCCTTACAGGCTGTAAGCACACACTGCTGGCTTACCTCCGGATTTTGTCCATCAGGACCCCCAAGTCCTTTTCTGCAGGACTGCTCTCATTGAGTTCTACTAATCTATATGTCTCTGGGATTGTCCAAACTCAAGTGTGACACCTTGCACTTGACCTTGTTGAATCTCCTTAGGTTACCACAGGTCAACTTCTCCAGCTTTCCCAGGTGCCTCTGGATGGTATCTCTTCCTTCTCTTGTACCAGCTACACCACTCAGCTTAGTGTCATCAACAAACTTCCAAAAAGTACATTCTGTGCCACTGTCTGAACTGTGGATGAGATGTTGAAAGGATTGGTCGCAGGACAAATGCCTGGGGGACACCACTCAGCACTGGCGTCCACCTAGACCTAGAGGTGTTGACTGCATCTCTCTCACTGTGACCATCCAGTCAATTCTTCATTCATGGAAGAGTTCAGCCTTCAGATCTCTCCAGTGCAGTGATAAGGTGTGGAACTATTTCAAAGGCCTTGCAGAAATCCAAGTAGATGACATCAGTTGCCCTTCCTTTGTCCATCGGTGCCATCACTCCATCATAGAAGGCCACCACCAGATTGGTTGGGCATGATCTGCTCTTACTGAAGCCATGCTAGCCATTTTGGATCCCCTCCTGATCTTGTATGTGCCTTCATATATCTTCCATGTTCCATGATCTTCCCAGGTACTAATGTGAGGCTCACTGACTTGTAGTTACCTTGGTCTTCCTTTCTCCCTTTCTTAAAAATTGGAGTGATGTTTCCCTTTCTCCAGTCACTGGGGACTTTGCCTGACACTTTTCAAATATTATTGAGAGTGGCTTGGCAACTACCTCAGCCAGTTCCTTCAGGATCTTGGGATGCATGTAATCAGGTGCCATAAACTTGTACGTGTTCAGTCTTATGTTGTGATCTCCAACTTGTTCTAACATCACTAACGATAGTGGCAGGAAATGAAAGTTTGCCTTTTGGAACATATTATCATGTTACTTGTTGTACTTATCATATTTAGCATAGTTTAAAATGGTTTTAAAGTGGAACATAATTTCAAGAGGCAGAATGTTATCCCAGGACAACAAATAAGTCAGGAACAAGGGCAGCAGTGTACAGAACCTCTTATCTAGGTGTGGCTTGTCCAGCTGTGCCATTTGACTTAAAACTGACTTCTTTTGATCTGAGCTTTGTCATCTTGAATGCCACATCAATAGTGTTATAATATGTGGGGTAATGAAACAGGTAATCAGTAGTGATCCTGTATCTTGCCATTCAGCAACCTCAGCATCTGATATGTGCTCTCTCTTGCTCAGTTATAAACCTTTTGGCAGATATATTGGCATATCAGTAGTCTCTGTTTTCTTCACATCTAGTGGCAGTACTTTCCTATATATAAAACAGTATAGAATCTCAAAACGTCTCTGTAAAAGTAATATAGTATTGCTAGCTTTATAGAACCCTCAGATCACAGAATCACAGGATGAGACAAGTGTTCATATGTATTCATGATAACTGTGTAATTGGAAGAAAAGTAGGGGGTAATATAGAGAGATTTGGACAACTTTGTACCTGATCACAGCAGAACTAAGCTAACATACCACGTGCTAGCTCATTGGCAAAGTTTACAGCTGATAAATCCTCCCTTCTACGTGAGTTAATTGGTTTGGGTCTTCCCTAAACGTACCCTGGGCATTTGTGCACTGAGTACCCAATGCAGAGTGGAAAAGGCATGACACTGAGCACATGGTCTGTTTTACCTTGAGCTCATAATTGAAATATTTGTCTTTCCTTAAAAAATAAATAAATAAATAAATAAAAATAAAAAATAAAAAGCATTTTGAGTAACAGCTCTCCTCAACAGGCAGTCCAAAGGACAAAAAAAATACACCTTTTGTACACTGTGAGTGTCTTGTACTTATTTCTCCTTTGCCTCTGATGCCATGGCTCCTGTGCATTACATTTTACTGCTCAGCTGCGTCTTTTGTGTTTGAATTAGCTTGCTTTTGTTTCGCAATTTTCTCGTTAAGACTATCAACAGCTTAATAATACTACATATCCTACTACATAGGATTCAGCCTTGTCCCAGCCTCACCCTTGTCTTGTTGACATGAGTAGAACATCTGAGGTTGTGCTTGCCCAAGTATAACTTCCTGTTCTGGGCTTTTGAGTAGACATTTATATTGGATTATGTCTTAATTATGGTGATTAGCTCACTTTTTGCTCAGCTTGTGCAAAAAGGTGGCCAAATGCACTTCACATTCATGGAGGGCTTCATCAGCAGCTGGCTGTGCATGAGACTTCTGGTAAGTGTTGGCTTTCAATTTGCAGTGGAGAACAAACAAATTCTAAGTTATTATCGGTGAATCACTGCATGAGAGATGAGTTTCAAAGCATTCCTCCTCATCCGCAGGGTAGAAATGTCTTCAGAAGTGTATTTTCACTTACAGCTGCTAGTGATTCAGCACTTACAGAATCAACAAACTATTTTAGTGCATTTTACACAGAGCTGCAGAAGACAGAGAGGACAGCTGTTACAAAATTCTTGTCTGAACGTACCTGTGACTGCTCACAGCAGGCTGGACTTTATTTATCTTGAAGACAACTGAAAATAGGTAATTTACCACAAGAATTTGAACAACCCCTCCAAAAAACAAGCAACTGTGTGAGTGATTTGGGACAGGTGGTGGAGGTTAAAGTAGCTCAATCAAACAAGCTGCTGATGTGCTACCCCAGAGGAAAACTGATTCTCTCCAGGTAACAAAGTTTTTAATTCTAGGATGAAATAACTTGTACTGCTGATGCAGCACCATAAACCACATCTTCTGGAAAATGGATTGCAGCTTCACATGTGCCAACGGTGCAGGTAGACATGAAAATCTAGCTATGAATCTGTAGCAGTCACTCTATATAAGACTTCAGCTCACATGGACATATCCTGGGCTAGCTTTGAGTTATCATGGAATTGTATGTGTTGGTTGCATTTGTACAACTTGTCCAGAGAGACCAGTGTCACACCTTGCATGAACTGGCAAGGTAACTATGCCCCAAGTCTGTGTGAAAGACTACAGGATCTGAGGCTGCATCAGACAAATTCTGAAGCTTTGTGCCTGAAATGACACTACTGTAGCTGACTGATGGAAAGGATAGGGCCTGAGGTTAGGAGATCAATTCAGCTTTGTACTGTTTTGTTCTCCATTAATAGGAATATATTAATGGAAATATATATAGCGAACGTAACTCCAGTCTTCAAAAAGGGCAGGGAGATCTGGGAAACTACAGGCCAGTCAGCCTCACCTCCATTCATGAAAAGGTGATGGAACAACTTGTTCTGGATACCCTCTCCAAGCAGTTTGAAAAAGAAGGTTATCACGAGTAGTCAACACGGGTTAACCAAGGGGAAATCATGCTTGACCAACCTGTTAGCCTTCTACGATGTAATCACTGCCTGGGTAGATGAGAGGAGAGCAGTGGATGTTGTGTACCTTGACTTCAGCAAGGTGTTTGACACCGTCTCCCACAACATCCTTGTTATAAAACTTAGAAAGTGTGGGATAGATGACTGGGTGGTGAGGTGGACTAAGGACTGGCTGACTGGCAGAGCTGAGACAGATGTCATTAGTGGTGCAGAGTCTGGTTGGAGGCTTGTAACTAGTGGTGTTACTCAGGAGTGAGTGCTGAATCTGATTCAGCATCTTCATCCATGACCTGGATGAAGGGATAGAGACCAATCTCAGCAAGTTTGCTGATGGTATAAAGCTGGGAGAAGTGGCTGACACACCAGAAGGCAGTTCTACCATTCAACAAGACCTGGACATACTGGAGAGTTGGGCAGGGAGGAATCTGATGAGGTTTAACAAGAACAAGTGTAGTGTTTTGCACCTTGGGAGGAATAACTGCATGCATCAGTACAAGTTAGGGGATGACCTGCCGGAGATGAGCTTTGTGGAAAAGGACCTGGAGGTTGTGGTGGACGACAAGTTGACCATGAACCAGCAGTGTGCCCTTGTGGCCAAGAAGGCCAATGGTATCCTGGGGTGCATTAAAATGAGCATGGCCAGCAGGCTGAGGGAGATGATCCTCCCCTTTACTCTGCGCTGGTGAGGCCACATTTAGACTACTATGTCCAGTTCTGGGCTTCCCAGTTCAAAAAAACAGGGATCTCCTAGACAGAGTCCAGCAGAAGGCCACAAAGATGATAAAGGGCCTGGAGCATCTCTCTTAGGAGGAAAGGCTGAGTGATCTGGGTCTGTTCAGCCTCAGTAAAAGAAGACTAAGGGGGGGATCTGGTTAATGTTTATAAATAATCTACAGGGAGCTGGGAGGCAAATGGGTGAAGCCAGGCTCTTAATGGTGTGTAGTGATAGGACAAGGAGGAATGACCTAAAACTTACGTGTGAAAGAATGTCTTTACTTCTTCAAGAATGACAGAGCGCTGGAACAGGTTGCACAGAGAGCTTGTGGAGTCTCCTTCCACGGAGAGATTCAAGATCTGTCTGGATGCCTACCTGTGCAACCTATTTTAGGGTGCCTGCTTTAGCAGGGGTGTGGGATCTCTTGAGGTCCTTTCCAATCCCTGTGATTCTGTGATTCTGTAATATATTTTCAGCTTCTGTTATATACAGGATAGATGTGGACCTTATTGTTGAAGTTGGCTAAAATATTTTATAAACCTGCAATATCATGTGCTGAAAACAGCTAGAAAGGTCTTCAATTTTATGGAAAATGAAAGATTTAAAGGATTTGAACTGAGGTTTCTTTCTAGCAATTTCAGGGTACATGCAGAGCATGAATTTTTATGTGCAGGCAATGAATGAAACTGCTGACAGGCAGTCTAAGCCACTTTGTGGTCACTGAGCTTATTGCTCTGCATAGGTAATTATCCTGAAAAAGGAGAGCCAGCTGTTTGCCAGTTTGTTTTTCTGAGGGCAGTGGAAGAATAACTGTCTATTTCTACAATAAATTATGGAGTGTGGGTCAAGATCTGTACTGAATGCAGAAAAAAAGTTCATGCTTACATGGAAGGGTGACCACAGATGTCTAAGAAGTATTTTTGCTAGTAAAAATATCTTATTTGTTCACTTTGTGTATCAGGCTCTGTGCAGAGTTGTAGAAGAATCAGCCTGAAAATGTCCTTATAATCTTATATAGAATGTTAGGAATCATAGAATCACAGAATCCTTATCGTTGGAAGGAGCTTTTGAATGACTCTACATCTGGACATAGTAATCCAGGTGAGGCCTCACCAGTGCAGAGTAGAATACCTCACCTCCTGCTGGTTATGCATCTTTTGATGCAGCTGAGGATATGGCTGGCTTTCTGGGCTCTGAAGGCACGTTGCTGACTCACGTCCAGCCTGCCATCTGCCAGTACCTCCAGTATCGTATTTAGATCGTATTTAGCAGGTCTGGCCTCAACACACATGTAAGACCTTGCATTTAGTTTTGTTGAATGTTATAAGGTTCACCTTGACCTCTGCTCAGGCTATCTAGTCTGTCTGAATGGCATCCTATCTCTCAGGCACGTTGACCACACCACGCATCTTGGTGTCATCTGCAAACTTGCTGAAGGTGCACTGGACCCCTCTGTCAGTGTCAGTGATGAAGATACTAAAGAGTTACAGGTCCCAGCACTGACCTCTAAGGGACACCACTCGTCACTGATCTCCATCCAAACATCAATCCACTGACTGCCATTCTGGGTTCTGCAGCCACTTCTTCATCCAGAACCATGGAGATGTGGCAGTAGGGGACATGGCTCAGCGGGACCTGTGGGATGGGTTGGGGTTGGACTTGGTAATCTCAGAAGTCTTTTCCAATCTTAACAATTCTATGATGCTATGATATCTTTACAATTTGTAGAGAAGGATGTTGTGGGGTACAGTGTTAAAGACCTTACTGAAGTATGACATCAGTGATTCTTCCCTTGTCCATTGATAGAGTTACACCATCTTAGAAGGCAGTTAGGTTGGTCAGGCAGGTCTTGCCCTTGGTGAAGACATGCTGCTTCTCCTGTATCACCTTTCTGTCTTCTGTATGCTTTAACATAGCTTCCAGGAGGATCTACTCCACAATCTTTCCCAGCACAAAGGTGAGACTGACAAGTAGGTAGTTCCCAGGGACATCCTTTTTACCCTTCTTAAAAATAGGTGTTATGTTGCCTTTTTTTCCAGTCACCAGGGACTTTACTGGACTGCTATGACTTCTCAAGTATCATTGAGAGAGGCTTGGGAACTGTAACAGCCAATTTGCTTAGGACTCTGGGATGCATCTCATTAGGACCCATAGGCTTGTCATTGTTCACATTCCCCAGGTGGTCACGAACCTGATTTTTGCTTACAGTGGGAGGGATATTGCTTCCCCAATCCTGTCCTTCTGAACCAAACTTTTGAGGACTGTGTGACAAGCAGTTATCAGAGAAGATTGAGTCAAAAAAGTTGTTGGATACCTCAGCCTTCTCCTTGTCTGTTGTTGCCAGCTTGCCTGTGTCACTTACTAAGGGGAATAAAGTGGAATCTTTGGAAGCTTCTTGCATTCCCCTTCCTTTATATATTTTTTTATAGTTCTGTCACTATATCACCATCTAAGACCTTTCATCCTTAGCTGCCATTTGCAAGAGCAGTACAGGCCACACTATGATTAGTTGGCTGACTGAATTTATCAAACAGGATCAAACCTCCTCCTTCTAAATCTCAAGAGCATCTCCTTAAAAAGAAGGAGAAATTTGCCTTTAATCTTTCAAGTTTTACTTATTAATATAACTTTGTAACAGCATTGCAGCAGAAGATCAAACAAAAGGTCAGTCTAGTCATCCATGTAACTTCATATGGTGCTTTGATTGCTTAGAAGTCTCTGTATCATTTAAAAATATTTTATCACTTTCTTTTAAGAAAGTGAGCATCTTTTGCCTTGTCTCTCCTCATGGTTCTAGTCATCCAAATATTCAAGACCTTACTTGTATGATAATCAAGCCAAATATTCCTAAAATATTATATAATAATACAGTGTCTGACACCGTAAAAATACTCTTTGCTGAACAAATTATTTCTTCTACACTATACAGCTGTTCCTGTAGCATGTTTTCTTTTGGCAGAGATGGTTCAAGAAGAATTTATTAGACAACTCCAGTAGTCTAAGTAATTGTGTTGGTGTACTTTGAAAGTTATTTTAAATAGATGTAATCTCTGATAAAGTATGAGCTGTGTGTTACTAATGCATTGCTCTGTTCTGAAAGCTTTATGAGTCCTCGTATGGAAAGATCCATGAGTCATAGTAATTAGATTTCTGTGTGAAATATCAGTCAAAGTCCTAGGCCTAACACAGACTTCACAGTTCTCAATTAGTGAGCCATTAAAACACTTAAAGAGACTCTGCTCTGACTGTATGCATTTCTTCACATTTGCTGGACCGTTAAGCAGTATTTCATATGAAAAATGTCAGGAGAACTTCAGAAATGTAGTTCATCTTTTTGAAAAGGTAGATAATAGCAGGACAAAGGGAAATGGTTGTAAGTTGAAGGAGGGAAGATTTAGGTTGGATATCAGGGGGAAGTTCTTTACAGAGAGAGTGGTGAGGTGCTGGAACAAGCTGCCCAGAATGGTTGTGGATGCCCCATCCTTGGAGGTGTTCAAGGCCAGATTGGGCAGCCTCGTCTAGTATTAAATGGGGAGGTTGGTGGCCATGCTTGTGGTGGGGGTGCTGTAGCTTGATGACCCTTGAGGTCTCTTCCAACCCAAGCCATTCTATGATTCCATGATTCTATAAAATGGAAGCACAGATTTCAGCTGTCGTATGCCAAACTATAGTGAGTTTTCAAAGGAAGTCATTCCTTATCTTCAAGATTCTCTTTTTTTGTTGTTGTTGTTACATCATATAAACTGATCGAAACTGTTCTGAGGGTGTGATTGCTGCTTTGTCTAACACTCAAGTTAGACAAAAGTCAAAGTAGACTTTGCTGTGATAACAGAGTGAATACTGCTGCATTCAGTTTTGAATCAGATGCAAACAATGTCTGGAACTTAAAAGGGCCAGACAGCCCTCCTATTTTCTCTGTGAATGAGTATTTCACTGTTTTCTGACAATGACATTAAAGATCATGTTTTAATACATTTTAAGAACCAATTTCAGATTAACTTTTAGAGAACAGATCAGACATAGAGATGAATAAACTAAGTTGTCCATTGTCACCCTCTGATTAATTTGTAGATCTTGTGAGGAAAATGGATCTCCTTTTATAGGCCAGTTTTACAGTTGCTGAACCATGTTTCATTCAGGCTGAAACATGTCTTTTTTTTCACAGTTCAGAAGCTGTAATGAACATGACTTGAGAAACCCACTGAAGAACGTTGTTGTCAGGAGGTAGAACATTACATTCCGTAATGCAGGACTCTGAAATATGAAAAGGATGCAAACATCATTGTATTCATTGGGATTTTATGTCTGTCTCTTCACTCCAGTAGCAGATGATGAGGTTCATGCCTCACTGTGAGAACCAAGGCTAGCCTCGAGTTTGTATTGGTAGCCATAAGGAAAAGTCAATATTGAGTTAAAGTCTTCAAAGGTTACTGCAAGGCTTGCAAGCACTGGGTAGTCCTTTGGGAGAGTAGTTCATGTTTTTTGTGCTGTGGTAAGCTGAAGTATGCTAATTGTTTTCCAGTGTGTTGCAGAAAAATCATGAGGTCTTCTGGGCTTGGTCTGAGAGTAGTAGGGTAAAAGGAAGTCATAAAACCAGGGTCTGTGATGGGAGGGACACAAATACTCTATTGCATGAGGTAGGGAGAAGACAGGTCTGAGAAGGACTGTGGAAAAGCCAAATGGATATTACATATTTTTCTATGGTAATGTGCCTATCATGTTGTATCATTAAATATCACAGGAGTCTCATCCCCTCAGAGGAGAGAATGTGCCTCAGCTTATCAGAGTTGAAACCAATGAGTTCTGCCTTAGTTTTTCCATTCTTCATATTTTTTTGCCAGAAGATGATAATTTAGTCTGTGGCATATTTTCTTTGGAAATCAGTAATGCTGACTTTATTTGGAAGTTATAAATGATGTTCTGACTTTTCCCGGACTTTGTTTCCTGTTTTGGATGCTAGCAGATCTTGGATGGCACAGCTTGTTTGCACTGACTGGATATAATAGTATCTCAGCTAGAGGATTTTGTCTTGCGTTTAGATTTTTCATATGCTTTTTGTGTTTCAGAAATTTCTTGATTTTGTTAAGTTCATATACATACACATGAATACAGTGTTGGGCGTTAAGGGCTTTTTGTAGAACATCTGAATGGAGGAAAATACCAAAGGAAAAGACAGCAGGAAAAACTGCTTTACTTTCATTTAAAGAAAGAGGCATGACCCTTCTCACAATAGAGGTTATAATTAATGAACTTAATCAATGGGTTCTGTATTTAAAAAATTTTTCTGAAGCAACAGTGATTATTATTACTGTTTTTATTACGACTGATATTTGCAAGACTGTATTCTCAGAGGTGTAGTTACAGGGAAAGCAACAAGAGCTGCGGCCAAGGTGTGGGTGATGTAGAAATATGTAAATATGCCTTGTGGCATGGCTGCTGCAAATGGATGGTAAAAATGGCCAAACACACACTTTACAACTGCTTTCAAAGAGGAAAAAAGATCATTTGTCTCCTTGGTGTACCTTAGTTTCAAATAATTTAGAAATAGGAAGTCTTGGCTTCTCTTGCTGGAAAACTAACTGGAAACTTAATTGCTGAAGCTATTGCATTATAAGCAGTGAGAAACTGTAAAACAAAGAAAGAGGGCTTCCAGTCTTATTGTGATTCTTTTTGAATACTTTCAACACCTATTCACATTTCATGCATCTGAAAGTTCTGAAGGTTTTTGTGTTTATTGTTGCTGTTTGACTTTAAAAAGTTCCTCATAGAGAAACTGGTGAATATGAGTTGGGTGAGCATGGTGGATTGAAAACTGAATTTACAAGCTCAGAAGGTGGTGATCAGTGGCACAAAGAACAGATGGAGGCCAGTGACTAGCACTTTACACAAGGGGTCAATTCTCAGACTGACTCTGTCTGCTGTCTTTACTAATGATCTGTGTCGGATGCAGTAGAGTGCACCCTGAGCAACTTTGCTGATTGCACAAAACTGGGGGGAATGCCTGATGTGCCAGAGAGTCATGCTGCCATCCAGAGGGAACTCAACAGGCTAGAAAAGTGGGCTGACAAGAAGCTCATGCAGTTCAACAAGGGAAAAACTTCATGCACCTGGGGATGAGAAGCCCTGGGCACCTATACCAACTGGAGGCTAACCAGCTGGAAGGCAGCATTGCAGAAAAGGTCTTTGGAGTCCTGCTGTACACCAAATAGAGCATGAGTCAGCAGTGTGTCCTTGTGGCCAGTGGCATTCTGGGCTGCAGTTGGTGAAATGCTGACAGGATACTGAGAAAGGTGGTATACCCAGTGCCAGTGAGGCTGCAGCTGGAGTACTGTAATCCAGTTCTGGGTTCCCCAACACAAGAAAGACGTGAACATACTAGAGAGAATCCAATGAAGGGCCACAGAGATGAAGACACTGGAACATCTGCTCTGTGAGAAAAGCCTGAGACACATGGGAATTTTCATCCTTCAGAAATGAAAACTGAGGGTGGATCTTTTTAGTGGATATAAATAAATTTAAGGGAAACACTCCAGAAAACAGAGCTAGGTACTTTCTGGTGGTGCCCAGGAATAGGACACAGTGGACATAAACTGAAACATGAAAGCTTTTATCTGAACACCAGGAAGCACTTCTGTGCTGTGCAAGTGACAGAGCACTAGAACACTGTTCAGTGAAGCTATGGAGTCTCCTCCTAGGAGATCTTTAAAAGCTGCCTGGACCTGTGCCTGGGCAGCCTGCTCCAGGTGTCTTGCTTGAACAGTGGGATTGGGCCAGATAGACCCAGAGTTCCTTGCCATCCTTAGTCACTCTGTGACTCTCTGATGTCTTCACTTTATTTGAGTGAAAGATAAGAAAAGCCTTGCTGCAGTGATACGTTATAGAGGTCTCCACACACAGCTGGAAATCAGAGAATTTCTGATAGTTTGAAAGGTAATAAACAGAATAGTATGAAAAAATGCTGGCTCGTATCAGAAACAGTGCTGCCAGCAGGAGCAGGGATGTGATTAACCCCTGTACTCAGCTCTGGTGAGGCTGCACCTCAAGTACTGTGTTCAGTTTTGGGCCCCTCACTACAAGAAAGACATTGACCCACAGTGTGTCCAGAGAAGGGTGACAAAGCTGGTGAGGGGTCTGGAGCACAAGTCTTATGGGGAGTGACTGAGGGAGTTAGGATTGTTTAGTATGGAGAATAAGCTCCGGGAAGACTTATTGCTCTCTACAACTCCCTGAAAGGAGGTTGTGGTGAAGTGGAGAGTCGGCCTCTTCTCCTGCATAACTAGTGATAGGACTGGAGGGAATGGCCTCAAGTTGCTCCAGGGAAGATTCATGTTGTTAGGAAAAAAATTTTTCTCTGAAAGGGTGGTCAGATGCTGGAATGGGCTGCACAGAAAGGTGATTGAGTCACTGTCCTTGGAGGTTTTCAAGAAATGTTTAATGTTATACTGAGGGCCGTAGTTTATTGTTGGTAGGTGGACGATTGGACTGGATGATCTTGGAGGTTTTTCCCAACCTTGGTGATTCTGTGATTCTGCCTGAGTCCATGTATGCATACATGAGTACAAACTGCACCTTCATTCAAAAGAGAAAATGAATGTTTTTTCAGGAACCCTGCTGGACAAAGGATCTCTTGATTGTCAGATGTGGAGAATCTGTTCCTTACTTTTTTTCAGGTTTGACTACTGTGTAGCTAAGATTTTTCTAAGGATCATGTCTGAAAGATTTAATGGGAAACAAACTAAGTTGTAGTGCACTCTGATGCATTCTACAGGAGGGTCTTTTCTTCATAATTTCCTATTTTTTAGTAATTTCCATTTGAGGACTTCTTGATCTTTGGCATGTGCTATTTTATATGTGGTTCTTATGCAGAGGGAGCTTTAGCAAAATATTTTGCCTGCATCTAATCAGTTTTGGCAGATATTTCTGAAAATGAATCTCTTTGTCTGAAAGTGCCATCTTGTAGCTGTTTAGTCAAAGTGAGTTGAGTTCATTTAAGGCCAAGGGACAGAATTGACAGTAATTGGCATCAAAATTTCGTGTAGTCATCAGGGCAGCAAATGAATTAATGGGTATGGGCTCTAGGTTGCTCTCAGAAGATCAAGATATGTTTAGACAAGTGACAAAACAGATGTAACTGTGCTGTCTGCCTTGCATCTATTGTGTAAATAGAGGCCTTTGCTCTTCAAGGCCTTCTATTCCCAAGCTGACCTTCATTATCAGTATTTACTCATTATCAATATTTATTATTATTGTCTGTTCTTAGCGTGTATGTTTTCACCTTCCCCGTGTGCCAGATGCCTAGCAAACAGAGGAATCTATTTCCTGCTGTAAACATGTACAGATGTGTGGCTAGAAGTCACAAAAATTTAAAATTTTTAAGTTGGTGCTGGAACCAAAAGATCAAGGGCTTAAAGACACATTTCCATGTGTCAAGCCGTGCTTCACAAACTTCGTGTCTTAGATTTTTCTGTGTCATCCAAGGAAGATCATAGCTGATTATCCAAGCTGTGGAAGCTCCATCCCTGGAGATGTTCAAGGCCAGGTTGGATGGCTCCCTGGGCAACATGGTTTAGGCAGAGAGATTGGAGCTAGATGGTCATTAAGGTCCTTCCTTAGCCATTCTGTGAGTCTGTGAATAGATTGTACACATGATTCTGATCATCCTGATATCATATATGATATATAATCTTACCCTGTGATATTCCATTACAGAGCCTTATCCATTTGGTGCCATTCTTAAGAGTCCAGTAGGCCAAATATTCAAAATAGCAGGAAAGGGAGCAAAAAAATGTGGATTTTTTAGTACTGCTCAGTTTTTGGGCCGCAGGAGTATACTTCCATAGCTGTGAACAAATTTGAGCCTGCTGAGCAAGCACGGGATCAATGGTTGTGGGCTTCCTAAGTGTAATTTCATTTGTAGTTGTTTTAATTTCTAAGTGTTTGTAAGAGGAGGTAAAGGTTGCCTTGAGTGTTACTGTACATAGACAAATGTGAACTGTGAATACAAGCATGTAGGCACCAAGATTTTTAAGGTATACCTAATATAGCAACAATGAATATGTTTAAGAAATCCAATTTACTTGAACATTTTACCACAGAGACCTATCCTTTGGAGACACAAAAAGGTCTAGGTCATATAAAATGATCACTTTGCTGACCTGAGAAGTACAGTTTGTTTTCAGGTGTGTATCAGAACTGGCTTGCTTAGTATCTGAATCAGCAGTTGCATATTCAGCTTCACAATACTTACTGCTAGCAAACGAGTTATTAAGATATTCACATACATCCTTTAAAATTTACATGTAACTATATGAATGCTGCATTTTAAGTTGTTGCTTTAGCATTTCAAATAGGATGACTCATAACATTTGAAACATACATCCATGGCTAGGCAATGCTAATCAAAGCTGTTGCTTTTATTAAGATTAGTTAACGTTTAGTAACAAGCAGAAGGTGTTCAAATCCATGAATCTTTACTAGTTCTTATCTAGTCATTGCTTTGCATTTTAATTCTTGAGGCTTTTTGCAGAGGGTTTTGTTTCCTGGCCAAGAATATTCTTGTGTGCTTAAGTGGAAACACGAGAGAATTTATATCAATACCAGATTGTTCTCTAAATATAGCCACTTCTAGCACTTATTTTAAACTAAGTGTCAAACTAGAGAGTTATTAGGGCAGTAACTATAGTTTGTTTGACAAAGAAGAAGAACTTTGCACAGTGAAGTTGTCATATATGGAAATAAGATGACTGGTATGTGTAGCTTGGACCATCACATGTAGGTAAAAAGTAATCAGTGTTTGTTTTTATATGAAAAAGCACTCATGAATTTGGAATAGACTTCACAGATAGTGGGTACTGAAGCCAGAAATAGGTACACGATCAATCACCCCTTACTAGCAAAGAACTTCAGAGAGTTTCTTCTCCCTGTGCTGGGTCAGCTAACCTGTTGCTTAGCCTTTCCAGATTGTTCAGACAGATCATTTCGATTTTTCTGTTTTGTTATGCATCTAACAAGGAATTTCACTGCCTCTGTTCTTAGTCAAAGTGCCAGTTAATCCACTTACTCTTGAGATAAATTTGCTATTACTAAGAGAAAGTGTAGGAGAGAGGGAGAGCTCAAGCTAAAACCCAGAACAGTGGAAGTTTCGGCCTAAGTCCATGGTTTGAAAATATTCAGATTGTTCCATGGAAAGAACACAAAACCTAAATCTTTGAAACTTGCTGGAAAATGGAATCGCTGCCTGCTGGACAACTGCACTATCTGAGGCTCACTCTTGAGGCCTTTCCTAACTGGTGATTCTATCATCCTACTTTGTATAGCCTTTATATGACCTGAATTGTACTACAAGAAAGAGGAGAAATTATGCTTATAATAATGCTTTGCTCTAGGCTGATGGATCAAGGCAGTCTGCCAGATCTTCTGGAAATATATGCTTGCACGCTGTACCTGTATGGTGGGACTGGGTGGAGTCTTCCACCTAAACAGCTGGATGCTTTTTACTGATATTGCTGAGGAGGCTGCATGACATGCATGGGAAACCTGCTGCGGGGTTTCCATTAGTGCTGCTGTAGTCACTGTTATTCATTGGGCTACATAAAGGCTACAGGAAACACAGCCATGCAGAGATATTGATGAGATTTAGATCAGAGTAAATACATTAAGAGGGATGCAGAAGAAAAGGTTCAGGTTGAAAAGGCACAGGTAGCCACTACGCAGTTTTTATACTTGTCTACAACCATGGCTCTGCTCTTCAGTACATTTAGCTCCTTCAACATGTTATGGATGTGAATTGCCAAACAACAGACCTTAAAATTTTATCAGAAAGTTTAGAGAAGTTTCTAAATTATTACGTGCCAAATGCTATATCCCAGCTGCATCTGCTAACCTGATAATACAGCCTGGTGTCAGGAAGCTGTATGCAAGCCTGCATAGCCAAAGAGCAATAAGAGAGAGGGATGGACGTACTCTATGACTATTTCAGTATGCTTCAGAAACAAGTGTGAAATGAGATGTTAAGCTCTCAGCTGTTATTCTGAAGGTGAGAATATTAACTCATTCACTGTTCAGATTCAAATCAAACTGATTAGATAAGTATTATCCAAACAATCGACTGCGGTTGTCTACTGTGATCACATGTATTTTTAGTTCTAAACTAGAATTCATTAAATTAATTGATTTTTAAATGCCAACTGTAATAAAATGCTCTGTTTTAATTGCTGTTTTCTTCTACCTTGCCAATTTATTCTGCAATTGCATTCATATTTAATTTCAAAGGTTGTATTCAATATCTGAGAATTTTCAGAGGTTATCTAAGGCCTAAGACTTATCTTGACTAGACTCTTAATTTTATATTTTTTATATCCAGTTATAGAATAGAATCATAGAATCATTAAGGCTGGAGAAGACCAATAAGATTAGCTAATCCGGTCATCAAGGCATCACCACTGTGTCCACTAAATTATGTCCATCAGTGCCACATATATAGTTTTCTTGAAAACCTCCAGGCATGGTGACCCTACTGTCTCCCTGAGCAGCCTGTTCCAATGCTTGACCACTCTTTCAGAGAAAAAAAATTTCCTAATATATGGCGTGAGCTTCCCCTGGAGCAACTCAGGGGCACTTCCTCTCATTCTTTCACTAGTTGTTCAGGAGAAGCAGACGACCCCCACCTCACTGTATCCTCCTTTCAGGGAGCTGTAGAAAGCGATAAGGCTCACCCTGAGCTTCCTCTTCTCTGGGCAGAACAATCCCTGTTCCCTCAGCTGCTCTTCATAAGACTTGTGTCCAAAGCCTTCCCCAGCTTTGTTGCCCTTCTCTGGACACTCTCTGTGGCCTCGATGTCTTTCAGGTAGTGAGGGGCCCAAGACTGAAAGCAGTACTAAAGGTGTGGCCTCACTAGATCTGAGTAGAGGGCAGCGATCACCTCCCTGCTGCTGCTGGCTACACTATTTTTAATACAAGCCAGGATGCCGCTGGCTTTCTTCACCATCGGCACTCTGCTGGCTCACATTCAGCCAATTGTCAGCTAGCATCCCCAGGTCCTTTTCCTCCACACAGTTTTCCAGCTACACTGCCCTAAGCCTGTAGTATTGTCTGGAGTTGTTGTGACCAAACTGCAGGACTCAGACTTGGTCTCACTGAACCTCGTACAGTTGGCCCCAGCCCATCAATCCAGCCTGTCCTGGTGCCTTTGACACTTCCCCCTAGCATGGTGTCATCTGTAAACTTTCTGAGGGTGTACTCCATCCCCTGTCCAGATCATCAATAAAGATATTGAAAAGGACTGCCCCAATACTGATCCCTGGGGAGTAGTACCTCTTGTGACCAACCAGCAGCTGAATTTAACTCCATCTTCCTCCACCTTCTGGGCCCAGCCATCCAGCAAAGACTACACCTGTCCAAGCCATGGGCTTCCAGCTTCTCCAGGGGAATGCTGCTGTTGTTCTTTCATAGCTGTCAAAGAAATATACTACCACAGGTCTGTCTGATAAGTATAGTTTGATTGTAGTGGAAATTGTTTTCAGTTTTTTTACATACCTCATTATTAGGATTGTTGTCTGTTTGCATGGTCTGTTGGCAAGGTTTCCATAT
>JAOWBP010004700.1:27564750-27577695 GCA_028571105.1 Tragopan temminckii
AGGCTGCCCAGGGCCCCATCCAATCTGGCCTTGAACACCTCCAGGGATGGGGCATCCACAACCTCTCTGGTTCATCAATTCATACTGTTATAAGCAAATAACCACTTGTCAATTAGGGTAAGGTTTTCCAGAATCTCAGCCCAGACCACATCCAAATAAAGGAATTCAGTTGGGGTGGAAGTTAATGTTCTGTATTTGTGTTGACAGAGCCCAGCTCCCACTTTGCATACCACTGGGTCTGGATAAAGTAGTGCATGCCTGACTGTCTTGGGTGCTGTCTCCAGTCACACTGAAATTGAAGCTCTGTCAAATATGAGTGGAAACCCTTCTCCAGACCTCTGCTGAATCACAGAATCATAGAATGCTTTTGGGTTGGGTGGGATCTTAAAGGTCATTCAGCTCTTGTTGAATCGATCGTAACCAAGTACATCATCATTTATTCTGGTTTGTTCCCCCGCTGGCTCCAGAAACTGGTATATCATAATGATAAATCTGTCTGTGAGTTCTAGCCATGAGGGTGTTACTGGGGAAACAGCAGAAAGATGCTGTTAAAGTACCTCTGTGCCTTCCAGCTAGACAAATAGTCTAGTGAAGGTCATGGCATACCAGAATAAAACTGGAGAAGAATCGATGGCTAGAAACTAATGAAAATAGGGCATATGGCAGCTTGCTAATTATTGAACTCATCCTGAGGCTAGAAATAAAAAATGTAATAGTCCCAATATGAGAAGAACACAATTCAAAGAGAAGTATACATATTCTGCAAGCCAATCACAGGACTTAGTCCACAAAAGTATACTGCTGTGGCAATCTCATACTCAGTCATTTTCTCCTGTGGACTTTGCTATTGACTGTAACTGCAACTGCTTTTCTCTCTATAGAGTTGAAAGAAGCCATAGAGCGATCATTTTTTTGGCAGTTGAAAAGAACTTTGTTTACCACAGAAGGAAAACCAAAACTCAGTATTTGAAGCACTGCTTGCACATTTGATCATTTTTGCTTGGTGTGAGATGTCCAGTATGCACACCATGTAGATTGTTTGCAGACACTGATAACCAGCTGACAGTGCAAATCATAGCCACAAGAAGGGTTGTAATTTTGTTTTTTTGTTGTTGTTGTTTGTTTTTTGTCTAAGTGAAAAAGCTTAGAAGAAATAACCTCATTTGTCTGCTAGCTTTAAAAACAGGAAGAAGAGCCTCTAAAGTTTCTAGATTTTTGGGGGCTGTCTTTTTTTGTTGTTGTTGTTTAGAGATTATCAACATGACTCAGTCATTCCTTCTGCCAAACAGTGAGAATTCATAATGTCTGACAGTTGCCCCTAAGTAATCCCTAGGGAACAAATATTTTAACCTGAAGAATTCCTTTTTGTCCTCTCAGATTTATAAATTGGCAAGGCTTCTTGGTTGGAAAGTGAGCGGGGGCTGACCAGAGCAGTGCTGTTTTTTTCTTTTCACGGAACTTGGCTTTTAAGGATCAGGACGTACATGGATTTATCCCTCTGAGTTTAAGATATTTATGTCTCTTATTGGGATTGTAGTCTTTCTTATCTTGGGCTATATAATGTTTCAAGTTGAAGAGCCTCACTCTCCTCACACCAGCAGCAGGATAAATGAGCAAGAACTTTGCTGAAGTATAAAATGGGGACATAAAAACTCCATCAGGCCTAAAATGTTTAAATAAAGTTCATAAATATAAATATCTGCGTTCATTAGCATGCTTTCTTCTGGCTGAGGAATGAAATGGATTATTCTAAACAATAAATAATCACCTTCATTCTTCTCTTCTTCCAACAATTTTCTGTCTCATGCCATTAGAATAACTGCCTTCTTAAAGATGATACAACACTGCTTCAGTGCTGCAAGATTCACAGATCAAAACAAAGCGATGCAGCAGGAAAACAAAGGGCCAGTTATTGCAGGGGAACAAGCTGAACGTCAGGATTACTGGGCTGTGCAGCAGCGCTCTGTGCTGCCATTCAGGTTTTTCATTAATAGCAAGTAGCAAGTTGTGACCTGTAGTCAAAGTGAGTGATACATTGCAGAGATTTTTCTTTGTTGTATGCAATCTGTTGAAACACTGGCACATAACTTGAACAGGTCAGGGGGAACCCTGTGGCAGTACTTGCCTGTACAGCTTTAGGTATAAACAAATGTTACGTTCTGTACATTCATGGTATGTGTCAAACTGAAAAAGTGGGAGCAGATGGAGCTGCCTCATTCATGAAGTTTGCAGAAGTGAAGCTGAACTTTCTGTGGTAATCAGTGATCTCCAGTGTATGCAAGTATCCCGATTTCCTTTCCAGTTTTATCATAGAATCACAGAGTCATAGAATGGCCTGGGTTGAAAAGGACCACAATGATCATCTAGTTTCTTCTCCCCTGCTATGTGTAGGGTTGCCAACCACATTGTAGTTAGACTATGACTTATTTTAACACAGATTTGTAACACTTCAGCCATAGTCCCTTTAGAGTTGGTCTTTTCTATGCTTTTCCTTCATATACTTATCTACCTGATGCTACATCTGGAACTGTTGTTGCTACGGTCATGTCTTCCCTTTTTATATCTGTCCTTGCTCTACTCCGTATGTTTCAAAAGAGGCGGTACCTATGCTAGCAAAGAGAAAGCGCTGACAAAGGCAGGAGGAGACACCAAGGTTAAGAGACTGATTACTATACAACATCATGTAATGTGAAACCTTAGCCCAGCAGCCAGGTGAGTGCAGTGCCTTCCAGCTCCAGGACTCCAAAATCCAAGGATACTATGCTGACACTCTATCTGCCACTGCTTTGCTAACTCAGGAAACAGAAAAGCTCTTGGTGTATCTGAATTACCCCTGGAGGCTCTTCAACTGGGCAACCCTCCTCTGCAGAATTTCTGCACTGTGTTGTGCAGAAAAACTGTATTTTTCCCCTGCCAGGAAGCTTTGTTATGGAACTTGCAGATCAGTCTGAAAAAATTGGGCCTAATGGTTTTAAACAGTACTGAACAAATCTTCCTTTTCTTCTGTCTCACTTCCTTTTTTTATTTTTTTTATTTTTTATTTTTTTTCCATTTTCCATCCCTGCACGTCTCCTCATATTTGTCTTTCTCCCCTGTTTTCTTCTCAGTTCTGCAAAAGCACTGTCATCTGAGGGAGTAACTGACCACAGGGCATTTATTTGTACACAAATAATATTTTACCATGGCAACCCTATTTTTTTTCATTACGCAGTTCTCTGGATGATGAAGTTGCATTTGAACAGATGGGCATTCCCCTGTTTCTTCTGCAGCCGATAACTCAAAACGGTGTGCAGTTTGGGCACACAGAACTATTAGAGAGCATCCAAAGGAGGTCTACAAAGGTGGTGAGAGGTCTATGGGACAAGACGTATAAGAAATGTCTGATTTGAGGCCAAGGGAAGGCCTCATGGCAGCTTACAGCTCCTCAGGAGGGGAGTGGAGGAGCAGTGCTGAGCTCTGCTCTCTGATGACAGTGATGTGATATGAGGGAACAGAATGCAGCTGCATCAGGAGAAGGTCAGGCTGGGGGTTATGAAAAGCTTCTTCACCAACAGGATGGTCAGGCATGGAATAGGCTCCACAGGGCAGTAGTCATGGCACTGAGCAGCCAGAGTTCAAGAAGCCTTTGGGTAATGTTCTCAGATGTAGGATTTTAATTTTGGGTGGTCTTATGTGGAGCTAGGAGTTGGATTTGGTTA
This sequence comes from Tragopan temminckii, assembly GCA_028571105.1. Taxonomy (NCBI): domain Eukaryota; kingdom Metazoa; phylum Chordata; class Aves; order Galliformes; family Phasianidae; genus Tragopan; species Tragopan temminckii. The sequence goes on from JAOWBP010004700.1 coordinate 27,568,449, forward strand.
TCTTTGTGGATCTCTTCCAACTTGAGATATTCCATGATTCTGCAATTTTTGTCCACCAGAACCTATAAGTTATTCTCAACAGAGCTGCTCTCAATGAGTTCTTCTCCCAGTCTGTACACGTCAGGAATTGCTCCGAGCCAAGTGCAGCACCTTGCACTTGGCCTTGCTGAACTTCATTAAGTTAATGTGGGTCCACTTCTCAAGCTTTCCCAGGTCCCTTTGGATAGTATCTCTTCCTTCTATTGTATTGACTGTACCTGCAGTGTCATCTGCAGGTTTGCTGAGGGTGCAGTCAATCCTACTGTCTATGTCATTGATAAAGATGTTAGACTACGCTGTCCCAAGATGGGCCCTTGAGAGAGGCCACATCACAAGTTTCCAAGTGCATATAAAGCCGTTGATCACAATCCTGACTGCAACCATCCAACCAATACTCACAGAACTCACCACCCTTCAAATCCATCTCTCTCCAGTTTAGGAACCACGTCAAAGGCCTGACAGAAATCCAGGTAGTTGATATCTGTTGGTCTTCCCTTGTCAAAGATACACTTGTATTGAAATTAATATTTAGTCTATAATTTTGGAGGGAGCCTCTATTGTAAATTTATGTACGCTTGAGTCCACAACTTCATATACCGCATAAAGACTTCCTTTTAATCTGAAGACGACCTTCAATAATTTGACACTTACAGTACAACTTTAATCAAAGTATTTATTATTATTCTTATGCGCATGCTAATATGTGAGTAGCTGAAGAATCACTCAGTAACATACTTGAGTCTTAAAAGAGTTCAGTGACATCATTGATCATAGAAGTCGACTGGCACTTGCAGAATATAAATATGAAGACTTGTTTAGAATCTTATTGAATTATTTAAAAAACAGACTTCACTTTCTAACTGTCACTGTTGTCTGACCCCAGCCAGGGTTGAGTGCAGGAAAAGACGAAAAGCTGGATGACAGCTGTTGTGTTAGAGTTAGGGAAAATTTTGCTTCTAAGCTTTTTCAAACAGGGGGATTGGATTTGATGATCTCTAGAGATTCCTTCCAGCCCTACAGTTCTGTCATTTGTGATTCTTTGAATTAAGTATCAGTCAATGTATGACTTTCAATCACTTATCTGAAAGCAAAGCCACTTTCAAATATATGCTTGGAGTTACACATAGAACAACAATACACATCAAATCCTATCTCAGAGAAATTTTCACTGAAGTGAATGGATACTGCACTGGAAGGAAGATTTTATGAATATGATTTCTGTTGATTCCCTTACTCCCAATATCATCTTTGGAAATCCCAACAGATCTTCCATTCTTCATGCTCCTGTCTTAAAGTTAGTAAAAATCCATCATGTTTACCTCAAAGTTATTCACTTCCCTGGCCCCTAGAATAGGGAGCTCTTCTCCCTAACAGTGACTAAGAGTTGTCTAACAGTGTCCAAGCGTTAGTACAAAACAAACAAACAAACAAACAAACAAACAAACAAACAAAACCGAACCAAAACAAACAAACAAAAAACCACCAGAAACAAACCAACAAATAAGTGGAAGCAATAACAGACAATGAGACTGCTAATGGATGTTTTGTATGGAAGATCATTTTTTATTTTGAGGAAGTCAGGCTATTTTATGGGTTTATGATGGTAGGTTTTCCATTGTACGTACCAATAAATTTTGAAATAGCTTAATCAGCTTGTACAATCACAATGCTGCTCAAACTAACATTTCTAAATTTCATAATAGAGAAGTCAGGTTTAGAGCAGGGTGATATCAAGATTAGTTGGGCCTAAAGGGAATGATGCAGTCTGGACCACATGCTCTTTTCAATCAAGACTCATCAAGTTTGAGTCTGAGTCCATGAATCTGGTAAACTGATTATTTTTAATGTTACTCTCTGGTTTTGTCAACGAACCAAAATATCTTTTAATATGGAATATGGAGTAATAGTATCTTCTCCTCTCAAAGTTCATTTCATGATTGCTTATCTTTAGTAGAGCAGCTAGGGAGTTCCTCCACAAAAGGCCTTCTCTTTGCTTTGTGAGGCCAAGTCCCTTGTTTTATCTTCTGCCTACAGATGACGTAGCCTGGATTTAAGTGAGGAAACTCCTTTAAATGTGTGCACGTGGAAAGAATATTTTTCAGCGGGATTATCTACTGTCACCATATGCATAAAGTTGTCCATCTTACTTTGCCTTCCTTATGTCCTGCTCTGCAAGGTTTTGTTTCTGTGGCTGCGAACCTACTATCCTTTTCTCAGCAAGTGGGTCACAAGTCTTACGGTATGAAGATAGAGAAGGGATTCTCTGGCATAGGTCGAGCATGGGTATAATTTTCATACTCCTCCACCTGACCATTTATGTAACAGTGGCTGGCACTCTGTGTGTTGACTGAAAAGGATAGAATTGGCAGTTGAAACTAATGACCAATGCCTTCATCCTTCAACAACTGGATAGGCTAGCAGGCTAGCTTAACAAGGCTCGTAGCCAATGTTTAGGTATCTTGCAGTCCAGTCATCCCTCTATTTTAAAAAACACATGTAAATCAGACCTTACAGCTGTTATAAAACAGTAATTAGCTGTAAAACTGAGCTTTTATGCTCAGTTTATTTCTTCAGCATCTGTGTGGTTTTTCCACAGAGGAAGTTGCAGTTTGCTGGTGCCAGCACAGTTTTTACAAACAGAAACAAATCACTGGGATTTAGTTTGTTTAATAACTTCACATGCAGATGTCATTCTTGACTGTTCCTTTTGCTCCTGGTCTCTGCATGAGATTTTTAGGGTATTAACACTGGAAGCAACAGGGAAGAATAGCTATCCTGAATGAAAACAAAATATGTGGGGACAATGTGCTACAATCATGTAATTTGTTAATATAAAGTTGTACAAGGCTGCTCAGAGCAGAGCCCTCCAAAACTTTCCACATAACCAGTCAACAGAGTGAAAAAATTTCTTCTCTAAGCTACTCTAAAAAGCACACAGGTGTGTCTGCTGTGCTAGTGTGCATGTATGGCTCACGCTATCGAAGGCAGTGGTAGGAGCTTTCCCCACTCCTTCAGTTTGCCAGTTGCACTTTGCCACTGACAGAGCAACATGATAGCAGTCAGAAAAAAATGAAATAAAACCATCAGGACATTTTTCAGTCTCCTCTTTAGCAGCAGAGAAGAGGAGTCCTTAATCACTTTGCTGTATCTTTGTAGTTTAGTATCTTCATAGAGAAGCAGTAATTATTTTCTGCTTGATTTATGACATAGTTCAGCCCATAGGGTCTAACCATGACTGAGTCCCTGGAACAACGTGTGTATTGTACACAAGGGCTGCAATAAGCCAGATATCAACACTGAACTGGGCACAACGGTGTGCCTCTGTTAATGTCTCCGGTGGCCATGTTCTAAGAAACACGGAGTAGACTTGTACCTTATTCTGTGAGAAGCCTAGTGAAAATCAATAGAAATATCCCCACAGCATGAGATACTTCCAGAGAATGGAGAAGACAGCAGCCAGAGAAACCAGCTTGTAAGGCAGAATGGAGGCAACATGAGTTGTGAAGTACTGGAGACAATAGGCACAAGACATTGCAGGTACATCAACTCATAGTTATACAGTTTAACTGTGGTCAAATAATCAGATTAGGGAACCTCAGCTCAAACTACTAGTATTTTTTATATTGGAGATAAATTTAAAATGAAGTATATGGCAGGCTTTTGCTTACTTTGACTAGTGAAGTGGCATACACAGTTATAACACCATTAAGCCTACAAGGCATATTAATAACATTAACATGTGTATGTGAGGAGACTAAAATGTGAACACTGAACTGTGATACAAGACTTCATTTCCTTGTCCTGTCCCAACACCCTTTCCAACTCAGAACAGCGCTGATGTCCAATGTCTGAGAACAAGTGGAAAATCTGGATGTGCCTGGGCATGCAGTGAGACCTTTTTATGAAGTATATTTTCCAGGATTTCGAAACAAGCCCTGGAGAATATCTGTAGCTTGGAGTGCTGAAAATACGGAAAAGCTCAGAACTTCTGCTTCTCTGCTGTGAATCTGGAAGTACAAACAAAGTCAAATTAAGATAAGGCAGATTGAGGCCTGTTAATCAAATTTGTCCTGATTATTAAGCTCACTTAATAATCGGATTTACTGAGAGATGTGATTGGCCTTCTGCCTTATCCTGGATTTCTGCATTCCCTTGTCTCAAAAGACGATAAACACAAATGTGACTTGCCTGTGTATTTGCTGGCTGGTTGGGAATGAACTGGGGAAGTGCAAATGGAATTGAACTGCCATTTGTAGAGCAGTTCTGTTCACCTCAAAACCCCAAATGTAATGACTAACAGCACGGACATTTGTTCTCACTTGTGATGAATGCTGGTTAACATATGCGCAATTATGCTCCTCCATAACATGAGGAGGACAATCTAGTTAGCAGCAGGAGAGGACAGGGAGGGACTTCAGGAAATCTCAGTTAATAGGATGCTAACTGCTTTTATGAATTCATTCGTAGAGAAAATATTCTGTTCTTATCTGCATATTTCTTGAAAAAAAAAAAAGAAAAAGAAAAGAAAGAAAAACTCCACTAACCTACTCTGAAGGTTTATATCAGTTTCAGGAATTTTTATGTTATTTTAAAATAGACTGTCTTGAGACCCTTGCCTAGATTTGCACTCAGTTTGTTTTGTCTGTCACAATTTGGCTTACCTAGACTTCCAGCAATTCTCCATTGCCCTCCTCCAATTCCTCTAAAAGAATCTGTAAATCTAATTTTAAAATCATCCCCAAAAGCATCTGACCTAACCATGCTCTCATTTTTTTACATTTTTTTCTCAAGCCTCTCCACATAATTGGCATACACTGTATATCTGTTTGCATTCCCAATATTAATCCCTATTTACATTTCTATGCAACTTCTCCCTTTGCCCTTCATAACTTCCATCCCATCTACACGCATCATGCCCATTACATACCTCTCTTATTACTTCCCAGGCTCCTGAGAGGATGCAGCAGACTGGACTTGCCCAATTAATAATCATTAATTAATAAAAAAAGAGCTCTACTTGTGTCACTCTGCCACTCCTGTTAAGATAAGCACCATCTACAAGACCAGTGGCAAAATCAGTCAAGGAACTCTTCTTGGTGAGTGCAGATATTGGTGAGTCAACACTATCAGTTGCTAATTTGGGACATGAGCTCTTAAGAATTATAGTGCATCATCCACGATACTTGATTCTGTATGTTTATACCCTGTGTAAAAAAAAATCTGTGTTTTTCAGATTGGAGACATTCAGCTAATCAGCTGCCTTGGTATTGCGACTGATTTATATCAGGTGCACATATCTGACTTCAGAACAATTTGTCTTGCTCATGTTTGTCTCTCTTCGAATCAAGAATAAATCCATTTATTCTAAAAGATTAGGTAGAGGTATTAGCCAGCCATCTGTCCAAAACACTTCACAGCTGATATCTCCTGAAATGAGATTATTTGAGTCTCTGAAGATTTCAGCTATGAGAGTTTGGACCAGGAGAGGAACATAAATTCAAAGTGTGTATGGCTTTGACTAGATATATCCTAGTTAAAGTCTTCTTATAGAGAAGGCAACAGATTGCTGTTAAAATGGAAGTCTGTATTTGGAAAACTTTTGTACACCACAAGTCTGGTAAGTTAGCTATGTCTGCAGACTGGGGAGACAATGTAGAATTTCAGTACTTGCAATGTAACAACTGAAGTGATCCTGATTTCTTTGTTATTCCTTTTTGTTTGTGTGTTACCATAGCAATTACAAACCATAGTCAAAGATCAGTACCTCTATTAAACTGCGCCCTGTGCAAAAATAGAAGAAAAAATCTTCTCTCCCAAATGTTTTTTTTTTTTTTTTTTTTTTTTTTTTTGCCTCAGGAAAGGGATTGTTGATAAGCAGAACCAGAGGGGTGGTAAATGTACTGAAACAACGCTGCACAACTTATGCTGGCCTTGGGACACCCATTTCCTTGTCAATCTTTTGTAGGTCACGTAGAAAATAAAACAAGCAGAACAACCAGCCCAAAACAACAATTGTATTTTAAGAACAAACCTGAAGAACAAAAAATAAACCATGTGGGTGATTGTTGAGAGCTTCTTAGATGTGAGAGGTCCAAAGTGGGCAGAAGCTGATGTCTGTGTTGAGGAAAAGCCGGTCTGGGAGAAGGAGACTGTGAAAGGCTTTAAAAGTGAAAATATTTCACTTTCAGCTTATGCCTAACAGCAGGAGAGAGGAGAGCTGATGAAGAGGTGGGAAAGGAGCTGTGCCCTGGTCAGAGTTCAGGGACTGACCATTGGTGTACCACTCGGAGCAGCTGTGACTGAAGGAGAAGACACACGCCCTCTCAGCTGACCAATTGATATTACAGGAAACTTGCAGCAACAGTACTGGAACAAAGGAAAAAAATGTAAGCAAAATAATTTTAGGAAGAAGCAAGACATTTCTGTGCTGCTCCCTTATTTCTAGCAGGAAGTTCCTGCAAACATCACTCAAGAGTTGCTTTGAATTTGTTGCTATATTACAATGAAACCTAATGGCATATGGTTTTGTTGTTTCTTTTTTTTTTTCTTCAGTGATAGAAAGTGATAGGAAAATGCTTTGGTAATCTCATGTGAAGCATGCTCATGTGCAACTGGCAGCAATAGGAGAGTAAAAATCTAAAAAGCCTAAAGAAACATGATAATTCTGTTAAAAGAGAAAAATAAATTTGGTTGACAGTTTTCTTTTCGGATTTGCCATATTTCTGATCAAGCAACCATAGTCCTATGGCATTAATTCTGATGATAAGCCAGCTGGGAAAGACTGGAAGGTGCTACATTTTGTTTTGTTATTGTTGTTGTGTGGTTTTGTTTTTAGCCTTGTCTTTAAGTTTGAGCATTTCTGGGGGCTTTGCTCAAACTACAATGGAAATGGCAAGGCAGAACAGGAAAAGTGACAGCTGCAAAAGCTGGATAAGATGCTATAAAGGCACCATTCAACTCTTAGGAGCAAACCAGATGCCAAAGCTGGCAGCTTCAGGCCTCCCTCAGCCCATACTCCTTTCTCAGACAGAAGTCTAATTTACAGAAGGCAGTCATGGAATGACTTTTTGCATCCTAGTACGAACTTTGGTCCAAAATATCAAGAATAAATTCAACTAAGGAGTAGGGGTAGGAGAAGGTAGAAGCCATAGGAGAGAGGGAATGCCCTGAAAACAAGCTTAAGAATCCTGTATGAGGAACAGAGCCCTTAAAAAAGAAAAAAGTAGACAATTCTGAAGACACTGGTTCTTAAACACTCAGTATGCCTAAGAGATTATGATGTTCTGCACACAGTAAAGAAATTGCTTCTGTTAAACCACATCTGGTTTCTTTCTGCCCAGCTCTCCAGCCTGTCCAGGTCTCGCTGAATGGCAGCACAGCCTTCAGGCGTGTCAGCCAATCCTCCCAACTTCGTATCATCAGCAGACTTGCTGAGGGTGGCCACTATCCCCTCATCAAGGTCACTGATGAAGATGTTGAAGCATTCTGGAAGAAGCCCGTATCAGTTTTGCCACTGATTTCTTTGTTTGATGCTTCCAGAGAGGCCTGGCAGCTGTCCCTGGGAAAATCAGAGGATGTGCTGGTGGACATTCAGAAGCCATTTGTGGACATGTTTGCCTCAGGCTGCCAGGTGATTTGTTGCTCCTGTAAGAAGTGTTCACCAGGAAATGCAGTTCTGGTGTGGATGCTCAGGTCTGCACATGCACTGCCTCAGCCTGGGATGTGGACAGGGGGTTATGACCTGAAGGATCTGGGAGAGTCTAGGTGGATCTTTGGCTCCAAGGCAGTGCTGAATGAACAGCTGTATGTGGAGTATTACAGAGGTGCCATATCACAGCCTAATCTCAGCACAAACAAGGCATGAGCTGTATGAGGCTGGAGCAGTCGTGTGTAGCTTCACCAAGGCTGTCAGTACGACTGCCAGGATGCGGTGTTGCGTCAACTCAAGGTGAAACATTCTAGATACCACATGGGATTCGAGTGTATTAATGGGTTATGTAACAGTGATTTAGGAATTTACAAATTCACTGAGTGCAAGAGATACTTTCACTGGCCACAAGTGATTTTGCTAGAAACCTCTTAAGGCTTGTGATGCATGCCTGAATTTGCCAACAGCAACAAAAATAAAGGGTGAGTAGTTGAAACGGCCTGTGTAGGCTGCAGTGCAGGCAGCATGTCTCTCACAAGGGCTGGAGGTAGCTCTGTGTGGCTGCTTCTGGTCCTCCTCCGTCACAGCCTCTCTGGATGGTCTAATACTGAAGCCAGTGATTGTATTTAGAAAACCAATTTCCACCAGAAGTAAATTTTCTTATAGGCTGTGGAAAAAGTACGCGTGGTGTATTTACCTTGGACAGCAGAGTTTTCCTGGGTGGGAAAATGTGTTGCACAACAACTGCTGAAACGAGTGAGAGGGAATGAGTGCAAGCACTCTGAACCGGAGCGCAGGGGCCTCAGTCCATGCTGCGCGGGGCTGCCACAGGATGGGATCTGGGGGAGGGAGTGGGGGCATGTGAGCCGTTGTTCCGGTGATATCGGGCAGGCGACTGGTGGGCTTGGCAAAGTCGAGGCAGGAAGGTGCTGAGGGGCCTGAGCTGTGGAGGGTGGGGAGCCAAGAGATTCAGCGAGGGTAAAGGGCGGGCCCAGCAGACGGGAGGCAGAGCCCCGCGGAGAGCCAGGGCTGCCGGGCTGGGGGCACAGCTCAGGGGTGCTGGGGGCACGGAGCTGAGCCGGGGTAGCCGAGAAGGCCTGGGGCGGTGGAACGGCCCCGCGGCCAGGGAGGGCAGGGGTTGCACCCACAGCATAAGACACCCAAGCGGGCAGGAGGGGAGGGCAGGCCCTGGGGCGGTGGGTCCGCGCCCTGCGAGGAAGGCTGCGGAGCGGGGCGGGTTCAGCCGGGAGAACGGGCCGCTCCGGGGTACCCAGGGGTGCACGTGATGTGCTGCGAGCGCAGGTCAGGAGGGCACGGGGCTGCGCCCGCTGCACCGGCTGGAGCTGGGCAAGGCTCCAGCAGCTCCGTCAGCCGGCAGTCAGGGTACCCGGCGGGGCAGGGGCGGCCGAGCGCGCGAGAGGCGAGTGCGTAGCAGCCCGTGGAGAAGCACAGCGCGCAGCACAGGCTGCTCTCGCGGTGCCCCGGCGGGAGGAAGGCAGCGGGCGCGGGCCGCAGAGCACAGCCCCACCGCCCTCGCGGCCGTCCGCAACAGGTTGCCCC
>JAOWBP010004700.1:27577795-27596712 GCA_028571105.1 Tragopan temminckii
GACCTGGATCAGGTCTCCTCTCAGTCTTCTTTTCTCAAGGCTAAACAGACCCAGCTCACTCAGCCCTTCTTCATAGGGAAGATAATCCAGATGCTTCTTTTGATGCTTCCCAGGATATGATTGGCCTTGTGGGCTTCCAAGCGCACACTGCCCGATCATGCCGAGTCTTTTGTAGTTCAGCACTTCCAAATCCTTCTCTTCAGGGCTGCTTCAAAGCCATTCTCCATCCAACCTGTATCTGTGCTTGGGATTGCCCCGACCCAGGTGCAGGACCTTGCACTTGGGCTTTCTGAATTTCATGAGGGGTCTGCCTCTCAATCCTGTCCAGGTCCCTGTGTATGGCATCCCTTCCCTTTAGTGTGTCAGCTGCACCACTCAGCTCGGTGTCATCTTCAAACTTGCTGAGGGTGCACTCAATCCCACTGTCCATGTTGCCTACAGAGATGTTAAATAGCACTGGTCCCAACACTGATCACTGATGAAAGCCACTCATCACCGGTCTCCACTTGGACACTGAGCTGTTGAACACAACTCTGAGAACAGCCATCCAGCCAATTCCTTATCCAGCAAATAGTTTTCCATCTAACCTATATTTATCCAATTTATTGATCAGTATGCTATAACTCCACAGCATTCTGGTTATAATAATACATTTTAATAGCATGAATCTCAGGTATTTGGTTAACAGCTTGGAATGGAAATTCTTTATAGAATTATTAATTGCCCCGAAACACAAGGAGTAGAAATAAATCTACTGCAGTGTTAACTGAAGTCTGTTCAGTATATTTTAACATGGAAGTCAGTTTTGATATTAAGAACAATTTTTGATAAATGAAAGTTCAAAACTAAACATAAAGTAAATGCCATGTAAAGATCACAACTGTGGATCTAAAAACTCACCATGCCTTAATGCAAATATATATAAAATAATTTGAAATTTTACAAAAATAATTAGTATACTTCATGTAACTTTTCATCCAGTTCAGATTAGGGATCATCTGAGCACTCATCAGGTAGATGGATATTAGGAAAAATTTCTTCTCCCAAAGAATGGTGAGACATTTGGCAGAGGCTGCCCAAGGAGGTCATGGAGTCACTATCCCTGGAGGTATTCAAGAGGTGTGGATTTGTGGTACTGAGAAACACAGTAGGCACGACTGGGATGGTCTGACCAGATCTTTCAGTGTTCCTAGGGTACATTAAGCAAGGCCCTGTCCCTGGCCTCATATAAAATACGTGAAATAGTTAATTAAAAAACTATTTATTAAAAGAAAAGATGAGGGCAACAAAATCATAAAACTGGTGGGGCATCTGACCTTGCTTTTGTGCAACTAATGCATCAATCTAGTTTGACAGAGGTGGCTGCAATTCTTAGTGAGTTCTTAAAGTGCACATCAGAGATTTTTTATCTTACTCCTCCTGTGCTTCATCCTTGAAAACAGTTGTTCACAAATGTACGTACTGCCAAAAAGCAATGACAAGAATAAGGTGTGATTGTGAAGCAAAGGATAATTTTCTCTACTAAGATACAGCTTTTAGAAGTCTGGTAGACATGATCAGATTTTTCCTTGAGTTGAATATTTGATTGCAACTTCATACATTCCATTTGAAAATTTGCAGGTTATTTATTTATGTCAACTGAAAATGGACTTGCAGATACACCAAAAAAAGATATTTTCAGAAATCTTGAAACCTATTCTAAAATTCTTTTATCACAACAGAAAGCAATGCTGCATATTTTTCACTGTTCACAGGACTGTGCTTAGCCAATTTATCACAATGCCTACAATTATTTGTCATAATTTGAGTTTGCTATAATTTAGGTTTCATTTCAAATGCTGTTATGTTTTCAAACATAGCAATGATCTGTTGATTTGCACCCTGAAGACACACACTTTACTCATTTAAATGAGCCGTCAAATCCACCAAAAACCATATCACAAGTTACTTAAACTTTTTGTAAGCTTTTTGAGATGTTGAAAATCACAATTTGTCAGCACCACACAAGTATTCTGTGTATTTCTTCTACAGTGAACGTGTTAACTCATTATTTTACAAAATAACATAAGACCAAATCTTACATGTCTGTTTAATAAGAAAAAATATGTGTCTTCACAGGCACACATAAATGCTGAAGGTAAGTTGAAATATTACTATTGGTAATCACTGCCTTTTATTTGCCAAGCAGTAGCACAAGCACATGTAATACATGTAGATATCAATTCAACGTTTTATGTGGTGGGCATGAGAGGCACTGCACTGTGCCCTCCCTTCCACAGCATTCAGTTGTCACCTACTCAGTCTGCACTCAAGCTATGTGCAATCAACTCATGAAAAATATTGCTTTAAAAAAAAAAAAAAAGCTTGATAATTTTAAAAGTCTACAATCTTGTAGGAGCACACTATCAGCTGTTCAGGGCTGCATGTGGCCTATGGGCCATAGGCTGGACACACCCAGCCACCAATAAAAGCATCAGAGAACACTGGTACCAAGATGGACCTCTGAGGGATACCACTCATCACTGACCTCCACCAGGACACACAGCCACTGAACACAACCCTCCAGCCACGACTATCTAACCAATTTCATATCCACTGAAGAGCCTACTCTTCAAATCCATCTCTCTCCTACTTTAGAGATAAGAACGTGGTGCAGGACCATGTCAACGACCTTTTCAAAGTCCAGCTCGATTACATCAGCACTCTTCCTTTGTCCACTGATGTTGCCACTTCTTCACAGAAGGCCATATTAGATTGTTCAGGCACGATCTGCTCTTGCTGAAGCCATGATGGCTGTCTTGGATCACCTCCTCATCTTGCAAGTGCCTTAACATATCTGCTGGTATCACCTAAATTCATATAAGATGGCACAGTTCTTGTTAAAATAAGCTTATCAACAAAAAGAGATTAGGAACAATAAGGAAGGGTATCTGTTAACAGTGAAATTCTACTGCAGGGTAAATACACTGCCACAGAAAACAGTTTTTAGGAGACAAAAAGTTTATTTAAAAACTGTCAACATTTAACAAAAACAATTTTACACTATTTTCCATTTTCTACAGAAATACAATAACTTACAGCTGTGCTTAGTATACTTATTACTAATACATATAAAAACAAGTCTGCTGATAAATAAGTGAGAAAAAAAATTACCAACCACCACCACTAAAATTGTACCTGTAAATTCTGGAAGACATCTGCATAGAATGGTTAGGATGCTAGGGGTATTTTATTTTTTTTTTAATATATTTTGTTCTACTAGAATATGTAAAAATATAATCAACATGCAATACAAAATATTTGAGATAAACAAAGTAAAACTCAGTGTGCACAAACGGGAAGCACTGTTAGGGTGCCCTCCTATGTTTTTAACTAGACATCAGAGAACTGAACATTTTATATGGCAAAGTTTGAACTTCCCTTTACAGCCAAGCTAAGTTTACAACTGTGGAAATCACTATCTGACTAGGTTCCACTACAGAAGGATTAAAGAGTGGAGGAAACAGTAACAACAAATAATTCTAGAACATCTCAAATCAACATTAAGTAGATGCATTTTAAAAAGTAAATGAGGTGTTACCTAGTTATAAACATTTGTGAGATGACAGAGTGACAAACGTGCAGTTTTGTTGCACCATGAATGTATGCAGCACACTTTGAGAACAGCAGAACTTAAGCCATTCAATATTTATTAAGACTTTCTTCCTTCAATGTTCCACTAGGTATCACACAGCACCTTAAAGCTTACCATTCCTCCCCAAGTATCTTACATGAAACTCAGCCACTGACCTACACACAAGTCTCTTCATATGTAATACCTCCCAAACTCTTTGTTTTTCCAAACAAAACAAAAACCAAAAAGCTTTCTTAGCTCTTGATACCTGCATAGTACCCACCATGTTTGTCTCCAGCTGCTTTTTTAAACCTGTAATACTTCAGAAACTTAACAGCTTCTCTCCAACCACAGTGCTAATGAATATACATTACTGTATCAGCTTTTTTTTGTCATGAAGTTGTAAATATGACCATATGCCCGAGACACAGAAGTCACTTACAATCCATCACAGTAAATACTTCAGAGCTACCATACAGTTACTGATATCCTTCCTTCAGCAAGGCCTGATCCTTTGTCAGGAAAGTCAGTAAGAATTTTATTCCTCATTTCAACAGAACTTAAATCAATCACTTCTCTCTGGTAACTGATGACAGGATGCATGATGACAAGGCTGTGCCAGGGGAGGTTCAAACTGGACATCAGGAAATATTTCTTTACTGTGAGCATGGTCAAACGCTGGAACAGGCTTCCTAGCATTCAAGAGGCATTTGGACAGTGGCCTCAACAACATGCTCCAACTTCTGGTCACTCCTAACATGGTCAGGCAGTTGGACTACATGGTTTCTGAAGATCCTTTGAACTATTTCAATTTGTTCTGAAATCAAGCACTCAAACCAGTAACAAACTAAAATCCAGATCCTGCAAACTGTTTCTGCGAAAGGAGTCCAAAGCTTATTACTTGCTCATACTAAGCCTATCTATTAACCCCCCAAGTTAAGTAAATTAAAACCTAAAAGCATTCAAAATGATGAATATCTTCAACAACAACAAAAAGTAATTTATTTTAATGAAAAGAATAATGAGAAAATACTAAAAATAGCATACCAAAATAACTATGTCATGTTTAGATTCAAATATTGATTGCTGGCCTGTGTCCTACAGGTCTTCGTAGTCTTCTCTGAGGCTGAAGTATTTCATCAAAATTGAGCTCATCTCTATTCCTTCCTGGGAGACTCATGAAAGTTATCTGGCACGCAGGACACCAATTGAACACTACTCAGTCCTTCCAACTTGCAGGACATGACCAGCTCTTTCACTGTCTCAAAAATTACCTACAAGGAGTTGGAAAAAACACCACCACAAATCATTTGGTCCGTATATATGCACATGTTTGCCCAGCAATTGTGGAAGGAAGGCAAAGTGCCACAGAAGGGAAGCTCCTTTCAGTAAGTTCTAACATTGGCAATGATCTTTCTAGATTCAGAGATTTAAGACAGGTACTCCACAGAAGAGATATGTTCACAGATCACGAGTGTGACATAAAAATAGCTGTACATGGAACATTTTTCATTCCCGCCCAGACATAACATGAACACAGTTCCTCCACTTACCCACCTGTACATACACATGCTCACCATGGGAAAATAAATACAGACAATTAATCTTTACCGATGACAAAAAAAAAAAGACCTATGAGAAAATAGGACCAGTGAAAAATGAACTTAATGCTTTAAAGTCACTCTCCTGTAGAACACTGGTCATTTATTACACTATTTTCCAGTATTTTACTGTCCTCTTACCCTTTCTGCTACAAAACTTAGCATTTATCTAATTTACCAGCATTGGAGAGCTCCATAAATTTTACAATGGTCGCAACTGTGTATCTGAGAGTATTTCATAGAAAAAAATTTTGCAAAATATTGTTTAAAAACTGTTTTTTTCCTAATATGAAAGCTATGAGAATTAAATATTTTTTTTCACATATCTTCATAAAATAAACATTTTTGCCCTATATAGAATAGTATTTTGATGTATATAAGAGTGCTACAAAATTAGTGTTTAATAGAGTACTTAAATACTATAGTGCTATCACTATCATTAATCTTAATGCTACTTAAAACCATTTAAGACATCCATTATTTTTTTGTTACATGAAGTTAACAAGACATTCCCAATCATGTTTTACAAGATGACTACCCAGTTTTAAACACAGACATTTCAAAAAAGAAAAACTAGAACGAGAGGAAATGAGCATGTTAGATATAAACATACTTTGTCTCATAAAACCAACTTTTGGTACCTTATTTAATTTATGTGACTCTTCTATATGTAATAGTATAATCAATACCTGTTGTTTTTTGCTTTTAATTAAAAAATGTATTAATTCTCCACAGCCATTCAGGGAATCTTACTGAATTAGTGATGTACCAAATTCAAAAGCAAAATGCTGGGATACCTTATCCAAGAAAATCTCTTTGTTTCACCATCTTTATGTTCTAATCAGAAAATGTGCTGTGAATATAGGCACCCTCTTGTTTGCTGTGGGCTCATCCTTACCTCCACCTATGGTAGGATTAGCAGCAGGTTTGAGATGGTGCAGATAAAGACGCTTATTAAACTTCAGGTAGGAGTACCACTCTTCAAAACAGTTATATCATGCAAAAGCATAAGCTGTCAGTAACTAACAGCTTTGTTAATTCTAGTATGGACTCCTAACAAAAGTTAATAAATAAATAAATAAAAATCAGAGCCACACCATGTGCCAGCACAAATAGGAGTAAAAAGCATCCCCGTTATTTCAACTATGTCCTTGTGAGATACTGAGTAGCTTCCTGAATCATACTAGGAGGCACAGAGACGAAACCCAGCAACTGCCAGGAACTGCCTGCAAGACTGCAACAGTAATTTAAGATACAGAATGAAAAAGTAATGCAGATGAGATGCTAAGGTACAGTGTGGGTGGGTAGATATAAAACATTATGCTAGACAAAAAATGTTAAAAGTCAGTTATTACATGTTTAGCAATTACGTTTTATTTTTAAATCAATAATTATAAACTGTAAAATTGTACCCTAATTCACTACTATTGACTATGCCCTGAGAAGTAACGTTACACACTAAATAAAAGCCACTAAAACGGTTAGGTTTATACTTCAAAAACATAAACTGTCTACAGGGAATTTCTTGGAAGCACACATTTCCCCCATTTTGTAGTAACACACTGCTTTTTCAGAGGAAAAGATCAACAAAAGTTTATGGTAGTTTTCCCAACTTTAACAACAGCTTGAAGCTTTTTAACTTTTTTTTTTTTCTTTTTTTCTTTTTAAATTTTTCTTTAAACAACCCTCTGCCCTGCTTTAAACTCTTCTAGGAAACTAGATGGCTCTGTAGGTAAAGCTCTTGCTTTCCACCTCTGAAAGAGGATCTAGGCCTAGCATGAGGCTTCAAAAAAAGCTGAGCATGACGAACTCCCCGTATGGACAATAACAGGAGAGCCTTTCAGGAGGTAGTCAGAGTTATCTAAACATGAAATGAGGCCACCTCACTACTCCTTTGCTACATTCTTCTTTTGCTGGTTGGAAGAACAGACAAAAAGAAGGAAGCACGCTCTGAACATATGGGAAAAAAGAAGAAAAATCGTCTTAGCCAGGGACACTGACCTTCCTGTGAAGCTAACTTGAATGTTAAGTGCATTTAAGAATAGATGATTTACCCTTTTTCCTTTATACAAAATTAAAAAAAGAACAAGTTCTAACTGTGAAGAATTCTTATCCCCAGAACAAGACAAACATAAAAAAAAAAAATCACATCTACATTCCATTTCACTGCTTGCTTTCCAAAACTGCCCAACAACTGTTTTTTTTTTCATCCCCACACTACTGTGCAAAGACTTGCTTCCCACTGGATACAAAAAACCCTCAAAGAACATTATTCCCTCACAGAAGGTAAGACAGAGCAAAAAAACCTCAGAATCTTGTACAAAAACTCAATCATCACGTCTCTGAAGACTTACTGCTTATATTATTCTGTAGTAGTCACATCTTATGCATTGTAGCATTTGTCATTCTGAGGAAGTATGCTTGCAGAGTGTGCCTAGGCAGACAAGCTCTCTAATACCCTTCATTTCTGCTCATCTGTATTATACAATACTGTTTAAAAATTAATTATCTACTTACTTAGTAAAAAATTCACTCCTGCCCACAGGATTCTAGCTACATATTCTAATAAAGTAGGACTAGCACAAACTGGAAGTGCTGAAATTCTGATTGTAAAACAGATTCTAAGCTTCCTTACTATGTTACTTTGCGTATTTATCTTAAAACAAGCTAATTAAACAGTATAAATTAGCAATTTACTTTTCTCCATATTTAAATGTCACAAGAATTTGACTGTATAAAGAATGTGTAATCAGTCAACAAAACACTAATAATCAGGTAGGAGGAGAATAACAAATACTAATCTGAGCAGCTATAGTGATGTGTTCTAACATTAACTTTATACAGCTTTACAGAAGTTATGTCTAATGCTGCATGTGTTGTTCCAGTGACTGTAACACACAAGATAACAAATGCCAGTGAAATAATAGCTAATGTAGTAGCAGCAGAGAATTCAAGCCATTATTACATCCATTCTAATTTCTGTAGTTTC
This sequence comes from Tragopan temminckii, assembly GCA_028571105.1. Classification (NCBI taxonomy): domain Eukaryota; kingdom Metazoa; phylum Chordata; class Aves; order Galliformes; family Phasianidae; genus Tragopan; species Tragopan temminckii. Next base: position 27,585,999 of record JAOWBP010004700.1, read on the forward strand.
AAATTACATTTGTTCCTCAAAACCTCTTTTTCTAGCAGAAATAAATTTCTACAAGAGTTAATCCAGTGAAAAAAAAAAGAATTTGCATCAATGTAAAGCACATATTACAGTGGAAAAAAAATGAGCAAAGATGTTGAATTTTGTAAGAAGATGCTTAAAGACTGTACACAATTGATCTTCTATCTGAAGGAACTTACAGAGAGTCAACGCCTTATATTCTGCAGCTTCTGTTGGACATTTTCTCCATGAGAATGTTTGTTGACTACATGAAAATATCCTAACCTCTGAAACACAAAGTGAATTAAACACTTTACTTAATCTGTACTCAGCAACATCTACATATGTTAACTACCAATGTCCTGAACCACTCTTCTTTCTTTTAAGTCATGTCCAAGACAGACTCTGAACTAATACTGAATCAGTATGTTCCAAAGATCACAGTTTTAGAACATCCTGCAATTCTTAGTTTAATACAATCTGCTGAAAGTATCTTTTCAGTCATCTCACGTAAGAGACTTCAGGACACTGTCAGTATGAAATAATTTAGTTATCTGTTTTCTTCTTCAATATAACTTAAAAATGAAATGTCAGCTTACTGTTTGCATATCCTTCAAAATGGAAAATATGACTTGTTTCAATTAAAATCATTTTTATTGTTTAATTCTTTGTGCAGGAAAGTCTGGTCTGAAAATACTTCTAAAAGCAGCAATTCACTCAATTAAAAAAGTTGGGAGCATTTCCATCAGATATAGGTTTTCTAACTCTGGACTCATGCTACAGTCACTGGTGTTTTTTATGCAAGTAATGAAAATATCGGCAACATCTATAATCATCATTCTCAGAAGATTTTCCAAGTATGGATGCACAATGCAACTCTTGCAAACCTCCAAACCTTGCTGCTGCTGACAAAAACTGGAACTGAACACATGCATTTGAGGGCACCTGTTTGATCTTAAGCATTTATGTCAGAAAGGCTGTCAAATTCAATAGCACAGTATTTCCATGACACAGCTCTAAGAAAGCATAAATCTTGCAAGCTCCTTTAAAAGTATCAATTAGTCTAGTGCAAGAAGAAAGCATTTCTTCCACAGTTCAAGAAATATTTCATATCCTGCTTCCACATCCCAGTCTTCTGCTGCCTGCTTCTATTATTCTTACCAAAAGATAATTTTTGCGAAGGTAAACAAAGAAAACACAATTAAGTTACTCTCTAACTATTCAATGACCATGAATATGGTCCTTAACAGACTGCCACCCAATGTCACGCTTTCCAAGCTCATACTAATCATTAATGGGAGTCTGCAATCAAACTGATTGAGGTTACTGCACATGCTTTAATATACCTTTAATGCATGAAACACATTGTGCCCTCTGGGATGGGTGTAAATTTTTGCTCCAGTTAAGTTCTTCAGTTCAGACTCCAGTTTACACCTGAACCTACTCATTTTTCAGTGTTCACACAGAAAACACCTTATGATATAATAACCCTCTTAAGCCATTCCCACACCTGTTTCACACATCAATTACATTCTTCTGCAATCAAAACCAGCAACCAAGATGCAACCCAAGAAGCCATATGACATATACCTAGCTACAGGGCAGGCATAGTTGCTTGTGGAGACAAAGCTTTCTCAGGAAGATCCTTCAGCCTCAATCAGTCTTATCTAGGTATTATAAACACAAGAGCATATATTGAGAAATGTCTATTTGCTACTCTGTGGCTGAAATGAATTATGAACTTCTCTAAGACTAGAGATGGTCAATTTTCATTTTGAAATGCAAGAGTAATCTTTATCCACCAAATTATTTAGCACTGCTGGAATTCCACATGTCTCAAGTGCTTTTCTTCTTTTCAAGTGATAATGTTTTCGAGCAGGCTACGTGTCTTTTAATTCCACTTTCTTGTTCTTTCTCTCTGCCCAACAGAAACAGCAGCTTGAAACTCATTGTGGTAAGGAGGCACTTTGGGCAGGAGAAATAAATAGCAATTTTGGCAAAGATTCTAGCTTGAAAATCTCATCCCCTTGGTTAATATTCTCTGTTTGGAACAGAGGCAATGCTGCCATTGTACAAACCTCTAGAGTTGTACAACACTTCCTCCCTTAAAAGTCCCTTATGAAGACAACTCCTAAGGAAACGACAAAACAAACCGTCCACATTTAATTTCACTGGAATAGAAATGTGTATTAAATCCCCTTAAAATTTATAGTTACATAAAGAGAGGTCTTATGGTTGGAGAAGTGCAGTGAAGAAAGGAGTCACAGAAGCCCTGCAGAGGAACAAAAGCAAAGAGATAGTCCTGTCCTGCTGTCCTTTTTTGAACTGTATAGTCTCAGCAACCAGACAGCAGAATTTTTTCACTGACCATCTACTGGGCCTGTACAGTCTTGGTTAAGCATACGTTATCAATGTGTAACACAGCAGGCTGAGATTCTGTAGTGTACATAATACATTCAGAAAAATATATCAAGTGTCATTAATTCTGAACTGTTGAGGTAAAATAAATAAATAAATACACATTTAGAAGTTAAAGAAGTCTGCTCTATGAAAAATATTTCCAAATATAGCTCTGTGTTTGCATGTTAGTAACAGAAAATACTTCATTTTCCTTTTCAGAATTTCAGCTTCAGAGACTTTCTTATCAAACTCATTTAACAACTTATAAGGAAACAAAAATCTAGTCACAATAATAAAAGGCATGACTCCAATGACTCCAATGCTGTTACTTCTCTAAGGAAGAAACTCTGCAGCCTGGCGTTCTACCAAAGGTAGCTAATACAAAAGTAACAGTAGTCACTGAATATAGTCTGAATCCTTTAAGGTATGACCAAGATCTAGTACAGTAAACAGAAACTACCTGGAACCAGGCTAAGCTGGCACTGACATATCCTCTTATTCTTTTTCCAGACACTGTTTCAAAAGCAGACAACTTTTTTCTTTACCCTTCTTTTCGTTAAAAGCCACACCATTCAGAGTCCACCTTAATGCAGAAGTTAAAAATAAAGACGATGGCATGGTAGAAAGCTGACATAGGTAGAAAACCAGTGACTTCTTAAAAAAGTGGAAGAACAACAAATGGCATTTGCTTAACAAAAGATATGCCTGTTCTTTAATAAATAAAGTGACAGACTTGTACTCTTTAAGTTTTAGGACTGACCAGTAAAAGAGTGAGAAACACATAGTTAGCGAACACTTGCAACCAAGACATGCACTTGTGTCTGAAAAAAAGAATATTGCACTAAAAGAACTCTCAGGGCTTTAAACTCTTCTTTCACTGACCTAAAAAAGTAACTAACCATTTCCTGTAAGCAGTAGCAAACCTGGCTTGGTCCACATCTCGACAAGTTGATAAAACTTTATCTATAAACCTGTATTCCATTTCTGGGCCAAAAGAGTCCTGCATAGGAGCACGCTTTAGGCGTTTTGTTTCTTGGGTATAACCTTGTTTGCTGCTGGATTCATTCAAACCATCAACATCCATAGCCTGCGCCATGTGGCTTGTCGTGGGATTGGGGTGTGAATTATGCAAAGTTTCATCACTGCTGTCCACAGATGAGACCACCACACTCAGAAGAGGAAGTCTGTTGATTAACTGGTGCTGAAGGTAGAACACACGCCTCCTTCAGAGGAAAGGGAAGAAAAAAAAAAGAACACATGCTGACAATAATCTGCTGTTGGTGCTGGAGAGCAGAATTTGCCACCACACTATATTATTCAATACACAGCAAAACAGCTTACTGAATGCAGATAGAGCAAATGAGATAACCTCATGCAGAACTGGAAATTAACCATTATACTGATTATACTAATATGTTGATCTCAGTAATAAAATTTGCATTACCATCCAGCAAATTATTCCTTATACACTGTTAAATAAAATGTAAACTTCACCTCTTTCACTCGCTAACAAGTATCACTGCACAAAATCTGCTGTCACAGTTCCCACTCTACTAAACAGCCTCTGTTCGGCCTCGTCAAAACTTTTTGAAGGAGCCAGCAGGAACTTAATTATGGAAAGCAACTGTTGCATGTATATGCTTGCAGGCTTATAAAATCTGCGGCCCCCGCAATCCCCACAAATATATTCTGCAATTACAAAATTAGGTAGGAATACAATCCTGAAACCAACCAGTCTTGGATTTTAAGAAAAAGGACAGATCTAGTTACTGGAAAAGGTGCTGCATCTCATGCAGCACACATTTCTGTAGTTCTGATTACTGTAACAGCACACATTCACCCTGTTCACCTTTGCCACTGTGCTTTCTAAGTGAGCCAAGCCTGCTAGCCAACACAGAGTGTATCACAGCCAAAATTATATCTATATTCGCATGTTTCGGTAGCAAAAGAAAAAAGAAGTGTGTCACTTTGGCAAACTCACTGTTACCTCGTCAGATATATATACACAGCTGGCAAAGCAGAATTTTTCTACAGCTGATTCTTCATGTTTCTTGGTACATCCTTTGCCCTTTAAACATCTTAAGTGTGAGAAGGCACTTGCACAAACTACAGGAACAAGTGGAGCTGATGCTGACAAGATACTTAACCAAATCAAATTTTCCATTCAAAAGCTCTAATTATTCTCTTGAATGTATTCCAAAGGCTCAAGACATAGTAGCTTAGAAATTGTCAACTAAGTGGTATCTTTTTAAATCAGAAAAATAACCAATTTGGAAATTCCAGGCAAAGAATAATCCAATAACCAGAAGGATGCTCTTTTGCCAAACTCCTCTTACCTATGACACCACAAGGTTTCATGCCCCGGGTAAGTGTCGATCAAATCAGTGCAGAAATCTAACTCCTCCTCTAAGTAGCGGGAGATATCCACACTCTGCTCCTCCACACAAACAGCTTCTGCTCCTTCACATTCCTCCTCCGTTTGAAGGCTAGAATTCTGCTCGTTTCCCATTTGATTTTGTACTAGTGTATTATCATCGTTCACAGTTCTGCCTATCAAGGACTTGAGTAAGAACTGGCGGTAATGAAATCCACTGTGGTCTGAGACGTGCATGGAAACCCAGTACTTAGTGGAAGAAAGTTCATCAAGGAGAACCTGAAACAAAAAGCAGCAACAGCTATCAACCAGAGTAAAGAAGAAATCTATCACCACTGTTTTTTTCTTGAGGTCACCTCTACTCTGGGGTTTTCAGTGGAACAGGTTGCCCAAGGAGGTTGTGGATGCCCCATCCCTGGAGGCATTCAAGGCCAGGCTGGATGTGGCTCTGGGCAGCCTGGTCTGGTGTTGGTGACCCTGCACATAGCAGGGGGTTGAAACTAGATGATCATTGTGGTCTTTTTCAACCCAGGCCATTCTATGATTCCATGAGTCGATAGATTTCAAAGCTCACAGTCAGCATTTAAGAACAGAGTAAAATGAAAGAAACACTGAACCTTTTCCACTGTGTAATGGCAGGTATCTTGGTATCCACGCACTAAAGAAACTATACGTATTATGTAATCTCAAAAACCCAAACAAAAACATCAGGAAACAAGCAATGGTCAAAACCTCAAAATGGCTAGGTATAAAGACCACAGGAGTGAGAGGTAGAAAGCACACCAAACTACATGGATCTTATTAATTTGAAGTACTTCAGTTTTTGCCTAGTGAATGACACATTCATGTATTAAGAGACTGAAAAAGGAAAAAAGATTTACAGTAATTCATACTTTCATTTTCCATGACCATAACACATTCAAAGTCCTACAGACTGTGGAATACAAGAGTATTTGTCTATAATTAAGATGCTTCACTTAAAATAGATACTTGGTGAACTCTCAGAAAGGCTCTCAAAGAGCCGGGATAAATGCTTCTATTATTGACTGCAGCTGTATTTATAACACAGCTGGCACCTAGGAATTTTATCTTAAATGTAAACATTTTTAAACCCTCATTTCTAGTCAGAAAGGGGAGTTTCAATAGTGGACAAACCTTTTGCTTTAGTTTCTTGTAATAGAACTAACAGTCATACACTTTCATTGCATTGCTCATTTTGTGGAATTTAAACTCTCAGAAAGTAAGCTGTATCTTTTTCATTTACTTTTAAAGACTGTATATAAACTTACTAGCATATTCTTGCTTTAACATCTTTAAAGTTGCTTTGAGCTACCTTCATCACTTACAGGACTGAGTGATGCAAAGCAACATTCACAAGCTAAGTTTTCCTTTTTTCACCCGCAGCACAAGAGGAACAGCCTTATGTACAAGGCTAGCTACACACACCTTTCACTGTCCATCTATTCTAAAAGATACTATAACAAAAACAGATAGTACTTTCTATGTGAGATACATCTTGGAAAGAGAGACCAGCAGCATCTTATAAATCAGTAAACTGAAATACACTACTAAGTAATTTCCTGTTATTTGATGAGGTCTATTACTCCATGAAGTTGGTCACTTAATAAATAGGAATGTAGCAGAAGCAGAGGTTTCATACCATTGCTGTCCCTGTCTTCAACACCAATGATAGGCCTTGGGATACCAGGAATCCCAAGTTGGAGGACTGTGACTACTGTAATGGATAAATTCCCAGCCAAACCCAAACTTATATACAATTTGCTGGTTGAGTTGGATGCAGCCAAACACCAGTAGTTCCCTACGGTTCCACTTTCTATGTTTTTATAAGTGATCTCGCCACAGGACTTGAATGCATGCTAAGTAAGTGCACAGGTGAAACTGAATTAAGGGGAGCTGCTCTATGATTCTGTGTTGACTATGATCCTACACTGACTTTCTCCAGGGTAGAAAAGCCTTGCAGAGAGATCCTGAAAAACTGGAGAGCTAGGTAATCACCAACTGCATGAAATTCAAGAAGAATAAGTGCTGGATTATTTATCTGGGACAGAGCTATCCTGGGTATATTACAGACTGAGGTCCCTAGGTGTGCTCAGCCCAGAGCACGGCAGGCTGACAGGAGGCCTCACGGTGGCCTACAGCTCCTCACAGGGAGTGGAGAGGCAGCACTGAGTTCTGCTCTCTGAGACTATTATATGATAGGAGAGAACAGCACGGAGCTGTGTCAGGGGAGCGTGGGGCTGGGGATCAGGAAAAGGTTCTTCACCTTAGAGAGTGGTGGGGCACTGGAATGGGCTGCTCAGGGCAGTGGTCACAGCACCAAGCTGCTGGAGTTCAAGGTGCGTTTGGCCAACATTCTTGGTCCTAGTGTTTGATTTTTGGGTGGTCCTGTGTGAAGCTGGACTTGATGATTCCGGTAGGTCCCTTCCAACTTGGAATGATCCATGATTCCACACATGGAACTCTTACAGGTGCTAAAACACCTCATTCCCAGTTCTGCAATTTCTCTATTCTCAGGTGAACTTAATTTACTATTTTAAATTCCCGAACATTAAATTTTAAGATCCGATTAAAAACAACATAAGACCTAAGAGTGACATCAGAAAAACCAGACCATCCTTTAATCAGCAGGAACTGGTACTACACACATTATGTCCAACTTAGATCTCTGGATAATCTGATTCATTTAAGTGACAGGCTTGTAAGCTACAAAGTTACAGGGGAGCATTATAATGGGGATATTTTTACTCCCTGCATAAAACAAGGTAAACAGAATGATTCACAGCATCATTCCTTATCTGATCCAGAAAGCCTGGTTTAGAAAAGCATATTTTTCTTGAAAAAAATTCACTTTCTAACTTTGACTTTAAAGTTACTTATTTACAAATTTTATCCCGAATTTCATTGTATCTTTTATGTTCCAGATTTTCCTAATTTTCCTGCATCTAAAACAACTAATGTAAAGCTATTTGAAGAGACGCATCAGTGATATCGTGAAAAAACAAATCTGAAGTCAATATGGATATTTTAGAATTCTAGAATCAATATGGAAGCCAGTTGGACAAAATCAGAGGAACTATCACTTCCTCGTTAACCAAGCTGAAAAGAAGACCAACAGGAAATCTGGGGGCAGCTACCAAGGCAGGCAGAGTTGAGAATGATATAACAAACTTCAGACATTTTTTCATAGATTTACTGTGACTTAACACAAGCACTGACAAATACCAGTGAATTAAACCACCACATACATTCCAACTTTGAGAAGAGTTATTCCTATCAAGATGCAACTATATATTTACTTTAATTATTAAGGAACAGCAAATGCAAAAACAATCATGGTGTTATCAGAAACTTCGAATTACTGTCAACTAGCATAAAACATAACACTTTGAGCATAAAACTACTGAGTCTTAATTTAAAGTGCCAGAATTTTTTGCTCTCTTCTCTCTCACACTTTTAATAAACTTCTCGAAGATTCATGTAAATATCTCTATTTCTTATTAACAGACCTCTAATTTATATCCTCCAAGCTATCCTAATCTCATAACACTAAGTTTTCCATATCTATGTTTTCATATCTTACTTAGCAGAGAAGTCTGAATGCTGGGTTGTTTCACTCAACAAGTCTGGAGCATACTTGCTATTTACTACCAATATGATACAGCTATTTTTTTTAAGTTTTTCAGGTAAAAATTAACAGGAAACATCCAGTTGCTAGCAGTAGCTGGCCCATGAAACTTAACAATAAGAGCTCTACACACTGAGCCTCTTCTAAATTTCTCCCTTACCTCTGCTGAAGATTTACCACAAAATACTGTCACTGCTGATAAAAATGCTAGCGATGTGTCATTTTATCAACTTATGAATGAATAATGAATTCACCTATCAGCTTAGGAACCACACTATTAAACTGTCCATATAATTCTAGGTCATCTCACAGTAAATTAGTTCAATTTTTCACAGGTCTTGTTTTAGATACTACTACATGATATGAAATATTCTGTTTCATCTAAGTTTTACATATATTGAACATTATATAGGTAATATTCACATAGTAATATACACTATACAAGGCTGCTGGAGCTAGAATTGCATCAGCAGCATTGGTCTGTTCAAGGGTGCTGTTGGAGTTGAATAAACTCGTTATCAGCACTACTATGCTTTCTGAGTAATTCTGCTGTCTTTACTTAATACTTAAATATTCTGACGTGGTAGAAAAGAGAATAAGGTAGGAAAACAAGACATCACATTACAGTATCAAAACAATATAATACCTGTCATGTGTTATCCTTTCATTAGGAAATTTGAAATTTCCTAACTTATATGACTCACATATTTTTTTTCCTTTTTTGTTTTAGCTCACATAGTTTTATATCTATTGTCCACCACTGAGTACCAATAGATGAACACAACTTTATTGTACATGGACAAGAAAGGTCTTTCTTTCCTGCAGAAGAAAATCTGCCTACACTTAGGAAAAACACAAACCAATATACACTGCAATATTTTGCCATTTTCAGAAAGCACACTTTAGCTGCCTGCACTCACCTTATACGACAGATCAACAGTAACCCATCCATGTCAGAGCATCTGCTTGGCAAATCACTCTTTTTTTTTAATACTTACTTCTTCTTCTTCTTTTTTTTTTTTTTTAGAACAAGGAAAATGAAAGACTTTATTCATTACTTTATTTTACCTTGGTAGTCAGCTTTCCTACGTGCTGTAAAACCCAGATGCGATGGGACCAGGCATTGTAGTTGCTTGGGTATCTCCCAGCAGCTTCAGAGCAGACGTCCATTTCCTCCTGCACTAGTTGGTGAATTCTCTCCACAGGTGCTACTCCCAGGTTTCCTTTATTCACAAAAGCAGGCAAGGAGTTTTCCTGAATTAGCTGCTGCAGCACCCATCGTCTGGTCAGGGTTAAACAATGTAGAGCATTAATGATGAGAAGCCAATTTTTAGAGAAAAACATTGTTTTTTAATTTATATTTAAAAAAAAAATTAAGCTTTTCTTAGATTTCCATTATCTGAACTATGCTGTAACTGGACGCTGAATAAAAAAAAGTAGGAAACACAAGCATCTGGATTGTTCCCACACTGTAAACTATGACTTTATGATCATGTAAAAATAATTTAACTTTTGCTGTATTTCTTTATTTGTGCACTATTAGTAATCATGGCTACTTACAGCATACTAAAAGAAGTCTGTACAATACTAAAATAATGTTTAAAAAAATAGGCAGAAAAAAATGGCTCAAGAAAGATACAAACTGTACTTTATGTACATTTTCACATTTCTCAGTAGTGAATACTGCAAGCAAAATTAGTTTCTGTACATAACCACCAGAAGGAAAATGCACAGCACTGAAGGCTTCAGAAGCTATGAGCAAAACTGAAAAAAAAAAAAGTACCTTTACTACTGAATTACACATAATTGATTTGAAGTCACTGAGAAGAACAGCTTCCTATGTGGCTTTTCAATTCTATTTTGGACTGATTTAGTATTTTTAAATAAGAGCTGCATTATGGGAGGTACCCCCCAAACATAAATCTCTGCAGGCTCTACTGAAAACTGTCAATAATGGCAGGTATCCACAAAGCAGCATGTGTACAGAGAATGGCAATGGGACTATGTGGAACAGCCTGGAAAGCGGGATATCCTTCAGTGTGAGACACTGGAGTTTTTCTGCTTTGCACCAACTCACACATCAGTTATAAGAACAATTAATAGCTACCTCATGAAAGTGCAAGTTCAAAAAAAAAAAATTAAAATTGAAAGTTCTACTTTGCAATTCATCATTCATAAGATCGCAGAAGAATATAAACAATTATTACCATTTTCCTTTTTCTTCCAGGTATTTTAAACAAGATTTAAACTGCTGGAAGACAATACTAACAACTGTAAGCCAGATATTATCATCTAGT
>JAOWBP010004700.1:27596812-27607388 GCA_028571105.1 Tragopan temminckii
CTTCCAGGTATTTTAAACAAGATTTAAACTGCTGGAAGACAATACTAACAACTGTAAGCCAGATATTATCATCTAGTATTTCTAACTTCAATCAGAAAGAAATAGGAAATTCTGGATGTATTTAGGCAGGAAAAGTAACCACGTAAAGTTATCTCCTTAATAAAAAGCAGATAATATTTCATTATTATTGCCTTCCAAGCAAAAACATAAATGAAAAATAAAAGACAAATCATTTTTATATTAATACTGTTATTATTTCTGTTTCTTAAAATAAAGACTGTTCATAAAATAATGAACTCAGAAAAAAATGACTCCATAGTCTCTGTGGCTTAAAAAAAAAGATAAAATGAAATTTGAGCTGTTTTCTTGACTTTTTTCATGGGAGGAAAGAAGACAAGCACAACTTTAGAAATGTTTTAAAATATGTGCTTGGTACCTGCTGGCTGTCATGGAAATGAACTCTTGGAAGTTACACAAATTCTCTAATACATTTGGACAAAATGAATCTGATTTATTGGGTCATGTCCTATTATTATCATTATTCCAGTTCGCAGAATTAAAGAAAATGAATGCAGGATTGTCCAGTGACAACTGTGTAATCAACAGGTACACTAACATTATATGCACAAGAACCATCTGAAACTCTCCCAGAAGTGGCAAGACATATGGCAGATATTTTAGTATCCTTAATGATTTGCCATGTGTAAGAAGCTATATATGTTCAACACATTTTTTCATTCCTACATTCTAATGTTGTTGCTGAATCGATATGTAAACTAAGGTAATAATACTTTATAAGGTAGGTAACACCTAGCAATATTTCATTTATTGCCTTCTGTGTAAACTTCAAGAATATTAAGCCCATACATTCAAAAAGAAGAGTTTACCAATAACTCCTTTGTCCAAAAATTCATGTGTTATTTGCAAGACTGAAACTTTACTTGTGCTTTAGATAGAACAGGAATCCCCTAACGGGATATCAACTTTATGGTTGTCTCAATACTGGACATGTGAAATGCAAATATTATGAACTGCCTTCTAATGTACTCCATTCAAATATTTTGAAAGTTGTCTGTAAAATAATGAATAACATAAAAAAAGAAAAATCATGCACATCTCAAGAAATTTTATCACAAATTGAACAATATAACTATGCTTCACTCAGCTGTGCTACAGGCCAATTTACATATACTCAGTCACGACTAAGATAGTTAGCTGTGTGTTGTTCGAATAATTTTGGAGTTAAATTTTTTTTAAAAAGAGTACTTTATTATCTTAATATTTAGTATTGGTAATTTAATGGCACTGAGTATGTTAGAAATGATAAAAATCAATTCACCAAACCAAAAAGATAAACAAAGAAATGGAAGTCAACGTCAATTTGAGTTATAAAAATTACATTCTACAAATTCTTGTCTTTACGAAATGTCTACAAACAAACAATACAGCAGTAAGTGTGGAGGAACAGAGGAGAGAAACTCACATCGCTCTACTATCTGCTACTGATGAAATCAGAAATCTTGGGATGAGAATTCTAAGTGCTGAAAGATACGATAAATCCTTAGGAAAAATTATCTCACATTCAAAGCTTACTGAAAAAAAAGATTCCACAAAGAGGTCCTTATGATTTTAATTCTAAGTGTAGAATACAGAAGGGAATCTTCAAAAGCCAAAGAACTGAGATTCATAGTGACTGGCTCAAACACTCCACTGTATTTCTAAGAGTTCTCTTACATCTAGCATTCTCCTTCACCCAAACACAGGGGGGAAAAAGACAAACAACAACAACAAAACACTAGGAGGAATGTTTAACTCTGGAGAAGCAACGTAAGGCAAGAGAAACAAACCTATGAATCCACGTTTCTGGACTCTTTGGAAACTTGGTTAGTGCCAGTTTTCCAAGATGTAAATCTTTAAGTGGACTTAAAGTGCCAGAAAGTATTAATTCTTTCCTACAAAAGATAAAATAAATTTGTATGAATAAAAAACGTAATCTGAAAACAAACCACAAATCCCACACAGAATGGCTTTTTTTTTTTTTTTTTTTTTTAATATAATAGAATTTGGTGGATTAATCCATTGCACTCAGCTATATGCAGGCACTGCTATTCAACCACTCTCAGCAAAATAAATCCCAGTCCCATAACTTTACCTTAATACATTCAACCGGTTGTTACTCAACTCTAACAACAAGAAAAAAATCACTAAGTCAATTTTTTACTCATTATTATTATTTTGAGTGTGGCTCTCTATCACATTTTCTGTTACTAATAAAAAAGCCACAGTTTGGGCTATCTGTTATGCCTGCTAACAATAATATTGTTTTTACTGGTAGGCTATAGAAAAATCTTAATAACACAAATTCCTTCTCTTTTCATTAACATGACAGCTAAGAGAGTTACAAATATTTTTAAACATCCTTTCTGAAATTCAGCTTTCAGAACACTCTGCAAATTTGAAAATACTTTTACTCCTCCAGACAGCCTCCCCACACACATTTAACTTTTTCACACACAATTTTTAAATATGGCTCAAGACATAGTATCAAGGATTCCTAAATTTAGAATGAAGGAAGAAATATTCTGTGTGTAGAATATTTTTCAAAATTACTAGAAAGGCAGAAATCACAAAATTTACTAATGTGTAAAACACCTTCTTGTTTAAAAATTAAAGAAGAATTTACAGTAGCAAAATTTAATGTTCATTCAACCTAAGCTTTCCCAGACTTCCTACACAGACACAGCAGAGTGAAAGTCCGTATTTTATCTTTTTCTTCCTTCTTTACACAGAGTCCCCTGCTTCACATCTTGCTTGTTCTAGAGTTAGAAATCTCCCTGCCCCTCCCAAGGGTATTTGAAAACACCAGCCTCTGACTGGTTATTGCAAGAATGTTCCCCTCCACGTCCTATACTCCAATCTACTTTAGAGACACTCTGAAGAAAAGATAGAGAGAATTCCAAAGTTACCATATGATTACGGGAAAAATGCCTTTCTCAGAGCCTTTAGTAGTTAGAATTAAAAACTTAGCAGTAGCAATGTTGGGTTTTTTATTTTTGTTTCTAAATAACGTAGCCTTCATCATAATGACATGCATCGCACCATCATAACGATATGCATGGCAACAGGCTGATTGAGAAGTGCACTATACTGTGAAGGGTATTTCTCCCATTTTCTTGGTGGGGAGGGAGAGAAGCTGGTAGTATGGAAAGAAAACTGCTACAAAAAAAAACTTTACCTACTATCTCCTGTAAGAGATTATCTGAAACGCTTTTCACGTGCTTTTTATTGACACCTCTGAAGTCAGTGGTATGTCACAGGAGAGGTTTGAATTTTCAAAGCTTCTTGTTATCTGATGCCTTTTGGCTTTTGATCAGTAATAGATGTCAGAAAGCATTTCAACAAGAACAGTAATATCTATGAAAATTTACTTCACAATCATTTACATACGTGTTTTGGTCATTTTTAGCTTAAAAGATTTTCAACTTCTAAAAGCAGACGATAAATTATGATAAATTATGACTGCAAGCATCTTGTTGCACATTCTGTATAAAAGGAATTTCTATCTCAGTTCAAGAAACAACACTTACATGCCTGCTATTTCTTAGCATGCTTTTTCTTTCACCATACAATTAGCTCTTGCTCAGTTCTCCCTGCCTAGTTTCTACCCCTCTGCAGCTTCCCAGCTCCTTCTAATCAAAATAAATAAATACCTAACCTCTGTGGGTATATTACAATGTTTAGAATAGCTCCAAAGAGAGGACAGATTATTGGCTCCTAGCCAGTTTCAAATTTTACATTCTCCAGTCCTTCACTAACACAACTTTCTATGACTGCCAATTCCACTTAAATGTTCATTAGCCTTCCATACTGCCACTCCAGTCATGCTCTGCCAAGCCCTGACCACTTTCCAGGGAAAAGCTTTCCTCTTCCTAACTATCCAGGCTCAATACTGCTGGATCAATCACTACCTGTGAAGCTCTCAGTGAAGCTCTCAGCAGAGAATTCAACATAGGAAACATGGATTATCTAAACTTAAAATGATGCAATTATTAGATTCTAGGAAGCACTCTATGGGAAGGGCTGCTGCTGTTAATCTTTTTATTTTTAGGCTTAGAATCTATGATGCTTTTTTCCCCTTGCAAATAAAACAGGGAATTTATGTGCCAAGAACATAAGATAAATTTGGCACAACAAACATCCTCTGTGCAAGATGAAAACAATCATCCCACGACTGATCCATCACGTTCTGCAAGCACAGTGCAAGTCCCACATAATTAGTTCCCACTTTAGAGTACATCACAGTACAAATTTATCTCCAGCAGATACTGCGCTGAACACAGCCTGCCCTCTATGCTGTGACTGCACATACCATCCTTGTTTGGCTAGCTTGACCTGCAGTGTACATGAGGGAGGCTGAAGTGTGGCTCTTCAGTTTGAGCTGTGCCATTATGTACCTACCCACTCTCTGAAAGAGCCACCGCCCAGCAGCAACCTGAACCAGCACACGTCCAGGTTCAGAACACCAGTCCTTCAGCTAAAGCAAACACAGCGATAAATTCCTCAGATACTTAATGGCTGCTACAACATCACCTTCACTCTGAATGCTACAAAGACACACTACCAACCAAGCCATCTTGTCAAGAACTAGAGAGGCATGGCCATCCCCTGCAGTCACTTGCACACTGGCAAATCATAAAATTCATCTATATTCCTCAACATTTTTATTCCATTTGAAATTTAAATTACATATGTAAACTGCACATGTAAGAACAAGCAATGAGCAAGCTCTTTTAGCTGTTAGGCAGAAAAAAATAGTACAGACTTAATCATGGATACATTTATGTTTATACAAACAAAAAACAACTGAAATCAGTTTTACGTACCATAGGATTACATTACTGTAGGAGCTCTAGTGTTTATGAATGTTAATTCCTTTTTATTACTTGAAAGCTACTCAGGGGTATACATTTTCAAGACAGTAAGCCCTTTGCTACCACTTTCACCTGCCTCTGTTAGATTCAAGACACTGGAAGGTACAAAACCTAGCAGAAGTTTTCAGCATTACTCCAGCAATGAAAGACAAAAATCTGAATTTGCAATCAAGGCTGACAGCTATCCACAGCCATCTTTTTGTTCACAATCATCTTTTTGTTCATTTTCCCAACAGAAATAACGAACCTTAACTTCAAAAAACCTTTTATATATGTATTTTTTAAATTAGTCCTCCTAGATATTAAGAAGTTTCTGTCAGACTTCCAACCTCCTACTATTTCTTTAAAACTGTCTCATATCTTACCTTGGAAGCAGAACATTCTCTCACCTGGGAGATCTACACAAAAATTATCTGCTTCAGAACCCTGTGAATACAGCTTCCTCCTCTTCTTTTGCAGTGTATCTACCGAGGCCTGTTCAGCTTTGATAACAACACTAAATTGATCAGTTATCTCAAAAGGACTCAGATATAATATTCAATGAGGGATAAAACAAAAACAATGAAAACAGGGAGCAGACAGCTGGATTGAGCAAAAACAATATGCCCACCTAAAGATTATAAATGACCTGCCTCTACAGACAGAGGCAAGGAAAGTAACACTTCCAACTAAAACAAAGTAAGGACCTAACATGTATTCACATACTTTAGCCATACTAAAAACAAACAAACAAACAAACAAAAAAAACACACACAAAAAAAAACCAGTTCAAAATTATTTGTAGCGCATACAGGATAGAAGAGACATTCAACATTCCTTCAGTGCTCTGTAGCTGAGAAGCTGCTGCTCTATCACTAGTTACCACTAAACACAGAGTTTATGGCTGACTTGCTCATTAAGGCCCAGGTCATTCTGATGTTATTTCTTGAGTGCAACTCACCTCACATTCCAGGCTGTGGTGAAGTCTGGATTCAGCAGCAACAGCGTACACGTGGTATCTATCAGCTCTAAAATGAGTGAACAAAAAATAGAAAGATTAGCAATGGTTCACATATTTTAGCAGTCTCTTTGCACTCCCTTAGTCCCATCCTTCATTAAAGTCTCTCCTTGCCTGGTTGCCATATCTATGTCCATCTCTACAGAACACTGCTAAGAGTCTTGCTAACAACTTTTGTCTAAGAAATCTGCAGCTGGGAATTTCAGACCACCATCTGTATGCCAAATTATCTATCCAGACATACCTATAAATCTATCTATCCACACAGATATATGTATAGATAGATACACCTACATAGAGATATACATATCTATTGAGTTAGATAGATTCACGTGTATTGTATACCCTCAGAGATGGACAGTGACTGCACTGAATCCTTGAGTATACAATGATTTAAATTGCAGATGTACTCTATGTATTAAAGCGAATTCTTCAAAGAAAATCCAACAATTTTGAAATGAGACAGTAACATTAAAAGTATACTCTTATTATTTCTGTACAACCCTGAGCTGCAGATACATGCTACTTTTATACTACATAATGCACAGTTACAAAGCAAACAAACAAACAAAACTAGATACTGTAGCAAATTATATCTAGGAAAATCTAGAAGAAAAAAAAGAGAATTAGGATCACAACATAATTTAGCTACCCACACGCACATACATGTAACAGAAAACAATTCTGAGTTCATTCTGAACTAACAGCCTTGCTTCAGACTAGGTTATCATGGATATTCCATACCACATGAAGTCATTCTCAGCAATATAAGTTAGAGAAAAGAAGGATGCAAGAAGGTACATTCAGAGTGATGGTGTTTGTCTTCCCAAGAAGTACCCACTTTCCTGGGTGGGGCTGAACATCTTCCTGCTAACGGGAAGAATCACATTAATTCCTTTTTTAGCTTTGCTTGTGTGCATGGCTTTTGCTTTACCTAGTAAACTCTTTATTTCAATCCATGAGTTCTAACACACCTTTCCAGTTCTCTCTTCCAGGGAAAGTGAGCAAGCAGCTGTTTGAGTTCCACCAGGATAACAGTGGGGATCCTAGAGGCATCTCCACCTAACCCTGAGATGCTACTGACTGCCATATGTTGATTTTCTTTAAGCTCCACTCTCAGGACATGCAGTTTCAGATCAGTTACCCTGTCACTGTTGCCACAAATATCCAGGCTTTTACTGCCAACGAAGTTTGGCTACTTTCTCTGCTCAGCACTCTGTATTTAAGAAACTAAATAAATTGTACTCCAGGTGATTGCCAGCAGATAACTTACATGTCAGAGAAATAAAAAAGGGAAAGGAAGGAGATGGTCTTGTGGAACTAAATAATCTCTATCTGGATCTCTGGTTGCAAAATTACATTTAAAAAGCCTATCAGTGACATGCAACAATAAAGAAGCAAATTACTTCAAAAAGTACAGGAGATCAACTTCACTTACCTTTTAACCAAGAAATTTCTCTGAGAGTACAGTATCTAACTGTGTGAAAAAGTGCAATACCTTTGCATATCACTGCATGCTTGGTTGTTTATTCATGCCTGACAAAGTAATTTTGTGCATTCCATGTGTTTCCATGGGCTCTTGCCCATGAAGACTATGTCATGTCATTATATGAGGGCAATATACTCACGTTCATGTAATTATATTCACATTTCCTATATGGTGGAAGGTAGTGAAAGAGTATGAATTATGATGAAAGAGAGTGAAAGGTAAACTTCAAAATGCAAGATAAGAAATAGAGAAACAACAAAATGCTGTGACAAAGAATAGCATTATAGACAGCACAGAGTTTCTGAACTAAGACATAATGTTTGATTTTAATAATTGTGTCAGTAATCATTAGCTACCATGATTGCATAATCTAGGGCAGACAGGATATATCAAGCAAAAGCTTATCACAGCCTAGTTCATTCTTATAGATACTTTTCAGAAAGAGTATTCAGAGACTATATGACTCCATGTAGAATACAGTTTGTCCTACAAACTCATGACTGCCCAGTAACATACTATGGTAATGTCAAAGGTTTGGAACAGCACAGAATCATGCCCAATCTGAGCAGAAGCTTATCTATCATATTGTTTTATATAAGTGCTTGGAGATTAATGAATGATAAATAAAAAATAAAATCACTGTATCCTGAGTATTATCAAAGGAAAAAAGCAGATGAGGAAAACCTCAAAGAAATATCTAGTTCCCTTAGTTTGATTCTCTTCGTAGTTTTGTGCAACAAAGAGCAGATGTAGATTTCACAAAGCTTGAATTTCTGAGCCAGCGATGCCAAATGACAGAATTTTAGAAACCTCTGAGCCTTTTTCCATAGAAAGTTGTATGACAGATCTAGCACATAACGTCAGCAGTTGCCAGATAGTTCTGTGTCAATAACAAAACTCAACATGTACTTCATTTAAATTTCAAAAAGCACTTTCAGCTGGATTTTATGCAAAATACAGCATCCTAGATGCTTACAACGTAGGTATCTTCTTGGACAGGAGAAGTGTCTCCAGATGGAGGAGGGCAAGTATGACCAGATTTCTAGCTCCTTTTTATTTTTTTTCACCCCAAACGTATCCAAATTTTTATTTTTGTACATACATTACATTAACATGCTTTTCAGAAGGCTGTTTTAAAGGTGGAACTATGGGCTTAAGGGATGTAATGATCCTGAATACATGCAGAACAATATTTTGAACAAAAAGAGAAGGTATTTGTAGCAATTTCAGACAACCATCTTGTGATATCACAGATAGTCTGCATTCATAAATTAAAACATTTTGAAGAAAGGAGAAAAACTTCTAAACTAGAACCAGCAGAAGTCATGATTTTGGATTCCAAGAAACCTTATTCAAAGTTGCAAAAGAAACCACAATAAAATTAAGCATCTTAGTACGTCATCAGTAATTGACTATAAAGAACCACTTTTTCCAGATCTTGCTAGAATATCAGATGAAATCATAACACTTTAATCAGGACCCTATTTTTCTTTTCTGTTTGATCTGAAGTAGCTTCTGATAATTCAAACGGCACAAAGTAACAGGAGACTGTATTTGTGATCACTGTTTATTAACAGGTATCAACAGAATATGCAATTGCATATTGCATATTGCAGCAGCCATAATTCTGTACTTCCACTAGATCCAGAAGAAAACTACCTTGCCAAACACTCAGTATATTTTATCTACAAATAAAGATTCAGAGGAAAATTCTTGAGGCTATTATATTTCTAATGTAAAGAGGTTAAACTGCATAAAAAGCAATTCTGTAGGTCAATCTGGAAAATACCTCTCTCTTCATGCCCTCCAACACCGTTGCTCACTTTCTGCTACAATTTAATGGTAAAGCATATTAAATACTGCAAGCTATACAAAACTTCCAAACATGTTACTAATGTGGTGGGGTCTTGATCATGTTTTACAGTAGTTACACAAAAATTTGGTAGACATGGAAATACTGCAGGCCATCTCTTCTCAAACATTTTACATCGGCTTTCAATAATTAAAGAAACAAAGGAGAGGGCAGTTTCTCTCCAAAGGAAGAAAATCAAGTGAGATTCAATCAACAAATAGGCAGTCAGCTAAGTTTCACACTACTCTGGTTAATTCCTGACACCATTTTATGACCTACGTTTTCAGAAGGGAGGATCTGAAATGCTTCATCTGGGAGGGAAGCAGAAAAACTTTCTGAACAGCCATAACATTCTTGTCATACAGTGTAACCACAAAAAAAACATCCAAACCTGCCTAAAAGGGTCAGTGTGTCATCAAGTTAGATTCCAAATGAGAAGACTACAGAAAGAAAAGTTTCTAAGCTACCTGCCATTGACACCTGAAGCCATGAGGAAAGTTTCTTAAACTACAATTACCCTTTTTCATTCTCAATTTAAACAAAGTTACTTTGTAAACAAGTATCTCCAGCACCACACTTGTTCACAATTCTTAAAAAAAAAAAAGTATTCAAAATAGACAAAACTATGCAAAAGTATTTTTCATGCAAGTAAAACAAACTAAAAAAAAAAAGAACAACAACAACAAAAGAAGAAAAAAGAGAATAGAGTTTTACAATTAACAAGTCTTTTCAACAAACAATTTCTGGTACCCCTAAGTTAAAAAAAAAACACAGCACTTCTTTCTTACTTCAGATCCACATTACCACAGCTGCTTTTCTGTCACAGTACATCTTTCCTTCTGCAAATGAGTAAGACTACTTTCCTAAATCACTCATGGGAGTAAGTCATCTCCATTCAATACTTCCAGATTGGGCAAGAGAAAGGATTTTTTTGCATTTTCAATCAAGAAACAATACGACTATCCGTTGTGATGCACAACACAAAGCCAGCTTTCCCTCAGGTTTCACTCTTCTTTCAGAACAGGTTGAACTGCGTTTAAGAAGGGCCAATGTCATGCCAAAAAAAGGTAAAGAACATAGCTAAGAATCAGGTACTATTTTCCCACAGGGTAACTTACCATCTTTGTTCAGCCATTGTTTTCTCTGTCTGTAGAGTAGAAGTTTGTTGTGGACATATGGCAAAAGAAACTTGACACACCAGCTCTCCACACCAAGCTTGTTTTCCACCAGGACTATCGGGCTCCGGTTGTATCTTGCTTCAGGACAGGGTATTAATCCAATTTCATCTCTTTAAAAAAAAAAAAAAA
>JAOWBP010004700.1:27626134-27707919 GCA_028571105.1 Tragopan temminckii
CTTCCACCCCCTCCCCCCAAATCAAACCACTGCAGCGTCATTACAGAGGTCAGAAACCTGTGGCAAAGAAACATCAGAGGAATTACATTCAGTAGATGTGCAGTATCAACATTCCAGGCTCACATAGATTTATATATATATTTATATTTATATAGAGAGATCATTAAATGTTTACAAAGAACAATATTGTTACAAATACAATACTATACTTTTCCCAACGCTTTACAATAATTTCTATTCACCCTCTTTACAGAACAATAATATAACTTCATAGTCTAGGTACTGCGCTAAATATGTACAAGATATCTCAACCACATTGCTGTCTTCAGAAACGTATTTTATTTAAAAAACAAGGAAAACAAGCAAACTCGGAATCCCCAATTTGAGCCAGGTTCAAAACAAATGTGAGAAACTTGCCAATAAAAAATTAGAAGGGATGTTTCACCCTTAATGTAAACACTGAAGAAAAAGTTAACAAGACTGCACAAAGCAGCGAGAAAGAGAACAAATTCAGGTCTGCCACTGAAGAAGGAATGTAAAGCAGCAGTTTGCTCCATCTTGTCTGTTAATAATTCATGTCATCTGACAAACTGCTGCAATGGCTCAGAGAACTGCCAGCTTTCCACTTGGAGCATGTTTTTTGAAAATCCTTCCCTCTACATGTAAGACAGGATTGTTAGAGGACAGTTACCAACTGTGTGTGTGAACTACAGACCTGCCAGTTCAGAACCCCCCCCCCCCACACACACACACACCCTACTGTAAGGATGTATTTTTTGCTAGACTCTGATCCTACAAGCATTCACTTGCTTAATGTTAAGTGCCTATGTATTGTGTACCATGAAAGCACTCGAGTGCCAAGAACTTGGCAGAATTTTGGATGCAAGATTTTCAAAAAACAGTTGTTTCATCGCTCTATACTTTCAGATCTTCAGCATTTTGCAGTGAAGTCAGGTAAGGACCCCACCACGTGAGTGGTGCAGAAGCACAGAAACGAGTGAAGCTGAGTGTAAACACAGCAGGACCCAGAAGCACGGTAACTGTGTCTTTGAGAGTTCACTGAGTTACCTCAGGCAACTTATGGAAAGGCTGCACTGGATATAATCCTCTGAATTGTACATGGATATATATCGTATTTACATATATTACTATATATATGGAGAGTTCTGAAAAAAATTCAAATGATAAAAACCAGATGATGACAGGTAAACAAGATACACGCCATCCATTATCCACGTGCATCAGCCTGGTGGCAGAGGTAAGTGTTAACCTGGAACGCTAACATGGCGCCCTTGTGCAGTCTGTTATTCCACAGATTGGGATTAAACAATAAACAACGAGAACTGCAGTAAAAACAAGTCACTCTGCATTAATCTCAACACGAAAACATATTCACTGACAATACTAGTTTATGCAGCACTCCATTACTTCCCCTAAGTATTTACTGCCCTAAAACTACAAAGTTTTGTTTTCTACCTCTTAGCAGGCCATGGACGTCTGTGATATCTAAAAGCCAAAAATGAACCTCTGGAGCTCATGCTCCATGGCTCTGATCAGTGTGCACACCAGCTGTGCTTATGCACACACACAGATCCACTTCCATCAATCTCTGGAGACATTCCAAGCTATCATTACCAGACTGCAAATAATGCTTTTTTTGCACAGTCTACCACACAGTAACTGGGAAACAAGTGACTGTGACCATGAGAACATCTTCAAAACAGGACAGGTCTGCGTGACCTGTTCTTGTTTTCATCTCACTGAGCCTTCCTACCATGCAATGACACAGCAGAAACTGTTTCTGTAAAAGAAAACCAGCTTACTAGCCTGGACTAAATGCATGGTACAATTTCAGTGTAAACACCAGTATACAGTCCTGGTAAAAGTAACTACAAACAATGGAGAATTTCCCTCTCACTAGGAAGAAAAGTCACTGCTTTTATTTATTGTTATTCTTAAAAAAAAAAGAAAGAAAAAAAAAGGAAACAACCCAACTCGTTTTCCCCCTTTTATCTCTAGCATGCAAGTTACAGGCCACTCAAATCCTATATTTCATACATCCCTACAATATATCTTCATACAAGTGCATATAGTACACATATATATCCTAAAGGTGCCATACAAATGGAAAAAAAGTCACAACTTAACTTAAAATAAATATGTTTATCCCCACTTTACCGCTCCGATTATTATCTATGTCATGAACTAAAGAGAAAGTCAATAAAATTAGACAAGTCTTTGGACAAAAATATATGTTAAAATTGGCTCAGAGAACAAAATTACTTAGAATAGTATGCAGATCTCTTATATTCAAACTTCATAAATAGCAAGCACAATTTTAAAAACATCTATATACACCGGCACACACTGCTGTGTGCACCAAATGCGGAAATAAGAGCCTAGAAAAAGTGTCGCTATTCAGGAAAGCCCCTCACTATTTCTCTTGTAGATATTTAAAGATCCTCCCCCCGCCCCCCTATCTTGAACATCTAAAACAGGTAAGGGACTATAAAAGACATGTTACATTTAAAAACAAAGTAGAACAAAACAAAGAGTTGGAAACCTGGGGGCAGAGAGGGGAAGGCAGTTGTTAAAAAAAAAAAAAAAAGCCTCCCCAGTTACTTGGTGTAAGTAATGGAATTGTAACACGTTTAGGCATCTCAGAAAGAACTTCTTGGAGTCCCACAGTCAGGACAAACTGCTGATGAGGGAATAATTAAAAAGTGTGTATTTAGACAGTCTATTTTAACACAGCAGCATTTACTCATTCTTCTGGAGGGCAAAATTATCCTGGCATTGTACTTCTTCTATAGATGTAAACCTCTACAGACTTTCAGAAAACCTATGGAAAAATGGGAAGAAAAGTGAAGTCACATGCAGGATGTCCAAGAGAACACTTTACTTCCTACATTTCTGCTTGTCTGGTAAAAACATCTTTCATTTTGCAGCATTGAGCTTATTTAATTTGTCAAATTACAATCACAAAAATCCTTAGTTATTAGAATTAATCAAACAAATCTAATCCTTCTTTTTTTGTGAATCCTGATGTGAAGAATGCTGCTGTTATTTTCCTGTTTTGCATTTGGAACTGTATTTCACTTGAAAAGAGATGCAACCAAAATAGTCCTGTAGATATATTTTGCCCCTTCCCTAAATACAGGAAAATGGTGGGGAGAAGGGAGGAGAGAGAGACAGTACGCTTGTGAGTGAGATAAAGAAATAAACATCTCTGCAGACACATAAATGCAGCACTAGAGTGACAAGCACTATTGAGGAAAAACATCCTCCATGCACATTGTGACGGTGAGTGTCGGCTTTAGATGTAAACTGGTTGCTCTTGTGCAGTCAGCAGTCTGTACATGGCAGCTGGCATAGTCTTCATATGAATCTAGAGGAAATAAGACAAGTTACTCAGCGTTCCTAAAGTGCATACTACTTTGGCGAAGGAACTAGCTAAGGTCAGATAGGACAGAAGGGAAAAGCAAAGCCTGAGAATTTTTGCATCCTTATTAAAATATGGCAGGTGGTGATTTTACAAAGCAATGTCATTAGTATCAACTGATCACCTAAAGTTGTGGACACTTGATAATTTCTGCATACAGTCCATCTAATACACATGAGAACTACAGGTACATAAAAAAAAAAAAAGAAACGGTGGATTATCCTTACCCTCACTTCCACTGTTCAGATTTGAGTAGCAACAGCCTAAAACAGGTAACAATGATGAAGTACATTATACTGCTTAGTTGCACTGCTCTTACCTCACCAACAGCGTTTGAGAGAATGTGAACAATTTTCTCATGGGGTGTTGCTACCACACTCTGTCCATTGATTTCAATGATGCGATGGCCAACACGCACACCTCCTCGCTCTGCTATGCCGCCTCTCATAAGGCTGCAAATCTGGAAGGCAAAGGACAAATTTATCAGTGCCTAGATATGAAAGAGAGGCATTAAGCTACCCCTTCTTGCCTCCAAATTGTAATTCAATATAGGCTTGCAACAGATTCTAAAATGTAGTTTATCACTGATTCGAAATAAGGTCTGTCAGCAGCAAATAACTGCTGTATATTCTCTTCCAAGAATACAACAGTCAGAAGAGGCTATTTGTGGTGCATGTCAGATGTGCTATAGAGTGGCAATTTAAAGGTGTAGGAAGGACCACAGATTAACAGTGTTAGGGATGCAGATGCCTTACTGCAAAAGAGAATGTAGAACTGTCTTTTTCTTTTGCGAATGTACAATGTCTTGGTCAAAGACAGAAATGAAGAAGACTGAAACAGCCTCAGATATACAGTTTTGTTTCTCTCATCTATATCTGTCTCCCTAACTCTGAAGTTGTGGATTAAGCAGAGTCAAAGATAAAAATAACTCTGATTAACTGAATGTTTAGATCTTAGGACTTAATACGTGTGCAATGTCTTGTATGCTGTGATGGAGAAAATGGCAGTTTCCCTCTTCCCACACTACCACATGTGCTTCACAGGGAGCCTGGAAGCTACTTACAATCCCATTTTGCACACTGAAGCCCAACTGATATCTGAGGTCCGGTCTCCTGATCAAGACAGTGGTTACTGGAGGACACCTGACTATGTTCAGTTTAACCCGAGCCTGGTTTTTCAAACCCTGCAAAAAGAAATCACCATGAAAAATGGTGGAGACAGAGTGAAACATTTAACATGAGCACTTGGGGAAGAAAGGTAAGTGTTAAAATATTGACATAGGAATAGTCCTGAATAAACATTTATCTGCATGCATTCTAACAGAACTGGGTCACTGAGTGCCAGAAATAAACATGCAAATTTCTCAGTGAAATCAGCAATACAATATCAAATGTTTCTTGTTAAGAAGCTGAAATGGTTGTTTTTAGAAATGTAGCTTTCGGTTGCCAATTTCTTCATCTCATAACAAAACGTAGAAGAAGAATATGGAACTGGTTTATCCATCACACTGAAAAAGCCAATTGTGGCTGGGAAATGAAATTCCAAATATGTAGCTAAGACAGCAACAAGCAATTGGCTTCTCCAATGGGATTCTGGAAGGTTCTACTCCTGTCAAATGCTTGTTAAAGCAGTGCTGCTTCTTTGCATTCCTCCCCCCTTCTTGGTTTAACACGTCCATGAACTCCTTGATACTAGAAGAAAAATGAAAGAGAATTTTCTTTTCTGTTGTTCTGTGAGGGTGGTGAAACACTAAAACAGTAGATTGCCTGGATTAGCGTGGAGAGTCCATCCTTGGAGTTATTTAAACCCTAGTAGAAACAGCCCTAAGGAATCTTCTCCAGCAGACTCTACTTTGAACCAAGGTGCTTGCAAGCCACGAAGAATCAGTGATGTGGTTGTAAAGCTCCACAAAAACTCAAATGCTGAAATGCAGGTAGCTGCATTCTGACCCCTTGTACAATTACAGGTGCCCAAGTATCTTACTTGTAGACTGTTGAACTTTTTTCCAACATAGAAGCAGAGACACATTTTTCTACTCTTAAATGCTTCATTCACACAAAGAATTAGCCTTGAATAAATAAGTAAATCCATATCAGGAAAGAAATGCTTCATAAAGAATATAGTGGCTTCCACCATGCCTTATACAACACATATCAATTTCAATACCTATTTCTGAATTCCTTTAATATGTACAATTAAAATCGGGGTCCCACCGAAACTAAGGGGCACCTGGCATTAACTGAAGGTTAATTCTGAAAAATAAGTTCTACTGCAGCTAAGGTAATACAGTGAAGTTTCTCCATCCAGTTCAATGTTGGTGATTCTGTTGAACTGAGCTCTGGATTCAGCAGTGACTTGAATAACTTGACCGGCATTCAGGGTGAACTGCTTTACATCTTTTTTCTTGCCAATGCCTTGAACTGTCTGGACACACTCATTCCATGGGCAATGGCTGGTCTCACTTCTATACAACCTTTAGCTCAGCCTCACTTGTTATTCAGGTGGCTTCAAGAGAATGATTGTATGAACTTTAAGTGAGCACGTGCCTATGGGAACTGCCTCCACTCCGCTCTCAACTGAAAGAGCATCCCAACCCCACTTCTTCCATGACAGTGTTCAACTCCTCACTGGGTTTATCTGCACGTTGTATGAGCTCAAGAGCCTCCAAAACAAACATGGAGTAAAATACAGGAACTACTTAACATATACTAAGCTGAAGGTATCATGTTTAGCCTGATGGGCTTCTCCCTTAGTCTTCTAAATTCAGAAGGGTAGGACTCACACTGAGATATTATTTATATGAGGAATTTAGGTATCTAACTTCAGACACATGGGTTCATTCAAGTTACATGCCATCAACAGAATCGATACAAATGCTCTCTTACTTTTCCTGAGGTATGCACAAGTTATTTACACCTGTTCCTTCAAAAAGAATGAATGTGGTCACCAATAAATAATTTACTAACCTTACAAAAAGCACATTTATTTTAAAAATGACTGATTCCTGGTATTATGCAAAATGGTGATAAATGCTGACTAGAAAAAAGCAATTGGATAACCTGACCAATTCATTTCCTTCTGTAGTACCTGGGTCTGTTTCTGATAATACAAAGTACCAGAGGCTTTTGAAAAAGAGACAGATACAGTAATACAATTGGGGAATAACCACCAGCAGCTTCTCCCTAGCTCTGTCATTCTGTAATTGGTTTACAGAGGATTAATAGCAGAGCTTACATCGGTAATACTAACATTACCTCACTGAAGAGCTTGCAAGATATTCTTCAAATTAACATGACATTCATATTTTCATAGGAGCCCTTAGAGCACGCTAAATGAATTTGAAATCATGAGATTTTTCTGCCACATTTAAATATATGCTTAGGTCATTCAGCAGCTCATACACCTGATACAAGAAGTGTTATATGAACAACTCTAGATGTATGGTTAGGAAGACATGAAAATCCACAGACTTTTCTTTAGAAAGACAAAACAAATGGCTAGCAGTTTTTTACAGCTACAACTGTAAGTACCAGCTACCATAAGAGAAATGTCTGCAGAAGATAAGCTGGTTGTTTCTGTTTTGAGAAAGTACAAATGAGCTTCATAAAAACAAAGCCCCACCTGAGAGGTTCTGAATCAAAGAAGTGCAAGTCATCACAGTTTTACAAACAAAACTAATGTAGGATAGGAAACAAGTATGGCTTACATGAAAAGCCTGAACTTGTGGTGGACTTAGCTCCACTGATGCTTTCTGAAAGACATGCAACATGATTTTTCTTTCCATACTTTACAGATGCAAGACTGCTTCTGTCATTTTTTTTGTATACTACACTTCCAGGCTTTCATTTCCACTTACAGAATCTAAAATGTCTGTCTAAGATGATCTGTGCATCTACTTCTCACTATAGCAGAGCATTCATGTTTTTGGAAACCAAAATGGGAAATCTAGTTCCAATGCCCATGCTACAGCAGGGACACCTCCCACTAGATCAGGTTGCCCAGAGCCCCTTCCAACCTCGCCTCAAATACCTCCAGGAGCATCCACAGCTTCTCCGGGCAGCCTGCTCTAGTGCCTCATCACCCTCTGAGTAGAGAATTT
The DNA here is from genome assembly GCA_028571105.1 of Tragopan temminckii. Lineage (NCBI taxonomy): Eukaryota > Metazoa > Chordata > Aves > Galliformes > Phasianidae > Tragopan > Tragopan temminckii. The sequence continues at coordinate 27,633,676 of JAOWBP010004700.1, forward strand.
CCTTCTAATATCTAATTTAAATCTCCTCTCTTTTAGTTTAAAACCATTCTCGCTCGTCCCTCGTCCGATTCATCCATTCGTCCCTCGTGATATTATCAGGTCATGCAAAAATGTTAGTCTCCCTCCTGCTTGCAGCCTCCCTTTAAGTATTCGAAAGCAGCCATGAGGTATCCCTGGAGTCTTCTGTTCTCCAGGCTGAATGATTTTCCAGGTTGCAAGTGCTCACTGCTTGCTCATGTCAAGCTTTTCATCCAAGCAGAGTTTCTACAGAGGATAAACACGTTCCTTTGTTTTTAATTCTAATTTAAAAATACTTTAAGATACACCAAACAAAAAGCCTCAGCTCCACTTAAGCCAAACACTAAGAGGCAATAAAACAGTTAGTATAGCTTATAACAACATTAGGCAACTCCTTCTCCAGTTGTCACATAAAATGTTAAGAGCCTTTAGACAGACATTTGGCAGCATCTACTTTTCCAACAAAATGTTCTGATGACGTTCTGTACTTTAAGACGGTAAGTTCTGATGTTAAGCTCTGTAAATGCCACGGTTCACCTCCTGAGAGTCAGAAAACTGGGAGAGCATAATTTGCATCATACTTTGAAAATCACCAAAAAGTGCTATACCAATATTCAAGAAGAATTAATATTTAATAGTTCTATACTTACTACTTTCCTCCTATGTAACCCTTTAAAAACATCCAGAAACATTCTCTGTACCTTTATAATGCTCTGACATGTTGAGAGAGGTAAGCCAACCAGACTGGTCCCATTGATTGACATGATCTGGTCCCCTATATTCAGCTTTCCAGATTTCTCTGCTGGTCCCCCATGCATCATATTGGCTATGATAACTGTAGGCAAAATGGATCCCCAGCCAGACTCCACAATTACTACACCTAGGATTTCTCCTTTTTGCTTTTCGATGTAAACCTGTATCATAAGAAAAAGTGCATCAAACAGAAGCTTCTTCTCAAACACAGAACTGACTACCTGCCCCTCCCTTTCCCCTCCCACCTTCTGAAAAAAAAAATATATATATATTTACTAATATTTACATATATAACTCCTCCATATATTTTATAAATTAACAAACACATACACTTCACTGTTTGCAACATGCCTTCCTAATTCAAAGGCAAACAAAACAGTTGTATTCAAACATTAAATAATCAAAAATATATAGATTTTGCTTAGTAAAGAACATTCCTCACACAATTTTTTTTTCCTGCAGACGAGCAGGGGGAACTGGAGGGGAAGAAACAGTGGTTACTGTGTGCTTCACAGGACCAAGTTAAACAAGAGGAGTTTACAAGAGCTTATGACTACACACTGGAACACCACAAGTTGTCTGCTGCAGTGGTGCACAGGTTCATATTTACTGAAAGAACAAAGCAGCACATCCCTTCAGCAAAAACAATTCTTTACAATCTAGAATCAGTCACTCCATCAGTGCCTCCATGAGTTTTACGCTGTTTACTGTAATCTTTAAATTGTATTAATTTTTAATCTGCTTTAAATTCATTTCATTAGCATACAATATCAAGTATTTAAAAACTGTTAGATAAAAAGAATGCAAATAGATGCATTTTTCACACATGATAGACTTGGGTTTCTCTGTTTGCCTTTGATAGAGAAATGTTGACAGGCTGTCCTACTGAGAAGGATATTCTAGATTCATTTAGGTCATTTGTAAGAAATATTAACGCTTTTCTGACTTGTGCCCATATGGACCTGCAACTGGTACAGAGAGTCTTAATGTTGTTAGGAAGAAAAATGAGACATACATCTTTGCAGTTTTCAGATTTGGAGAAGTGAATGAGGTCATCATTGTACATGTCCTGGGTGTTGAGCAAGTCACTATATTCCTTCTGGCTAAGGTCTTCTGGATTGATTCCATTCGCCCTCAGAAACTCCTGGTATGCTACACTAAAAGCTTGACCTATAGACTGTGCAATCAGCTGTGCCTGCAGCAATTCCCAGAGAAAAGAAAAAAAAAGTCAAACATTCTGATGGTTCACTATACAATCACACTGTAAAATGGTTTAATCCTACAAAGTCAAGTCACAGTTAAAAAAAAATACTTGTGCACTAAAAATTGTAAGTTCACAAGATGTCAATACGTTCACGTGAGAAAAGGAAATCCTGTCACAGCTAGGAGTCACTAGCATAATGTAAAGGCAAACCTGCTGCAGTGACTGAAAAACAGAAGGCAAAAAACAACTCTACCTCCCACCTGCAGCTCTTCTCAACCTTGCAGATTCTATGTGGCTCTCCCGTATAGTAGAGGCAATGCCACTGATAGAGTTGGAAACAGAAGACAACCGGGATCACTGCCCTTTGAGGTCAAAGTAAAGTTAAAAAGACAGGTACTGGACAGTAGAGGAAAGCAGCACACAGGGTGCAGAATACTGCTGTGTGTAACAGGAGTTGTAACGCAGGTACCACTGTGTGGGGCACAGAAGCTGGCTACAGTCTGCACAGAAACAGTCCCTTGCAGCACAGTGGTGAATGGGGAGGGGTTTAGGGGGGGAAAGAAGAGATGGACAAAGTGCCGTATTAAACCAGACTCTGGGGAGGGCTTGTTATGAAAACTTCTGAAGTGTATTTTTGTAAGCTTCCCAACTGTATTTTAAGGTCCAGTTTGGACCCCAATAACAGAAAGATTCTCAACCCCCAGTTAAGAAAGTGACTATATTTCAAAGCAACTGAAGATAGCACTTAACCTGCTGATGAGCATAGCATGACTGCTAGTGCTGAGAATGCGAATATCTGGACTAGCATTATTTGCCAATGCTCAGTTCAGTGGGAAGAACAAGATGGCATGACAATGGGAAAACAGTGAGTTAAGCCATAAATGTATATTTTATGTATATTCATACAGACACGTCTTGTCTCCAAGAAGAGATCAATTCCCATTTAAACAGTCACCATTTGGACACATCACTAAGAATCAGTTCTTTTGAAGATTCAGCCAAGAACAGAACTGAAAATCTAGCACTAGCTTCCTTAGATAAGGACATTTCCAAGCAGGGACACATTTTGGCCAACATCCACTTGAGGGCTTACAGCTTCTGTGCCAGTTTCTGTGTAAATTCTTCTAAATAAGCCATTGCTACAGAAGAGAAGATGACAATGAGACAAATACGAGATTTATAATATAAACAGGCTGTACTGTTCCACTGAGTAGTATCTATCTTGCTGCTAATAGGTACTACAAAGTTTTCATTCTCTTTTTATTAATGTGGATAGCTGAGATCAATTTTGTAAGCTATTTGTGAGCTAAACCATGACTAAGGAATTTCTCAGCTTACTTTTACATCACTGAACGACACCTTTTTCTTATTGGAAATACAAATAGGTATTTCCCAAGCCAGTATCTCACAGCATAGGAATGATCACATCTAGCATAAATACGACCTTACTCAAAGAATCCACAGAAAGTAATGCCAGCGATTAGAAGGAAACACTGATTCTAGCTATCCAAAGTATTAAGAACAGCATGGGAAACAGATTCAGGGGATGTAGATTAGTCTACCACATGCTGAAGGAAAGCAAGACACAGCCTGCCTCTATCATCTGACAGCTTGACTCTTGGCTTTCTAGCTGGTCAGTATGAGAGTTACTAGTATAGAAACTTAAGCTGGAAATACAGCAACAGCAGCCTCATAGTGGGGAACATCTCAAATGCTAATAAACCAATTGGCTATTTTCATTTTCTTGAAAAGCTGAGCAAAAATGGCTTACAAATGGCTGCCAATTTTTTTATGTTCTTGGACAAAATATTGACTGACTACTCCTATCAGCGCTTCTATCTTCATTTTTCAATCTCAGTGGGGAACTGACATATGTACATCCACCTGCAGCTGCACAATTTATCTGAGTATAGGCTGGTATTAGGTTCATCATTACATTTAATCAGCTGCTTATTCAAGGAACTTTCCCTCATCAAGGTCCTTGCTGATACACCATGGAGTAGAAAGCATAAGAGAATTTTAAAAGAACTGACACTTCCACTTCTGTTAACTATTTCAGCATATGCCAAATTGCACTACAAAGTCTTCCTCCAAACTAAGTGATGTGCAAGCCACAAGAACAGGAAGTAAGCTATTACCTCATCCTCCCTAATTTGGGCAGGATGCCTTCTGCAGCTGGCATCACTTCCGTGATCTGTAAGTAATTAACACGTGGTTGCAGTTCTTCTTTCACCTCCTGCTATGTGAACCATTTGACTAGTATTAATATGACAGTTGCCACAGAGATAGTTAATACTTTTTTACTTGGAGGCTCAGAACTGGGAGTTTTTGTCTTTCCAAATTTTTTGAAACATTGTGTGTAGAGCTAACTTGATTATGAGACCAACAACTATATCTCTAGCCACTTCAGTCTGTGTTTGATTTTATCTGTCAGTAATCAAGCTTTACGAAGTGCATAAAACTGCCATGCTACAAACAGTGCTTGTGAAAACAGGATATGAAGGTTGGTAACAAGTATGTTAAACTTAGTAAACCTACACTACATTCACACAGCTGTCATGAGTGCTTTGGGGGTAGTAGAATTAAAAACTTTCCCAGCTTCCTTTTAACACAATAGCACCATCTACTCTTCAACTCAAATAAAAAAAGCAAACAAACAAAACAAAAGGATATTTCTCAGATGCAATAATCTTTGAGATGACATTTAGATCAGAAATTCCCTAGGAAAGCAAGCATCTTTAATAGGCATTCATTCTTAACAGCAGATTATGAGCTCGTGTAAGTAAACTGTGACAATGGAACGTTCTTATCATTGTTACAGAAAGATACTGTGGAAACTTAAAAATGGGAAGCTTTTCTATAAACATCAACTTTGTGGTTAAAATGTAAGATCCAAACATGCCAACAAAAAGCAAGATGAAATATCTTGCTGTGATTAATGAACAAACAGAATTACTTTCTAGTGGACTTCAAGCCTACCAAGATACGCTTACATTTCCACCCCTAGAAAATTATGAGACAGGTAATTCCTTACATCCTCAGACTCAAAGACATGGCAAATCATTTTGTACTGTCTCTTTCCATCCTGGGAAGGGTGAGATGCTTCCACATTATCCTGGGAGTTAGACCGTGGCATCCTCCTACGAGCCATTAGAACAACTATATTCCCTATATCTGCGATGTAAGAAATGGTCCGCAGGGGATGATCCATCATGGTTTCCTAAGGAACAAAAGAAAAAACAATATGAGAAGCTGTGTCAGTGAAGATTTTACTGGACTCTGAGTACTATGTCAATATAAGACCTCAGTTAAGTGAAGCCTGTACAAAGTATCATACACGAAAGAAGACACTAACAGAAAACAAAAGTTTTTGCTTTCCAGAAGAGTAAAGCAAAGAACATATTTTATGAATTCAAATTTACACAAAAACCTCAATATCAGAACCTGAATATGCTGGAGACGTACGGATTCAATGTGCAAAGCTCTATAGCTTTCAAATTATCACAGTCAAACATTCCTGGCTACTATGGGTACAAACAATACTTGCTACATGGCGGCTAATAAAAAGTGAGCTGACTGCAGCTAGTTTACCCGAAATTTCTAATAATTTACTACAGACACACCAGAAAATTGCTTATATGATATGGCTCTCAAGCATGGATTTCTTCCTAGGAAATCCTACAGGGAAATAAAAGAGCCAGCACTTTTTGAAAGACAACTTTTGGCAGGCAGGTGAAAGTCTATTTCAGTAGCCTACTGTTACAAAGGTATCCTTGTCTATACCTGTGTGTCTGCATTCAGTACTTTAATTCTTTGTGTAGAAATGAAGAGGTCCACTTCAGTCATGGGTTGAGATTCCCCTTCTGGAGCCTGCAATTAAATGAATTAGAGTCAAATGCACACACAACGTAGCATCCTTACTAATGATGTAAGCTCACAAGCAGGGGTGTACTAAAACACAGTCACCAGAACAGCAATGCAAGATAGAGTATTAGACTGCAGAAGCTAAAGAGAAACACAAAGATATGGAAACTATATACGGATTTATGAAAGTGAATTGGATATTATTCAAACAATTGTTAACCCCATAAAAACTTCCTTGGTATCTTTACTGATCCAATAAAGTTATATGTGACTGCAACATGAACTGTATAGATATTTCATGCAAATTAGTATGATTCTCCCATTTTTGCCACATTAGCAATCCCATTTAAAAGAATTTTTTTTCACACCAGCAGCAGAAACACATAACAGTTACTCTTGCCTGAGGAACTTCTTTTTAAGCTTACAGCAACCGCTCAGACCAATGGAAAGAAAACATACCAAAGCTGGGTCTAAGCAATTCATAGTGCAGTTCTGGTAAGAAAGCCTTCACAGTCAGACAATATAGTAATCAAGCATCAACCCCACCACAGAAGTAAGATCTTTGTCAGCAGAAAGCCAATGCTTGTAATTTTTTTTACAAGTTATGATTTGTTAAAAGGTATTTAAAATCTCCATAAAGAAAACTTATTATTAAAGTGAGTCATTATCAGCAGATTACCATGTATATGTAAACTTTTTTTGCATCCAGCAATTTGACACATCTGTGAATCAAACAAATAATTCTTTATCTAGATAAAATAAAAATAGATTTATTTTTAATCTGTCATTTTACAAAGTTAGAACCTTTTCCATGTTAGTCCTGTTTCTTTAGCATGGATTTTGGGTACTGCCTGTAACCATTTGATAATTCCAATTTTTACTCTATTTCTAACATGAAATGGCTAATGATAAGCAACAAAAAAAGGCCAACCAGGCAACTGATTTCTGAGAAATGTCAACTCGTATGGTGGCTCAGAAATAATCTTAAAAAAGAAAACAAACAAAAATTTGCTGGATGCAGAAAATAACACAAAATAAAAAGAAAGGCAGAAAAATCTCCCAGAAAACAAAAGAACAGGCATAAAATAAAGCTGATGGAGTTTGTACTGCACCTTCTTCCTGCTTTTGGCTAATTTCTGGGCCATCTGCTTAGCATGGAATAAACAGAGACAGGAGAACGGTTAGAGAAGAATTTACAGAGACTCCAAGTCAAGTAGGAATCTGCATGCTAATGCCAGGGCTCACAGACTTCTAGCTGCTCTAAATTAATCCCAACTCAGATTAATTTTCTTTCTTTCTTTCTTTCTTTCTTTCTTTCTTTCTTTCTTTCTTTCTTCACTTATGCAAGTTTATCATAACCACTTTAAAACATGAAAAGAAACCACACCAAGAAGATCAGTCAGGAAACACACAAAAGGATTTTTTTTTTTTTCATTCAAAATACTGCTCTCAACAAACAGGTATTTGCTTATTTGCTTGTTTGTAAGAGGGGGAAAAAAAAGCAGCTGTCCCTCATTTGCAGTAGGAGAAGACATGAGTACAGTCTTTGAAGCAACACCTGGATAGACAGTGAGAGAAGAGTTTTAACCAATTTATTCCGTTTTTTTCTGATCTAAGGAATTTAAATTAAAAGTTGCCTAATACCCCCACACCACAATCTTAAAACCAATCAACAACAACAACAACAACAAAAAAAAACACCACCAACAAAAAAAAACAACAACACCCAAACAAACAAAAAAACCCAACCAACCAAACAAAAAACCCCAACATAAAACTTCGGTAGTTTCTCCTGGAAAAACAAAGTGACAGAAGCGACAGAAGCTAACCTTCACCTCCATTTTTTCCTTCTCACGTGCAAATACACCCAATGTCAGCATTCACATTATATTTCTGAACAAAGATTTCATCTGACAACTGCATATCACTGTGTTTTTCCAAGAAAAGCATGTACTTCATAGCTACAACCTCCTAGAACAGTCTCTTGTCACTGATTTGCCGCTAGTTCCACTGATTTATATCCAAAGATATACTACCCCACTGCAACAAATGTATTTATACACTATTACTGTGACAATAACAGCATAAACAAACATCACCTTTCTTACAATCTTGCAAACATTATTCAAACCAAGGTGAAATGAACTTATGAACCTGCTTACTAAAGAAATGCAATACTCATTAAGCACGCAGGTATCCTTTTACTTCCAACAATTAATGTTAGCTAATTAAATTTACAGGCATTTTTGTGGAGGCTTACTATTGCAAGATTTATGAAGAGAAATTCATAGCTAAATGCTTTTATGAAGAACAAAAAGGAAGCCTCAACCAAGAGACACAAAGAAAATTTAAATAGATGCTCAACCTCTTTATTCTGTCAATTTTAGCGTAAACAAATCTGAATGCAGCTACTGAAATTTTAGACGTGCTGCCTATTTACAAACATGAAAAAATATTCTCACACAAGCTTTTAGTCATCTTTTCCAAATGGAGTAATATTGTATAGTCTGGTGATAACAAACCACTGCAAAAGCAATTAGAACAGCTTCATACTGCAGGCTCTGCATTATATTAATTTACACTGGTACTGAGAAATACTATCCGTATGTTGAATAATAGAGTCCTGGTATACACTGGGCAAGGGCAAGGACACTAATGAGATTCAAACCCTTCCCCAAAATGAAGATCCCCTTCCAGACAATTTTCCCCTCCCTCTGCCCCCAAATTGTACATAATGACTGATCTCACAAAAGTAGAAAAGTACAGGCTGAAAAGATGAGAATTTCAAAATTTTGCTCTTCGGTTCAATGAGAGCATTTACTCTGCATTACTCTTCATGAAGAATGATTTTCAAGTATTTCATAGAACTAAGGTAATGACATGGAACAACTGATACTAAGAAGTGATTTGACACTACACAGAAATGTCATGAAAGAAGTTACATTTCACAAAAAAAAAAAAACAACCCAACACCTCATCAAATTAGGATAATTCCACACTATAGACTATCAGTCAAATCTTCTTCATTGTTGTTTTGCTAATGAAGATCAGAAGATTATTTCAGTGTGCTTAGAAAGAACAGAAGCTACCTGATCTAAACACAACGGTATATGTTTAAAATTTGACGAGCCTCTTCAGCTAAACAAAATGTAACTACGTAATACTCACAATGTTCAAAATCTTAAATCTTTTCAACATGATTTCAGTTTTTGGCTTAGATATACTCAAGCAATCTAATTTCTACAAAAATGTACTGCAACTTATTGAACACATGAAAGATACCTGGTAAACAAAATATGTGAAAAATTAAATTATTGTCACATCCTAAATTACATTCAGCAATTCAATTATTTGTTAGCTTGAATTTGACAAATCTCCTGACGAAAAATAATAAAGAAAGCTGTTACTCTGTAAGCAAATTGTAGCATCAATTCTGCACGAATCAGATGTGAACTTTAAACACAGAAGTTTTCTTTCCTATACTGCCATAAGTATTAAACAGATGAATTTCAAGTAAACAACATTATTTTCCATGCCATTTGAATGAGTAAGACTACAGTCAGAAAATAGTTCAATTCCTTTTCTAATAGTAGAAGTACCTCTTGGTGGTAGTATGAAATCAATTAAGTTTGATTAATGTCTTCAAAGCATTGTATCTGTTACAACTTATGTTGACTTCACATAGTTATGTGTCTATGCAACAAAATCCTCAACTCTTCTGCTTTTATCTGCAGAGGTACTTGTTTAAAGAAAAAGTATGGAGAACTGTTTTCAAAGTTTGTTCATATTTTGAAGGAATTAGTATGTGGTTTAACTGCTCTGCTAAAAGGAAGCATTGGGGGAATTATTAAATCCGAAAGGAACACACTCATATTAGAAGGTATGTGAACACAGCAGGTCTTAAACAAAGCTGTTCCCTCTTTTCCCTCTTAAATTTACAGATTTTTTTAAGATCTGTCTTAATTCATAAGCTTTGGTTTCTACCTACAGATAAATGTCACATCCAACACACTGCATAAACAAGCTTGAGTAAGGAACAAATATCACTACCAATATTTTACGTTTAGCCTAATGGCTATCTTAAGTGGCGATTAACCTAGGAGCAGGAACTCTATCTGTCATAATGAAGCTCTCACTAAAACGTTTGGCTTGAATGGCAACCACTAACAAAACTAATCAAAACCAAAACCAAAGATCCTAAGGGGCAGAGGGGCATATTTACATTTCCATCAACTAGAAGGAGAAGAACACAGTCTGCCAAAGAACTGTACGATGGTATTGTGTGCCATGCAGTAAGCAAACAATTTTCTGAAATTCACTTAGTTTCAGAAAATTATGCGCACAAGCTTGCTTTCACCAGTTCAACCATGCAACTACTAGGACCTCTGCCCTATGACAAATTTACTGTAACTAAGAACATGCAAGCCTGTTCATTTAGATGGATGTATAAATCATGGATTTGATGAGTGAAATAAACTGAACAGATTCCTTTCGTGTTGAGGCACAACAGTGCTGAGGCATAACAGAAACCTCAAAAAGAACTTTATTCTGCTAATGAATTTCTTAGAATCTGATTAACTTTTCTTTATCACTCCTGTTCAAAATGCGGCACTATATAGGTGATTTACCTTGCAGAAAAATAAGGCACTTAACCTTCCTGAAACCGCAGACAACCCCACACAAGAAAACTACTGCTTACATATCCACAATTTTAAGGTACAGCATGATAAGTAGCTGGAATCATTCCTCACCTTGATTCTGCTGACAGCTTCCTGAGCCTGCATCATTCTCACATTCTTGGAGGGAGTTTTATCAGACAGGAGCTGAGTTGAACCAAGGTAATTGGCAGCAAAAATGATTCCATCAATTAGGTCTTCAGGATCGCACGGTCCAGGAACTGTAACAAAGGAAAGAGATCACTGCAGAAAATCACACTGAATCATGGCAAAATACAACACTGACAGCTTGAGCCTGCACCTGGTGGCTGTAAATGCTACTCTAGATTACTACAGTTTCCCATGACAACATGGCAAACAGTTCTTTCAGAGCACACTGCGTAAAAGCTCTCAACATCTCTTCCACAAAAACTGTAATCATTAATCCAATCTGTCTCTTACAACAGCTCATCCTTCTGTGAAAGGAATCACCTTATGGCAAAATCTCTCAGAGCTTTTGCTGTTACAAAGAGACATGGGTATTAAGCTCTTCCCTCATCCACCAAAAATTGCCTTGCAATTCTAAGACAGTTACAACTAAAAGAGAAAGGGTGCAATTTAAGAATAGTCATCAGTCACTTGCTCACTGTTAGCCACAGTTACTACACAGCAGAGGAACCTCCCTGGCAATGCTTTACAGGTACCAACACCTCTCCTCTTATCAAGGAGACTGATAGCCCAATTAAACAAATTACCTTCCTCCCACAGGCCTTTAAAAATCATTCTCAGTCTCAACACAGATATTAAGGGAAAGTACAGAATACAGTAAAAATGTTGCTATATATGCAGAGCGCAGGATGTTCCAGTGGGAAAAAGCAGCACTGGAGTCCCAAAAGATTATCGTCTGATTCCCATCAACTTCTCTGGAAAGTCAGAGGGTGATGAAGTGTTCAATGTCTAATAATTTAAATCATTATAAAGCAGCATTTATTATCTGCAACTTTTAGATATAATTGCCAAACACACCACGCAAAAACTGTGTATCTGCAACTGTATGTTGCAGATTAACACCTTACTACATGTTAAGATTGTCATGATCCCAAAGGAAATCTGATCTAGATGAGCTTCTTGCTTCCTGAGAAGTGAGGAAAAGATAACTGATGTTCAAGACAAGTGAAAATGTAAATCATCTTAAAGAATTCAATTGGCAAAAGTAGTTGGGTTTGAGGGCTTTTTTAAGTTTTCTATTCTAGGAGCAAAGCAAAAAAAAATATATATATACACACACTATAATATCAGGAAGGAGTTTTCATTAGCTCAAGGCTTTTTTTTTTTTTTGAAAAATGAGGCAATGGAGCTCAAAGTTTAACATTACTTAGAATGCCAATTCTGTTTTAACTATATTGCAAGAGACTAACAATCACTCAGAACAAGCATGAAAAACTTGAGCCCTGAAGAAATGCAAGTCATTTTTAAGAATAAAATAACAGATCTAAGAGATTAGTACAACGATCAATTTGTAGTCTAAAGAGAATGACTAATAATCCTACTGATCATTTAAATACAGCAAACTGTAAAGCCATCCAAGGAGTTCCAAGACAGTCAAAACGACCAACTCTATTTCCAGCACTCTGTAAAGCATGTGTTGCAACTGCTAGTGGGGCAAAACAACAAATGAAACTTTGAATTTTTGGCTTCTGTCGTGCCCTCGTAACAAACATAATTGAATTATTATTTTTTTTTTACAGCGTGGAGTGCAGATTCACACAAAAGGTAACGTGAGTTCAGGTAGTAGGTAATTTGTTTTCTCACATCCTTCTCAATAACACATCCCTAGTACAATCTGAACTCTAAGACAGGAAGCATTATGTAATTAGAGGACAAGTAGCTGTAAAGCAGTGCAGACCTCCTCTGGCAGGTCTACCAATTAGTCCCATTAATTCAATTCTGCTAATTAATCCAACTGAGTCTGGAATGAGCATGACACTTGAAATTAGTGCTAGACAGAGCACTACAGTCATCTTGCTTAACCTCCTTTCTTTATTCATCGTAAAAAATTTAGCAGTGTTTTATGAGATACTGATAAAAGCCTAGTGGATCAGACAGGAATTTGGAATGAAACACTAAAAAATAAAATGTATGCATATTCCTGAACTTCAGAAAGGGCCCACTAAGATTTAGCTCAGGCTACAGGTTGAAAACAGTTTGATCTAAATCAGTGCACCCAACTCTAGTAGCTTTTCTATTCAGCAAATGAAAATAAAATTTTATACATTATAAATACTGGAATTCTTAAGAGATGCAAAAATATTTAGAAACTGTAGAACCACCTTACCTTCAACATAGGTTGGAAATGAAGCCAAGCTTTTTCTGGACTGTAATTAAGACAAAGAACAGAGCATGTGCATATACAGATTAAAAAGTTCTCCATGCCAAAAAGAAAAAAAAATATCAAAGGAAAATTGCTGTTTATTAAGATTTACTATTCTATCTGGTAGTTTCAGACTTTAACAACGTATGTAAGTTCAGTGTATTCCATTTACATGTTTAGCTACCAGGCAAAATGCTAAGCTCAGTTTTCAGTTACATGGTATCTGTTAGGATATTAACTATCAAACGGTGCCCTGCCTTCACTAATCAAAAGGTATGCAGGAAAACAAATCACACCTCAAAGATCAGAGTTTTCCCACCACAAGTAGATGCAATGTAGAAATATACAAAATTACCTTATGCTTTTATTATGACCAAAACCATCAGCTCAGTTAGTTATTCATTAACCAAATTTTGTTATTCATTATGACTGTTTTTACATGTATCCCTCACGTCATACAGCCTATTAAAAACATTTCAAATTTTATATCCTGTGGTATAATTGAAGTCACTAGAACTTTGACACCAGCTCTATTTATACTGTATCAAGCATAAGAATGTATTTGCTAGCTTCAATTCTCTAAAAGGTGAACAGTTCAAAAACCTTATTTTGCATATGTCAATACACAGTGCAAAGGGAGACCTTATTTCTAGCTGCAGTTATCCACGTGAAACACACTGGCTAACACTTCAAACACCTGAAAGCTACAAATTCAGTAAGACCCACCATGTTGTTATACTCAGTAACATACTCACACTGGAAAATTCAAAGAAAATTCAATGTGCCACATGCAGGTGACAACAGATAATGGAAATAGATGCTGATATCATGAGCATCGCAAGTAAGAATTTTGGATAGCCCAGGGATTACAAAACTTTAATGAACCTATAGCTGATTTGTATCAGCACTAACTCCTTCAACAACTGCCCAATTCAGTAGTATTAAAGAAGAGCCATGTTTAGTCAGAATACTGCACAGTATCTTAGACAATTTCAAGCTGCATTTATACACATTCATATTTATACCAGTACGCCAAATTAGTCTCCTTTATTGAAGGAAACTTACTGGGGTTCTGTATGACAGTGATAAAATATAAGTAGACCAGGAAGGTCTCTGTTAGTTAAGTGACAGACTGAGTGACTAATCCCAAAAAGTCTTTTCCATTTTCCATTTTTGCAATTTTGGAAAAAACATGCAAGTAATTTTTTTTCAAGCACTGATACTGGTCTTGCTATAAAAACCACTCAAGAAAGAAAAACAAAACATACATGACAGCCAACAGTCTATGCAACCCTTAAGTACTTGTTCCTTCTAAAAATGACTAAGCTGTACTGCAAAACTAAGAAGGCTCCCCATCAGAGCCATAGGCTTTATTTACTAGCATAAATAAAGATGTCAATATACCACCATCTCTTGCTGCCAAGGTATATCACCTGCTGCATAGATAGAGACATTCATTCGCAGATGTGTGGCTCTTTCACCTCTTCAGATTAATGTTTTTTACTGCACCACCTACCTATACAGACTCAATAATCATTTGCTGTTGCTACTTGCATGGAGCTTAGAGAAATATTCAACAGATGGACGCTGACCACAGCCAGAGGACAAATCCACAGCACACCACAGACAGCTTATGCAAAATGTCTTTTCCGAAACACTTTTTTTTAAATTCAAACAGTGTGCCCAAAGTTTATAAATACAGATTTGGCAACTATTCAGCCATCTGGCTAGCAGATACAACTTCTTCTCAAGATAAAACCATTAAACTGTCATTATACACACTCTTACAGTGAAAACTCCCACCAAAAAGTCATATTTTCTCTTGTTCTTTATCCAGGTCGAAGGATATTCCACTAGGACCACAGGAATACTAAAGAAACAGGCAAAACTGCTAATAAGATGAAATTCACACCTTTTAATTATCCATAAATAATGAAATGTTGAGATCATCAATATTTCATTACTCTTGTTAATATTTTTACTGCCTTTTGGCATAGCATTATACAAACTGTATCTTAGAAAAAAGTTTTATTAAGATCTTAAAAGAATTCCCCAAAACTGTGACTCTGTTTTATCACTCCTCTTGCATGAAGATACTAAAGCAGGCATTATTACTTGTTTAAGAGGAAGAAATGGACTTATTCATCCTACTGTGGATTCTGGTTTACCAGGATTAACTGTCACCATGTGTGAACACATTATAAAAAGTGAAATGAGCAGCACCTTATCTTGTTTTCCATTTTTCCTTTTTCCTCTGAGTAAGTTTATCTAAAAATATTTAACAGTTAGAAAGTACACGAAGTAACAAAATTTATAAGCTGAAGAAAGCTACAGACTTGAAGAAGCTAACAATATTAGCTAAAAACATAATGACGCAATCCACTGATTGAAAAAAAGGAAATAAACCAAATTTTGAGTAGGTGGAACTAGCATGCTGTAAAAAGCTAACAGGTGAAATAATGCGTAAGAAAGTATTTAGCTGTATTGTGCAAAGCTTTATTTAGAAGTCAAGAACTCCTAAATTCTGACTGTGAATCACTGGCAAATTATCATCAGATCACTTAGTTCTTCCAACAGCTCTGTCTGCTAATATAGTAATGTTAATATACTAAGTAGAAAAAACTACTTAAGGAAGATTATTCACCTCTCTGAGAAACATTACTTTCCTTGTTGGAAGACATTTTGAATGGGAAAAAAGAAAGAGGCTTCTTTGTTTACCTCTAATACAAAAGTGACGACTTCTGTTCTTCTTCCAGCCTGTTAAATAAATTCTGTGGCAGCCAAACAGAAATGCTATGATAACCCTTTTTAAGTGTGTTAGAAATTCAGTTGGACAGCCAGGCAAGCACAAGGGAAAGAAGTTGTAAACCAGCCTTGTAGTTTGTTGCAGTATTGACAGAAGAGAAGGAATTGCACAGGTATAAGAGCGGAATGACAACAAAAAGACATGAGCAGCATGAACAAGACTGTGGCTTTTAAAAAGGTTTCACTCTACCTCTTTATTAGTGGAGGGCTCTGCTGTACTGCAGACATCCTGGTGATGTTGCCTACTTGACGACTCAGCACCCCGAGGTGAAGAAGAATCTGGAGATGGAGACTAGACATGGCAAGAAAATAAAATTAAATAATGATCTGAGTGACCAATGTAGAAATTCTTCTTTCATAATTTCCTCTCACTTGGCAGAGGAAATAAGAAATGAGAGTGAAAAAAATGAAAAATAAAAAACAAAACAGGACAAACATTTTTTGAGATGTTGTAACCCTTGACTTTATCACAATGATCACATGTAACTCAGTACCTCACTGGACCTGCTCTGAACAGCTAAATCTTTTAAAAAAAAAACATTTATTTATCAGTAATGTATGAAATAAACAGGTGGAAACCTTGAAAATCTGTACACCATGGCAAGAAAGACTGAGCCAAAAAGTGTATCATAACATCATTTTTGTGGGGTGAATGGAGGATTGCCTGTGGCACAGGGCCAACTGCTTACATTTACTGTCAGCATTCAGCAACACTACAGTCACAGGGCTGCCAGTTGCACAAGAACATTCCTGTTACATGCAGGCAAATGATTCCGTGAGCTTAATGAAAGCTGTGAGCAACACAGACCTATGTTCTAGAATTCTGACATTCTAGGAAAGAAAATACGAACTCATTAAGCAGAACTAAGCTGTGATGGTAGACAGGTGAGTTGATCGCAACCAGAGAATGGATTTTGCTAGAAGTAGCTTACTCTTAACTGTCAAATTGCAAAGATGGAAGAGAAGACTGCAGTTTCCCCTAGCAGCACATAGACTTTCAGGCATGATAAACCTGAAGTGGTAAATTAATTTCATTTAAGCAGATGTAGGCTGCAAAAGTTGTCCATAAATGTCACTCCACTATCTTTAAAAACACCTTTTATTAACTGTACAAAGTAATACTAACATACTCTAGGACTTCTTGATGTACTCAATGGCTATACAGTACAGTATAATCAATGGTTCCTCAATCTAGACAATGTACAAACTCTGTAAATACTGCTCAGTTCATTCTGTGATCTAAATAACATACATGCCTCCTACATCAAATTTCCTAATTTCCTTTACTTCTTTAACCCATAGACAATTCTGTGCATAAACTGTCCCTCATACCCTTTCCTAGACATTCAGCATCATCACATTAGAACATCACAGTAGAAAAACAAATGGAACAGCATACAAAGCAGTATCATCAAATTTCCAGTTCTATGTGATCTGTCAGTGAGTATTTTGGTAACTGTGGGAAAGGCTTTTCTAATCAGAGGCTGTTCCTGATGAATGCTGGTAATGAACGCCATAGTGAGGTGCCTAAAGACTACAGAAGGGCAGACTGGAATGCAAATGTGACACAACACTGAGTTGGAATTAATGATGGTGACCAAAATACATGAGAGTACAAAGCGTCAAGCCAGCATGCATTTTAAAGGCAGATTTTCAGAAGGTATTTGCAAAACATGTCTGTGCACATGATAAAATATAAATCCTCTAACGCAACTTTAGCATTTGTTTATACAAGCTGAGTTTTTGACTCAGCAGAGCCAGATCTCTACAACCTCCTTTGATACAGGGAGTTTGGCCAGTTCAACAGTTCATCATCAATGGCAAAATACTCTAATACCATTCTTTCATTTTCTTTAACAAGACGAAAAAAGAAGAGAAAAAGAATCCTCTTCCCTAACCAAAATTATCAAAACCAAATAACAAACTGCATACAAAGTTTGCTACATGAGAAGAAACAAGTACTGTCCATGAAAACTCTTCTACCAGCATTTGAAGAAGAAACACTCAGTTTTCCTTCACATCACAATGTTTGTTCAGAGCCACCACTTACAATCCACAAAGAAAGAATGCAGTCACAGTCTGGAAGTAGCTTTTGTACCCGTAACGAAATAAATTGTCAAATCACAGCAGACAGACAACTTGCACAGCTACCGTACAAACTGAATTCTAAAATAAATGCTTACTGACTGCTTCATTATCTGACAACAAAATAAGTTCTAGAAACCTAACAAAAAGCTTTCAGAACAAACAAAATAAATGCATGTGAAGCATGCTGTTATTACATAGAGCGATCAATCAGAGGAATGAAAGTGTTCTCTAAAGTGCAGTAATAAAAAAGTACAAGTTACCCAAGTGAATATCTACTTACGTTTTTCTTATGGTACTCAACCTGGTACATCCAAAAATTCTCCATCTCAATTTCAGTATTGTTTGATTCTAACTAAAACGCAACTCACTCCACTTGAGAAGCCTTCCCTGCTATTGCTCAGAGGAATTCATGAACAGAACTTGTAACTGGAGAGGATGAAGCATTGTGTTGCATGTAACTTATCCAGGTCAGCCCAGCTGGCTGCTGGATAACTCGTGAAGAAAAACATAACCAACACTGAAACTTCTTCAAACACAACCACCTGCTTTTGTTTTGTATAAGCAATGCTGTTTTACCTGTCTATGGCAGCAGTGTCTCTGAAAACAGTATAACTTTGGGCCACAAACAAAACTGGAACAGAAAGGATGAAATACTATTTCAGCACAGAAAGATGAAGTTAAACAAAAGACCATTACTTAAAATGTCTGCATACGGGCTTCTTGGCCAAAGAACAGCAGATTACCTCTTCCTGTACACTAATTCCCAGAAGATAACTGGGTAAAGCAAAGGCTTTAAATTTAACTGACCTCAGTGATAAAAAGTCCCCTGAATGCTACCACATACATTAAGCAAAGGTCAAAGCACCACAGAATTTTCAGATCCAGCATGCAAGTGTAGTCAGATCTGTGCCCAGTTGTTTTAATTGTCTATCCATTGTAATCTATCAAACTATTTCTTGCTATTGATATAAAACTGACTTTCAGACCATGACTGCATTCCTTGTACACTATATATAGTGTTATTAAGCATTATACATTCAGTATTGTTATAAGCTAGTGTTGAAGTTCTTTCCTTCAGGAGGAGAAAGAGGAAAGAAAATGCACCTAAATTTCACAGCTAAAGTTTTTAATAAGAAATCCATCACGGCTGTCCTCTTTCAGGACTTGATTCAAAGTATACCCCATACAAGACAACAGGAGTTAGACCACTCATTTAACAGATGCTGGATTAGGACCTTGAGTTTGTCAGAAGCTCTCTTAAAATCCACAGAACCTCCAGTTAAGCAGGATGTTATGCTCTTATATGTTATACTCTTCTTTAGAAAGACATAAAACAAGGTGTGTCCGATCATGTAAGCAATAACATGATAGTATTTAGAATCACAGAATCACCAAGGTTGGAAAAGACCTCCAAGATCATCCAGTCCAATTGTCCACCAGTCACCAATATTTTCCCACTAACCCATGTCCCCCAGTATAACATCTAAATGCTTCTTGAACACCTCCCAAGATGGTAACTCTACCACCTCCCTGGGCAGCCCCATTCCAGCACCAGACCACTCCCATGGAGAGGTTTTATTTCTGACCTGAATCTCCCCTAGTACAACTTGAGGCCATTCCCTCTCATCCTATCACACATTACATGGGAGAAGAGACCCCAGCTCACCACATCCTCCCTTCAGGTAGTTATAGAGAGCAATAAGGTCAATCTTCTCCAGACCATACAATCCCCATTCCCTCAGCTGTTCCCCATAAGATCTGTGCTCCAGATCCTTCACAGCTTTGCTGTCCTCTGAACGCTCTCCATGGCCTCTATGTCTTTCTTGCAGTGAGGGGCCCAAAACTGAACACAGTACTCGTGGCGTGGCCTCACAAGACTTATGCAAGTCTGATTTCTGATTCTTAAGAATGGAACTAGAAATCAGATTGCGGGCTCTTATGAGCATCAACATTTTCTCACATTTCCTCTGGAAAGGTCTGGCAGGAAAAAAGGCACTTAAGTAGTGCTGAGAGCTCTGTGAATTCAAGTTAGTGACCTGTGTCTGTTATATTAATGTATGAAAATGACAGTATAAACAAAAAAACTTGATTTTGCTTCTTTGCTGCTAGCTCAGTTCATAAAAAAAGAACGAACTGTAATTTTCATGTGCCAAATATGAAAAAATTTTCTTGGATAGTTAAGTACAGTACTTAAGTACCACAAGACAATGTGGTTTATAAGCAGAACTGCTTTCCAATGCAAAAAGAGATAAATCACTCAATACAAGTAATCTACCTTCTACTCCTACCTATGGCTACCTCAATTAGCTATCAGAAGGCAATATTTCTTGGCCAAAACTGCCTATTGTTGTAGAGCATATGCTGTGACTTGAACAGTTAAAATTCTGTTCACTAAAAACGAGACTGACACCATCAACATATATTCATAGCTTTTAAATGATCTCAAGTACCCATTATGAATAGAGCTAAGGAGCTAAATTTCCTTACAATATATCTAATCATTACTACTAGTCTGCTTTGTATAAATTTGCAATAAATGTAGTGTTAAGATGAAGGCTTTGGAAAAAAACAAGAACAAAAAAAAAAACTGTTGTACGCATACACGCATACTGTGGAACAACGTATGGAATTCATTTTTTATCTGTGACACGAGAAAGAAACTCCAATTTGTCCTCTAGTTAAAACTGTGACACAACCACATCTCTCTGCATAACCAGCATACTCATGCATCAGTTTCACAGATGGTTCAGGACATCCTCTTAATACTGCTAATTTGTGCAGATGATAACAGAGGTTAACTTGAGGGAAGATAACTAACTGACTGATCTACTCAAATGAGAACAAAGCATTTAGTGGCTATAGCACCCCTCCATACAGAAATTCCAGGCACCCCAGATGACTCCTGCTGCACATTCAGCAACTGAAAGTACCACTCTTTGCTTCAATAAGCAGACCACTGCCCTTGGCAGGGACTTTGTCTGACTCCCCCAGTACAGCTTCTGCTGCAAAAAATGACCAAACAGAACACAAGTAAGATACTTGCTTGTAGTCAACAAATCACTATTCCTGCAGATTCAAATAAGGTCATGAAATAAGGTTTGTAAACACAGATAAGACAGGTTATGTTTTATATGTAGATTAAAATGATCTGCAGCAGTGAGATGTGCATGTGCCAAAGAGGTCGTGTATGATCAGAAATGAGCTTTATGTAAGATCTGAGAACCTCAGCAGTTCAAGGCATTTTGGTTTGCGGTGACCTCACTGGTTTGGCTTAAGATGTCTGCTGATGATGAAGCCTCCAGCCATTCAGAGCCAGCAGACAATGACTGACAAGCCTCCTGAGGGATATGAGTGCCCACAAGTGCTAAAACTCTGAATAAACTAGCTTTTTAAAACACTGTCCATTACTGTCTGCACAACAAGACAAACACGTAATTCTCCAGTAAAATTCACTGAGGCTAAAAAAAAACTGAGATTTTTTTTTATCTGAGCTATGATTGCGTATCTATACCAATGTCTTTCAGAAAAGATCCCAATCTATTACTGTTTTAATTACTAAATCTTGGATACAAAATACAAATATATCTAAGGATAAGAAGAACATTGGATTTGATGCAGAAAATTCAGAGTGAGCTTACAATAAATGTAACTGAGACTTCTAGGGGAAGATGGCCCTTTGCCTGTTCTAAAGAACCTCTCAGCCACAGAAATCAGGAGCAGTAAACATGCAGTACTACAGCCACACTCTAGGGGCTGGTAACTTCTCTCTGAATAAAACCTTAAGTCTGTACAAACTCTGACTGTCCATCAGATAGCACACATATGAAGAGGGCACGGTCCATCCATCAGAATGTGCAACAGAAGGAAGGCTGACAGCACAACAGGACTCCTAGAGCCGGTGCAGTGCTGACTGCTTCTCCCTCTCAAGCACGGACTTCCACAGCTGTATTTTCACTTGAATTCATAGTTTGAATACAGTTCCATGACTCAGTTTAAAAAAAAAAAAAAAAAAAAAAAATGTTATCTAGAAAGCACTTGCCATCATGAACATTAATTGATAAACATGTCACAAAATCATAGAACACCCTGAGTTAGGAGAGACCTACAAGGATCATCAAATCCAACTCCTGGCTCTGCAAAGGACTACTCAAAATTCAAACTCTACGTCTGAGAGTGCAGACGGTTAGAAGGCAACCTAGCACAGACTTACAGGACTAATGATAGTGCAGCATCTGATGCACGGACTCAGATGTGAACAATTCAAATCACTTATTACAAGTTTTCACATCACTTATATACCTTCACATGTTTTCTTTTTCTAGCTTTCTCATCTACCCCTACAATTTTCCCATTCACCTTTACATGTCAACAGAGCATTCTACAAAACACTCTTCAACCATTCACGCAGGCACTTATCCAATCAGAGCCGTGAGACGTTCTGTTTTCTTCTAGAGGTGTCCTTGCTTCTCATGCTGTTTATCTTGCTCCACAGCTGCTGCTCTGAACAGTTTTTCTTGTATTTTGACATGAGAGCAAATAAGGGCATAAGCAAACAGAGCAAAGAATAGTATTCTACAATTGAGAAATGCCAATTGAGGATGACATGAAAACTTAGTCATAAATGCTAAAGAACTGGATGTAAGATGTAGTGATTCAATACAGGAACATTAAGGCATCCTAATTTTCTCACAGACAACCCTCAGCTGGTACTCACTGCTCAGAAAAGCGCATCATAGGACCACAAATGTATATCTTAAAAAATGAGGATGCTAAATGAATGGTGTATTTCTTGCATTTTCAAGCACATGACAGTGAACTTTCTGACATTCTTCACAGATTTTTCTTTTTTTTTTTTTTAACATGACTACTACTGCATTTTATTTTCAGCAGTACCCTCAGCTACTAAGAAACTCTGACTGGCTTTCTTCTGTATGACTGATGAATCACCATAAAACTTTCTGCCTTGGGGATTAAAATATATATATATTTTTTTTTTCTTAAACTGGACTTTCTGTAGAATTTTAAGACTGTGATCTTGACAGAAAGATGACCTATATCTTTTGTGCTCAACAAAGAATTTTAAAAGGTTCACTCAGAGAAAGAAAGCAGTATCTTAATAATACAAACTCATATTTATTTCACTTCTATTCTTTCACTCCCAGTTCATCTATTAGTGAAACCTGCTTAATTATTTAAAACAGACTTCTTTATTCCCTTGTTAATAAAACATCAGTCATGTTCTGGAAAAAGTGAAGCAACTTCATCTCCATAAAGACACTCAATTTCTGGACTCATCACAATTGAGATATACAGCTAAGAACTCAAGGATTGAAATAAAATACCCATAACCAAAAAGAACAGAGACACAGACAATACAGCACAGTTCTATTTTATGTGAAAGGCTTGCTTTAAACTGTGAGTTTCCATACCACAAATCCAAACCATCTAGTTATTCAGTTTGAATTTGCATTAGGCTTTATTCTAATGATCCATCATCTCAAGTGTCTGCAGAGAAACAGAGACTGTGGCCACCACTGAGGGATCTTTACAAAACTGAAGTCTCAGAACACAGCAACAAAACATTCCTTGCAGGACAACAGAACAGTTTTAAGATCTATCATTTCATAAATAACATAACAGACCTCAGTAAAGTCATGGTATTTAGTTTTGAGAACAGGGAATTTTTTCTCCCTCAAAAACACTGTTTTCTCCTAATTGTGACGGAAATAAAGTAGATAGTCTGACTCTATTCTTTGGTCATGAGAAGACAGAAAGACTCCTTAAATCCCAGCCAAAAAAAGATCTACTTGAGTGTTTGTGCCTTTTGGTGAATTTCACAGCAGGCCCCTGTATTTCCACATCATAAAAAGCCACTATTATCACAGCTGACATTTTAAAGATGGTTTTCAGACTTTTGTACAATTTATATACCAGAGTATTCCACCTTATTCTGAGGTATCTCCTACGAAGAGCTATTATTATTTTTTCCACTCTGCATCCATGCACTGCAAACATCTTCTACATTGATCTTTAAACACCACAATTCCTATGCTTGGCTAGGTGTACCCACAACAATTTTCTAATGGAAAATCTGAAAAGAGTAATAAGCATGAGCTACCTAAATGGAGTACAGGCATTCCCTTCCATGGAGATAACTGTAGGCATTGAGAACAGTATCCCCGTAGGCTATTCACCACTCACAGATGTGCAGACCATAAGCTTCTCCAGCTATAAGCATTGTTCAGTAGCATATGAATAGAGTATCTCCAGTTTCACACTGACAAAACTTAACCTAACTGCAGCTTCACAGCTCTTTTCCACCATGGATCAGTTTTCTGATGTCACATTTCTCATTGCTGAGCAGCTCTAACCGTTCCTGCACTTGAAAAAGATACACTCCTGAGGCTGTATCCACATGACCTTCCACTTTGGTTTTAAAATGTTCTCAGATAAATAGATATTAGAAATGTACATTGATTTTTCCTATCTCAGGTGTCAAACTACAAATAATAATAATAATAATAATAATAATAATAATACTGTATTTATTACAAAGACACAGAGATTTGTTCAGCTTTTATCAAATACACAAGTACTATACCTTTCCACAAACCACCTGGTACATTTCTTACCCAAGAGAAAGCATCACTAAAGAAGGTACACCAGACCACTGCAGCAAACAGTCTCCATTGTTCAATATTAAGCAGATAGTTGGTTACCCTATTTATTTATTCACACAAGTCTGCTGTCTACCTCTGACATCACCATGCTACCCATCTGTTGCAGTAGAACTTTTCATGGCTGTTGAGTAATTTTCATTCTTCGTATACATACAATACATTTGCTGTGGGGAGAAATAGACAGGAGTGTCTGAAATTCCTGGCAGATTAAATATTGAGTAAATGTGGAAACATGGCTTCTTAAAAACAGACTTTTACTCAAGTGATCTGTATCCCTCAGTTATGCTTACTGCATAAATCTTTCCTAAGTACCAAACTATATCCAGCTGCAGGCTAGCCAAAAACTTCTTGGTTTCTAGCTTCTCAAAATAGCCTCTGGACAGTACAAAATCATCTTCGTCCACACATTCTTCTATGAAATTATCATCCAAATGCTCAGAACTAAGGAGTAACAGTCACTTTATTGTGAAAAAAAGGAAAAGAGTTTGTCATATTTAATGACTCTCAACTGGAAATCATTCTTCTGACTCTCTAGCTGAATCACTCTCTTGAAGAGCTTCTTGCTAAGCAAAAAGTGACCATTACTTAGCTTTAAAAGGGACTCTACCAGCCCCAGTATCACATGATTAACTATACAGAATGATTACAAGTATTTCCAAGCAAGTATTACCTCTAAAAGCAAAACAGTTTTGTTAAAAAAAGCAATGTGGGGAGAATTTTCAAAGCAGACCTTCAAAAATAATGAAGGTAATAAAATACTCAATTTGCATCATCTGTTGGTCCATGGTACTTCTGGGCAAAGAAAAGCATGTCTGCACTGCCTCTCCCTGTCATTCCTTCTTATATCAAAACCAAATATTAGTAATCAGATTGAGTTCCATCTCTGGCATAGACTTGATTACACTGAAAAGCTTGTGTTTGAGATGGTGTTTCTTTTCTTTCCGAAGAGAGAAGGAAAATCTACATCCAGATAAACAGGCTTGGCTACATTTTCACTCTGATCACTCACAGTCACTTTGTCAGCATTAACACAATTTTGTCCAATTTACTGCTATGCAATCACAGTAATGCTCTGCTTAAGAAAACAAGCTGTTCAGAACAGTATAAGCTGAAATATGATGTGAAGAGTCCACTAAAGCATACACTATACAATCTTCAATTAGAAACGAAATCCCTACCCAATCCCAAGTCCTGTACTATATTCTTCTGCAATACAGACTTCCCTCAATCTGCTACAGATCTTCTAAACCATTATTCAACTTACTTTCTCTTTCCAAGAGCACAGACTGTCTGTACAGTCTGTACAGACTACAACCACCATTTAATTTTGCACAGAGCTATACTTATCACTACACATCACTGTTTTAATTGTAGCTGGAACTTAAAATCTCAGTCAGGTTCTTATATGACAGGCAAAGAAAACTACTGAATTGATGCAAAACTGAAACACCAAAGTACTTCAATATGGATATCAATATTGAGGGAGATTGATGGAAATCTGTTTCAACTACTGTATGAATACACCAGGCTGCCCTACCAGAATACCTTAACAATCAAATTCTGCGAAGTGTACTGGTACTTCAGAGCTCAGCTAGCACACCCTCAGAAAGGACTCACTATGGATACACAACTTAGTCTTGCTGAGAATATCACTCATTCTGGGTGTTACGATCAGACAGCCAGGAACCAACAGGACGTTCTCTGACCTTCCCAGAAAAAGACAGCACTGGAAGATACAGTCCAAGGATTGAAATGTACAGCAAAAGAGTAATGTCATCCATATTCATACAGCAGCAGAGAATTAATGAAAGCTTTTGGAAATTTCTTATATTAAAGATACTTGTTCTCTTTTACAGAACAACCTGAGAATGTTCCTTTAGCCTTCAGAAGACTGCTGATCAATCCTGTAACTGACTTAATGTAAAAAAAAAAATTAGTAGGAATCGTTTTTTGCAGTATTATTTATTTTCGTTTCATTAAAAATTTCAATGAAAATGTGAAGAAACAAAAACAAACTCAAACACACTCATCACTGTGTGTTTCTAACAGCTTTCAAACAAAAATAAAATCTGAAAGCTACTTCAATCCCATGTTCCAAAAATATCTTCTCATTTGTAGAAAACTAGCACTCAGTTTGGAAAACAGATTTAAAAAAAAAAAAGAAAGAAAAACAGAAGAATGTAGTATGTCTACACGGCATGTGATCTTTTTTCACCAACTGAATTCGCTTTGCTGAGCCTGAGGTGTTCTGGATAATTCTGACACATTCCTAGAATTTTAGAGTAATTTAGTTTAGAAGGCCAAAAAAATACACAAAAAGTTCTTCTAAAACAACAAAGGACAGAAAGAAGATTTGACAGCAATAAAGAGGATGGATGTTTGCAGTGCAGCGCAGTTATTCTTGAAGCAATAGCACGGGACCACTTCAGAAATTGTTTTTGTCTGGTAGGTTTAGTATCCCAGCTATTTTCACAGTTAATAGTTGTTTATGAGTTTATTTTATTAGAAATACAGAAAACCCATGAAATTTCAAGTAAATATTATTATATAAGCCACTGGAACCACAGACTGTGAATTAATTCTGATTCAAGTTAAGCCTCATGCCAGAAGTAAAGAATTTGAGAAATGTTCATGCTGTATATCTCAATAATGGTCTTTGATACTTATGCTGATGGAGATCAAATACATTTTACAGTGTTAATGTACCGAAGATCAAAGCACACTTCTAGAGAATGCAGGAGGCCAAAGCCAGCGCAGCTTTTCTGGAATCTGGATATGTGACATCATCACATATAAAATTTATATATTTTTGATGCAACTGTTAATATTGTTATTGAGACTAGAAACCTAGAATTAACAGGAAAATGAAAGGCTAAATTATACAAGACAGTGTTCAGCAGCTACTGTAAATATCCTATGGCGATGAAAAATTGAAAAGCATTTGCTTCAGAAGAAAAAAAAAAAGTGAAGTACTTTTTGTGTCAAATCCCTTAATAGCTCAACTGGGGTCAGAAGTGTTTCAACAAGAAAATATTGGTCCACTTACAAGACATATATAAACATGTTTATCTCTTACAAGCCCTCTGGAGTACATATCTTAAATAGGCAGTGCACTGCACAATTTGCTGAAGAATATGTCACAGAACATGAACAAAGTCCACCCTCTGTCACTGCAATGTATGCTATCACTAAAGAAACACGTAAAGAAATACGTAATTGAGAACTGAAAGCTTTGTGTACTCACATCTCCATCTAGTGGCCTCTGGTCGTCAGAATCCCTGGTTGGGCTGATGTCCTGCCGCATCACCCAGATAGGCTCCTTCGGTTCATCGGGAGTATAAGGAGAACGGATGGTTCTTGTCTTCACTTCCTCAATAGCCTCTTTAATATCCTTGATGGCTAGTGAAATTGCATCTCTCTTTTCCTTGCTGTACCTCTGCACAGTTTCTCCCGAGCTGGATGTAACTCGAGAACCAGGTGGGAGCTGGCCATTACTTTCATGCCCCCCACCAGCAAGAGCGTGAGCATGCTCCAAACTCTGCTCGGCTTCTGGCATGTCTTCAGCTGCCTTGTCCAAGCTCTGGGAGCTCATGCTCTGCTTCACCTCTGCCACAATCTGATCAATGTCCTCCTCTTGTTCATAACTATCCATTCTTGGGTAG
The DNA here is from genome assembly GCA_028571105.1 of Tragopan temminckii. Classification (NCBI taxonomy): domain Eukaryota; kingdom Metazoa; phylum Chordata; class Aves; order Galliformes; family Phasianidae; genus Tragopan; species Tragopan temminckii. Next base: position 27,661,776 of record JAOWBP010004700.1, read on the forward strand.
GGTGCAAACTCTGCCTCCTTTTCTGGGCTGTCAGACTCTCCATCAGACCGCTCATCATAATGGTGAAGGCGGGCACCAAGGGCCTCCTTGCGGTAATTGTCAGCTTCCTCCCTTTCCCGCTCATACAGCTGGATCCCCTCCCTAGCATCAAGGTCTGGTGTGTCCCCTATCTCCTCATACACATGCTCCTGCAGTCCATAGTCAGCGTAAGGCTCAGCATACTGCTCATCCTCCCCTCGGTGGAATAGTCGATGTGTGTAGACATAACCCGAGTAGGCTGCGTTCATGGCTTCCTCATGCTCAATGGAATGGAAGTGTAAGTGATTGGGCAGTGTTCGGTTATGAATAGCCTCGCCATGCTCAGCCTCAGCATTCTCTGTGTATTCCTCAGACTCAGGCCTATACTGCACCGCATATGCACTCTCATCTTCATTTTCCTGAACTCTCTCTGTGTCGTAACTATCCTCCACTGTGGCTATCACATCCCCTTCTGCAGTATCTGTATGATTGTGGAAGCCACTCTCAGTGCTGGCTGACCGAGCTAACATCCCTTCCTCCTCCTGCCCAGACAGGCCCCCTTGGCTGCTGTTTGTATGCCTTGGATAGTGAGTTGCATACCGCTGCTCCTCTTCCACCTCTGAGTGCTCCAGGTCAGCCTCCACTGACTCATTCACTGCTCCATTTGCTGGCTCTTCACTTACCTCCCCATCAGGCGGTCCAACCAAATGATTCATGGCAAGTTCTGGTGGGTAGGTCACTTACTCTATTGACATTTTGTCAATCACAGCTGGAAAGAAAGGAGAAAAAGCAACAAACTATGAAGTTATTCTAAGAAAAAGCGGAGCCAATGAATAGAAGCAACAAATGGCACCCTTTCATTCCCAGCAGATAAACTTCTGATTCCATCAGCTCTGAAGTCAGAGGACAGCCAGCACTACAGTACAACCTCCTGTAGAAATACTCTTCAAAAGCATGAACAAACCATGATTCTCTTGGGTAGTGCACTTCCCACTTTTATCAACAACTTCTTTGTGGAAGAATCATTTCCAAGCAGCTCCTTGGAGGACTTTCTATGGACTGCTGTAGCATTTAAGTGACGCTGAAAGGCATGCATTAGAAAAACTAACGATGCCAGGGGCTCTAACATTGTAGAGGTATGATAGAAATATTCCACCACTTTACCTATAGCTTACTATCTTTGCACAAAGGAAGGATGTAGTAATGTAAAATGACAGATTTAGTCCTACCGCTGCAGTCTGCAATTGCTAAGATACATGACACCTACGCAGACCACATTTCTCTAATGGGGTATCTCCAGCTGAGCTGACCACCCTATGCTCTTCTGAGATCAGCAGAGACAAAAAGGGAGACTCAGCATGCATCTGAAGTAACCTGTTTCTTTTCCTAGGGAAGCATATGACAGCTAGATTCAACATAGACATCTTCATGGAATCTATCTAAAATTATCTAAGATGGATGATGACTCCTGCACCAAACATCTTTCCTGTAACATGAAGCAGCGTTACCGATTCTCATAACCACGACCACAGTGAGACCAGCAAGGCATGTTAGCCTTGCTGACTGATTAAAAGCCTCGAAAGATGATACAAATACTAGAGACATCTGCCAACAATAAAGCCCACAGAAACAGGAAAAACCCGTAAGAATACAGATTAAACTATAAGAGTTTCTTAGAGCAAGCAGGCTTATCTACCTCATAAGGTTTCATTTGCACATAATAGCTTCAGCTATTCTGAACCTTACCCTACATTTTAAAATGTAGTGTCATGAAAAGGACATCTCCAGAATTCTAAGTTAAACTGCATGTTGGTGGGTAAAATACAACTTCAGCCTGTGTTTTATTGTTGGAATACTTCCAACTTCAAAGATCTATAAAACCACGCACCAAATACTAATTAAAAAATTAAAATTAATGTAAAATAGAAGTTGAAGTAAATCCCCCAAGTACAGACAGAGAAGTTTAGATGACAAATCACTGAATAAACAAGCTCCATGAAAGAGCACTGGAAATGCCAACAAGAAAACAATAGCAATTTCAGCTGCCCTCTGTCAGAGAATTCAACATGCAGGGAAGGCTAGATGGGAGCTACTTGCACTACAGCCCTAGGGGAAATCTAATGGGATCAGCTTCCAGATGAGCAAACACTCCTCCTTGTCTTGTCTTTGCCACACCTATTGTTTTAGTCTAAAACTTAAGAATTCTTACATAAATAAGGAAGTAAGGGAGCGAAATATAACACTGCCCTTGTTCCAGACTAATCTCATTTTCAGAAACGGTCTGTACATATTTCTTGCAAACCTGGCACACTGTTTCAGCTCTAAAATTTGACTTTTTATCTCCTTCACAAGGGAGGAAGAAGTATAGCATATCTTAATATCAAAATTGAATTTTCAAAGTGATAGTTAATGTATCACATGAATTGAACAGGTAAGGATTTTCTATACAAATTAATCCTGTTTCAAAATAACTATGAGGAAACTCAGTTCACTTTTTCCATCTAAAGAAGATATCCAAGTAAGAAACTTTCAATGACAAGGTAAGGCCTTTTGCATCTAAGGTTTGCTGGAAAGAATGGACAGATGTGTATCAAAACTACCAAAGTAAGCATTCCTCTGCCCCCAACACAGAACAAGAAACTGCTATTTAAGGAAGCAAGAACAAAAGCACTCCAGAGTTTTCAATTTCAAGCCCATAAAAACAGTGATGATGCCAATGTGTAACAGCCCCTTGAAAAGTTCATCTCAAATAAGATTTCCTTTCCCTTAATTTGGACAGAAATAGAATTAATTAGAATAGAGGATTACTTAACAATTTCTATTTAAATATCTTGCACTCAAACTCATATCTAAGTATCTTTCACAGAGAAAGGGCAGTACTTGCAAAAAGAAATTAAGTTATGCAAAAACACAGGATAATGACCAACTTTCCAAAATCTTTAACACATATATCCTGGCATACCTTTAACTGAATGACAGTAAGCTAGGAGAGAAGGAAAAATTCCAGATGACACAACGTTTAGGATAAATTTCCAATAGTACCTGAAAATATGTGATTCAATTTTAAAAATCTTATTAGGAGAATGCAACACACTATGGAGAGATATCATTGTAGACAGGTATAGATGTATGAAACAAATTAGAGGGATCACAGACTATACAAAATATTCTAATGACCACCCAAAAGCCTCAGCATTTTCTGTATGCAAAATGGATGCTTCCACAGTAAAATTCTTTCACTTATGAAAGAACGATCTCAGACTAATTTCATCTACTGAAATTTCAAGGTTATATCTTTCGAGGGAATGAGAAAACTGTCTCACTTTAAGCTTTCTCCCAAGGAAGGTCCTATTCTGGTTGTACTTACTCAGTTAATTAAATTTTACCTTTTTAACTTTAGGGAAAAAAAATTGAAGATTTCAAAAAACACTGAAATTGATTCACTAAACTGGGGATCTGAATAAGCGTCCCAATAATCTTCAATGAGAACCAAGCATCTAAGTACATCCATTCAACTATCTAACAACCACTCTTTAAAACACTGATTTAAATAATAAGATGGATGTTTAACTAGATCTGTTTTCCTATGTAGAAGCCGAAGACTACTAAAATATTATTTTTCTGATTTTTCCCGATTTTTCTCACCAGGCCTTCCAAGAGCACTTCATCTCCTACAGGCAAAAAGAAATCAATGCTCTAAATAAAATGCCATAGACAGAAGAGAATATAAGCAAGAAAGGTCATCTGGCCTGGGAAATAAAGACACAGCATCCATCTGAAATGTATTATACTCTCCCATTAATTGCCCGGAACAGCAGCTGTGCTCCAGTAATCACACATATACAGGAAAGTGCTTTCTGAGCACTCTCAGCTCTGCACTCAAGACTTGATGGATGAATCTGTCTCCAGAACAGAGAAATCAGAGGCTGATTACTGGTGCAACCAGCTCCTTCCTGAAGGTTAAGCTACCTCATTGCCCATAAAAAAAGAAAAATTAAACATCTCAACATATTTTTTCATGCAACAGTATGAAATTGCTTGAGAATTTTTCTTTGCTACTTTACATTAAAGAATATTTAAAATACCACCAAAGGCTATGCTATCATCTGGAAACAAGACTACCCCATTAACGTTCAGGAAAAATTTCCAATAAGGTAAAAATATGAGATCCCAATTTGATTATTTGTTTCATACATTCAGCTGTATAATCACTTGCTTTCTTATGCACGCATAAGCAGTTTTTACATTCCAGGTATGTCTGTTCATGTTTACTTCGTAAGAGTACCTTAGGATGTCCCCAAAGCAGCCCTTTCTCCCAGCTGCACCAGTTCCACTCTGCAGCCTCCCCTCATAGGGCACAGTCTCCAGCCCGACGGCCCGCCCTCCCCTCCTGCTCATTCTGAGTGTCTCCTGCTGTGAGCACAGTCCCCGCCCCCCCCGGCTGAGGGCCACATCCCAATCCCACCGTCCCCCACTTCTGCCCCAGCTCAGCTCCATTCCCCGAACACCAGGGGTCACCCCTGAGTTGCACCCCAGCCTCACCTGGCCCAGTCTGTGTCACTGAAACAGATTATTTACACACACATATTTTAATCACTTTTCTCATATATAAAACACATAACTGTTTCCTCTTATTTCACACACTGTTTTTAAGAGACAAATTAGTATGTGTGGTGAGCTTGCAAGCAAAAAGATCTTTGTCTGTCCTAGAAGTCAGCTATTCCTTGAACTTGTTTACCCACATTCCCAAGTCACACTAGAAGCAGAGAGACCTCGGGCTGAATTTGCAAAGTCATCACACAGAGTGTAAGCTGTCTCGGCACGCTCTCTACAGAATTTCATAAAGTACTCCAGCAACGCACCAATATTTCACTTGTATAGGTCTTTACAAAAGACAACAAATAATATTTATTTAAGTACAGCATGATTCTCAGTCCCTCAGGAACCACGTTACTTGGTAGCATGCATACATTTCACTCCAGGCAGCAGTGGAAGCTTTGGAAAGAAAAAATATACAACGAGAGTAATATTCAGTTAGTCACAGTGCCATAGTAAAAAATGTTTTCAGTGCAGTATTCATATTCAAATTATGTTACTGAACATATCTTATATCTCCAGTTGCTTCAATATGTTAAACTGTACCAAGGGCTGCATCAATTGTACATGATTTCCAAACTCCTTCCCTGCAAAAACACATCAGGGATTAGGAGAGGATTATTCTTGCTCAAGACAAGGCACTGAAAAAATACCCATTTATTTCACTGAAATAAACAAAACTAAAACTGCAGGTGTAGTTATCTATATGCAGAAACACTTACAGTACACACATATGTAAATATGTGCTTGTTACACATATGTCTTAGTCTTAATCAGTAAATAAACAGGTAACGTGCTTATTAAGACTGGAGAGGCTGCATTCAGTACTTTCCCTTCTTGACACATTTACTAATTAAAATAAGCTATGTAAATTTCGAAACTAAGATTTCTTACTGCAGAGTTTTTCTTTTCTAATCACAACTAGCCTAAAAGAATATGCAGATTCCTAGAAGAAAGAAAGGCAATATTCTTGCTGTAAGACAGTTGTACACTGGCCCATGCTGTGTAACCATGGCACCTAAAAAATCCATTGCCTAAATGAGAACTGGAGCCAGCCAAGTACCAGGCACTGTGGCACAAGACTCAGTGACTTACCATTCAGGTCTCCCCACAACTGAAAGCACGAAAGATTGAACTTTGGATTAACAGAGGAAAAAAATGCAAAACCATAAAATTATGACCAATGGAACATTCAACTACTTGAACAGAAGCATGAACAGATTTAAGTCTGTGGTAGAAACATAAGGAAACTGTAAAAATCATTGGGGATGCATAATTACATCTATTATTTAGATATTAGTAAGTGTTATTTTTCCCTTAGATAACACAATAAACATTCTTAACTCCAGGGACCCACATGGAACAAAGAACCAAGCATAACACCCATACTGGGAAAGCAGCACACTGAATTTAGCTACAGCATGCACCTAACTGGCTGAAAGGTCAATCTCACATTGGATTTCAGTTTCCCCCTATTTCTAAATCTACTTTGGTTCTACTCAGTGTGTAAAACTTTGTGGTGCAAAGGATGAATATGTGTCAGCAGCAGACCCAAATGGTATAATCTCCTTGAATACAGGGAATTAATTTAGAGTTGATTTAGAACCAATTTCGACATCATTTACAACAGTCCTTACACATCTTTTTTAATTTGAATTGACATCGAAGCCAAAAAATACCTGTACACAGCAATTTGGAAATGTCGTAATTCCCTGCTAAACTTGTAACACAGTACTGCAACCACACCATGGTCCTGCAATCCTCATTTTATTCAAAACTTAACTTCAAATTTGTGCAAGAAACACTATTCAGTAACTATTCAAAACAGAAAGACCAGAGGTCTCAAGCACTGGCCTGCTGAAGCTTTAGGGCACTGGAAAGAGTGTTCTGCTCATAGAAGAGATTCTTCCCATCACCTTTTGTTACTGAAGTTCTGCTTATACAAGAAACAGAGATAAAGGACTCTGTGAGTATGTGAAACCATCCATATGCTGCCAGAGAAAGGTTAACTGGTATTAAGTCCCAAAAGCACTGGAGAAAAATGTTGAGAAGAACCCACAGGCAACCTCTGCAGTAGAATACAAAAATTATACACAGTAGACCAAAGATCCTTAAAAGAAAGAAAAAAAAAAAAAAATCACAAATCCCAGTTTGAAATTGGTTCAGCGAATAAATCTGACTGCTCTCACCAAACAGAACAGTAAAGCATCGTAAGTATGTATGCTATTCTAAAAGCTAAGCTAAGGAAATGTAGCTTACTCTTTCCACTCTGCTACGATCCTCTGACAGGTTATTGCTATCTTTATTTCTGGTTGTACTACGGATTGAACCTTTAATTAACAGCTTTATAATCTAAGTTGTTAATTGCATCAATTTCCAAATAAGAAAGAGAAGTTAAAGCCACATATAAAGTGTCAAAGCATAATGACATCTAAGAACAATAGTAGAATGGGAGACTAATTTCAGTCTCTGTTAAAGGTACTGATATTAAAAATGAACATTTACTGAATCTGGGCATATGATTATTTGTAATTTACAATATTTTCTGCTCTGTGTAAAAAGAGAAAAACTGTCTCAGAAAGCATAATGGAAAATATTAACTCTTTAGAGAACTTATCTTCAGAACTGTGGCATTTTTATAACAATGAAAACTATATATTTCTATTTAAACAACGGGACAATCTATGCTAAAAACAAAACAAACAAAACACACACAAATAAAAACCCTCAAATCAACCTAACAAGCACAAGACCTTTTCCATCTCCTTTTACATGCCAAAGCATGTACGTACAAAGCATCTGTGAGCACAGCTAACAAACATGATACAGTAAACTGCAGAGAATGACAATCTTCATAGTGAGTATATATGCCCATGCTTGTGTCATGAGATTAAAACTAAGATATCCAATAAACTCTTGAATTTTCCTCCTCTGTTCACAAATAAAGAGTTAATCCTACCTTTCTGGTTGAGATAATCTCACTCAGCTGTATTCTTGATTGTTGTTATACTCTTGATGTAAATATCTACCATGCACAACTATTCTTTGATGCAATGGAGACAGAAGACACACCAGCCAGGAATTAAGATTCAAAACACTCTGCATCTGTTAAAAATTCTGAGTCATTTACTCCTTCTGATTTAATAACTTGAAATTATAGTGTGAGGGGAAAGCCAGTTTTTATCAATTTTGTTGTGGAAAGCAAAATTTTAAAGTGACTTAAACACTAGGTTCGTTAATTCCTTAACGTGAACAAGTCACACGTTGTGTCAGGTACACAGAAACATTCTGACAGTGTTGAGATGACCTCAGTAAAAGAAGGATCTGCTCGAACTTGAGAGAAGGTTCTTGAGTAAATATCAGGTTGATGAGAACAAAGCGAAACAACAGAGCGGAAAGCCCGCCCAGCTAGTCTCTTAGTTAATTGTGCCCTTCAGCTGAGAGAAGCATGAAGAACAATGCTTCCAGGGGCGATTGTTTCAAGCAAACAGAAAGGCTAGAATAGCAAGAACAAAAAGTCTCTAGGACTGCCAAGCAATAGGTTACTTATTTCTTAAAGGCATCTGTAACAAATCTAGCAGTTACCAAGACAGCAGAGCAACACTTCTTGAGGTAAAAAATCTGTTTCTTATCCTCCCAAATCCAAGACTCATCAAAAAGGTATGGAAATACCACTGAAACTTCAGTAACTGCCTAGATTCTGTATCATCTGATCCATAAAAGGATTTGTTCTGTGGAGCTCACGATTGCCTCAGAGCTTCAAGCTAACGATACACCCTCACAGAAAGCAACAATTTTATTTCACTGCTATTGAAGGAGCTGTATCTCAGTTAAGCTGAAAGCCAGTGGGAAAGATGGGATAAAGAATGTGCTTACCTTCTATACGCAACAGGGAGATAAAAATGTACCAGTGCCTGGCAACCGTAACACCAGCTATGGAAAACACCAGATTTTACAGTACCCCCCTCCTTCAGCTCAGAAACATGAAAGACTCAAAAATGACTTTTTTTTGTTATTTCAGTTGGACACTTAAGCACATAGGGTTGTGGGGTTTTTCTTGTTTGTTTGTTTTTGGCAAAGTCTTTGTCTAGAAGTGCTTGAAAAGGGCATGTAAGACACAGAGATGTTGTCTTCAGAATGGGGAAGAATAAGAAGGATGGACAGATGTATTATCTACAAAATACCCACGTATTTTACTATGGTGGCATGCCAGGTCTTTTCCACTCCCTTCTCAAAAACAACTGAATTAACACTTCTCACCTGACAACCCTAGGCTCCTCTTCAAGGACATGATGTATACTTGGACCACAATATTAAGAAGCTGCTTTTAAGTACTGGATAGCTTGCCTGGTGGAGAAACAGAAAAATCCCACTAACAGAAGGATTTTACTCAAAGTCCAGGCTAACCAAAATTAACTAACTAACTAAATACACTGAATGCAACTTCAAAAGGTTTGAGCTTGTACCTATACAATTTTTATATTCAGTTAAAAAAAAAAAAAAGAAAAAGAAAAACAAACAAACATAAAAACAACACCAAGAAATAAAAACTATGGAACAACAGCAAAGATGCAAAGGGGGAGAAAGTGGGAATGTATAACATAGGTTACAGCAGTTAAAATTATGTTTGTTTTTTTTTTATCACCCCCAAACAGACACCTTTCGCTTCTACTGCACTTTCTGTTATAATTTTAGCCCAACTAATCTCCAGACATAAGTTGCAACAGCACTTGCAGTTCTTTCAGTTTCTTCTGTTCCGAGGATAAACTGATTTAGTCCCCAGTAAAACACAAAACCCACCACTGCCAACAAAAACAAATCAGAAGAAAGCAACAACAACAAAAGACCTAAAAAAACCCCAAACCGCAGAGAATAGCTCCAAAGGCTTGAAAAAAACCTGATCTGTCACTTCCATCTTCTCACAGATTCACATTTCTGTCACAGTGCTACACCATAAAGGCAGCCTCACTGCCCTCCTAAGTACCACTTGGAAGGATGCCATACATTTATGTCCCAAGCTACAAGAGAAAGAAAGATGGCCGAACTGGACATTACACAAATGTGTCTTCCACTGCTACAAGCTTCTTGAACTGTGACGACTTCTCAGCACCAGAGCAAATGCACCACAAGGTATCCTATACAAGATTTTTGGCTGTCAGAGGCTGGTCTGACCAGACCAGCACCTACTGGCATTTGACCAGCACCACTAGAGATGTCCCTGGCTGCCCTAAAGCAATTTTTATCTAGTCTGACACGGGAACAGCTTCTGCGCCTTGGGAAGCTGTGCCTCTGTGTTCCTATAAGGGCTGATGTGAGAAAGGTCACTTGTCCCAGAGGTGAGTACCAGCATGGATCTTATCCCCCCCACACAGGGGAAGACCTTGACAGAAGCCTACTTTCTGCACAAGCACATTTCTGTTAGTACTCCAAGGCAACTACACATTAAATCTGTTCTCAGACATAATTAAACCCTAATGAAGGCTGGCATTTCTCCACATATGCAGCTCAGAACCAAATTTGAAGAGTCTTAGTAATTACAGTCCTCGCTGGGTCCTCAGATACACCTCACAGCAAGCAGGCACAGTCTCAGCAAGGGAGATTTGTGGTGGGGTGGGAAGGAGGACTGAGCTTAGCTGCAGCTGCCTGAACTCCTCAGGTGAAGAAAAAAATAACCCTGGTGATGCTGATCAACTTAACACAGTATTGCCAAATCAAGGAAATCTGAACCAGATATATTATGTCAAAAACATAAAACTTTCCACACTCCTCAGTTTCTATCCACTAAGCAAACAAGCTTACCATACACAACGCTTATACAACAGCATTCTCCCAGTTAAAAACAAACAAACAAACAAAAACTTGAGGGCTATCACCCAAATACACTTCCCTGTGCAAAGTTTACAGCTAGAACTTCCAACAAGTCAAGTCAAGCAATACATATGACAACAGGAATAAAGGATAGAATGTTAGAGTCATAAGGGAGACAGAACACAAACAAGGCATTTTCTAAACACAGGTAGGGTGGCACTCGTCTTCCTTTTAAATTGCTGTCCCCCCCTCACTGCCAAGTGCTTCTGACTCCCTTTCAAATCAAAATTACTTCAAGCTTCAGGCGTCTCATATTTCTGTGAAAATGTTACTTTGTCTTCTCCTTAGAAAAGACTTAGACTTTAGTAGAAAAATAAACACATTGAAAATACTTCTATGATAGACTCCTAATCTTTTTATAATATTCAGACAAGCAAATACTGCAATTATAGCAGAGAAAAGTAGCAATTAAAAAGTGTAATTATAATGTAAAAAAACATTTCATGTGGGTAAGGAAGAAAAGTACAAGCCTAAAATGAAAGTATTTAGGTATTCAACTATTAAATTTTTTTCTTCTTTTTTGCGTGCAGACAGCATGGGAGTCAATGGCTCCTTTCTGCTTATTGACAGGAGTTATTAGGAAGAAATGCACAAAAACATGACCATTTCTTTCTAGGCAATTAAGTCCTAATTATTTCTCTTTATTATGTTTTATAAAGAGAGAACATGATGCACTTTGAATGTTCCATGAGACGCAGGTAAGAAGGATTCTACACTATCAGGGATTTAAACTTATTCTGCATTATCCTTTTATTTCTTTTCAATGAAGGACCATCCCTCCTACAATCCCGTCTTTCTCTTCTGACATCCAAGCTTAAATGCTATTATTCTCCAGTAGTATTTCACTAGCATTAAAAGCCATGCCAATCTTCTGCAGATCCTGAGCTCATATACATAACAGCCAAGGTCTGGAATTAAAAGTAAAGCACTGCAAATATAAGCAATGTTTCACAAACCTGACTCCAGCAGGCACAATATTAATGAATCTCAGTCAGCGCTGGGGAAAAAAACTGTTTGCCCTTTAAGCTCTGTGACTAGATTTTGCCAATTCTGAAAGCCTCTGAATTTCTGTCTTTCATCAATTTGAGGGGAAGAAGGAAAAAAAAAAAAAAAGAAAAAAAAAAGGAGATGAAGAGAAGAGGGGAAAAAATATATATATAACCAAAAAAGCCTCTGCAGTTTGCAAGGATGAATAGACTGTCATCCACACTAGTCAGAGTGAGTTGCTCAAGGTAGGCCTACATTCATGTTTGTCACTGAAGTACACTTCTAAAGTGTACTTCTTTTTTATCTATTCAATGATCTTACAGAGAAGAATTCTTCCACGATGTCCTGACTAAATGTCTATTACTGTGAAAACTCTTACAGCTAAAACACTGGAACTGACTACCTGCAAATTCATCATGTGTCTAGGTAATGCACCTGTTCATATGAGTAAATAGGTGCCTGAAAAGAAACATGCAGGGGATCAGGACGTTTCTTAGAGGAACTAAGTGGGGCAGGGTAGGGTGAAGGGTCAGTGGAAAAGTAGCATGTTATATGCAAATTATGTAAATTAACAAGGCAAGAATTGCTTCATATGAAACTCTTCTGCAACTCAGATGGATCAAGTATTATAGCTGAAGACCTGGCATTCAGTTTCAAAACTTTGCCAGTGACATACTGTTTTTTATTCTTGAATTAAAATGTTTCTTTACATTCCACATTAGTGTTTGGACTCCACACTCCTGAAACAAGACATGAGATTCAGGGATATTTGTTTATTATTAAAGCAATTATTTTCATTTTCTTCGCATGCATACCAACATTTTTTTCCCTTTTAAAAACGTTCCAAAAATATACGAAGAATCAAAATAAAATTATGTAAGTTGTTAAGAAAAAATAGCAGTTGAAGAAGAAAGGGGAAAAACAGGTACCTAACTTCCTAACTTCTTTAAAGTGTACTTAGAAATTTTATCTTTTAATCTTGAATGTATTGTGAATTTCATCTTCTGCGACCATTAGACATTGGCTAACATTCATCTGGCGGCATTGAAAATATTCAAGGAGTCACAATAGCCTAATTCAGTTGAAACAGATTTGTGATTGATGTACTTTAGATCAGAACTGTTAAGTGAAACTCTGTACCATCCAGTATTTCTAGTTATAAGACTGTAACATTAATGTAACCACAATCAAAGCACCAATTAGGAGATTCTTCTTTTATCAGGGTAACCGAGTGTAACACTTCAGTTATGGTTACTGACAGTGTACCTTTTGTAGCAGTGCACGACCTCTGTTACTGTGAAGAAGGCAATTTCACCACTTACCTGAATTAATGTCCTCTGAGAAAAGTGTCTCTCACTCTCATCTGCAAGGTAGGCACTAATCTGCATACACACACACATTGTTCTGAGACCAAAACCATCTTTAATGAACTCCTATGTAATGGAGACCACATATTTGCATCTTGTAATTCTATAGCAACTCTTCCTATGTATGTGTTTACAGGTTCCAAAGCATACTCTGTCACTACTCAAACAGACTAGTCCATAAAATGACTGATTTTGTTGGCAAGATGAGGCTGCAGCACAGTCTAATAACTTCAAAACTGCACAAATCCCAAATCAGAGCCTTCAGAGCAGCCTTGGTAGAATTCTCAAAAAACAAAACAAAACAAAACCACCCCACAACTCTATCAACTACCCTGGATGTTCCATCACTTTCACATTCGCATACAGCTTTAGCCAGAATGATGGAGCACTGCCGGTCACACAAAACTGAATCAATTTGTCACAATTAACCATTAGAAAAAACACCTCCACCCAAAACTCCTCAAAACTCTTTTTTATTTTATCTGTCAGCCTTTTTCTGGCTTAACAATCACTGATGGACTGAAAAATGTTTCACATACAATGAAGTTTTCCTGTGAACTTAAACTTTTCTCTCCTATTGTTCCCAAGTACTTTCTGCAGTTAGATAGGCTCCAATGATATTTCACTTCTTTCACTTCTTCCAAGATTTCACTTCAGGTGAAATTCCTACCACTCTGTACACAAAGAAATCAAATAGGATATCAAAGAGACTGCATTTTTGCAAGAGAGAAAAATACAGCATTAGATGAATGCTTAAAAGTAAAATACTTTTTCACACAAGATACCCAAAGGACCTTTACAAAAGATCAAAAAAGTAGAAAAGACTTGTCTGTGAAGCAGGTTAGGTCTAGTGCTGGTATTTTCCTTTCAACGTTACATCCAATTTGCCAAAGGTGCATGTCTTCTTTTAATAGCACTTACTTTTTTCAAGTATTGTGAGAATCCTTTTTCTTTTCTATACGCAGCGTTAAGAAACTAACAAAGATAGCTTTTCAGCTGAACAGATCTTACTTACTATCAGTGAGGATTACGGTAGCATGTCATCAAGCAATATGAACAAGCTAACACCGTCCACAGGTCAAGCACCTACACTATTTGATACATATGGGAACACTGAAAAAAGGTTTAACCTAAAAGGTGAAAGATCATGCTTCTTCATCTTTATCTCAGATAAAAATCCTCTTTTCAACCTTGCAGACTGACTTCTTCAACCACTGAAACTGTATTTTTTATAGTGAGCTGCATTACAAGAGGGACTATTAAGTATATAAATCTTTTTCAGGAAAAATGGAAAAAACATGAAATTGTATTCAGATTAGGAACAGACAACTACAGACTTCTCTGTAATTTCTGCCAACACCAACAAATTACCATTGCAAATAAAGAAAATTCTTATGTGGCTTGATTAATGAATCAATTGGTTGAAAAAAAAAAAAAAAAACCTCCAAAACTTGTCACCTACGTCCTTTTCAGAATTATCTCCAGTTAAAGAAAATTATTTGTTCCATATAAAACTAATTTACTCTTTGACTTACTAAGTAACATTCAGCTATTCTGAAGTATGAGATTTTGCTCAAATATCTAAATTACAACCACTTCACGTATTGTAAGAGATTATTATCCCCAAAAGAGATAAGCAGTAGGTCACAAATCTACAGTAACCGAAATGAACACATGCAAACCTTAGATCAGGCTGGAAAATAAACAGACAATCCAAGTTACAAGGGCTGCTCCAACAGTAATACTTCCTATTTTATTATCTTGGTCCACGTCAAAGGCAGGTGCTGGTGGTACGGTAACTGAGGTTGAACCTTCCCACAAATATTGTTACACGTTGTTGCTGTGACAAGTGCCAGCAGAAGGGCACTCTGACAGAAAACTGCCTGACATGGAAGCGCAGGTGAAGCAAAGGGGTGGAACTGAATTCCCCCATACAGAAAAAATGGCATCCACTTATATTCACTGATGTTTGTCAAACATTTACAGAGACCAAACAGTGGATGTGAGCATAATGAGGTGGTGGGTGGTATGTTTCAGCAGTGATACAGTCATCACAGCTGCGAAACAGAGGGTCCCCTCCTCTGGTACAGATTTTTATGAGTGTGGCACACAGGCTCTTGTTCATTTTGTTCAGAGCTAACACAGTGAAAAGACTGAAAAACAGGATTTGCTCGATCAAATAGTATTCTCTGTATCAATTTGTGCTCTTTGTTGCAGTTTCACGGAAATAATTAGGAGGCATTACTTTCAAAGCAACCTAGGTACAGTAAGCACTTGAATTTTGTAAGGCACAGTCAACATGCTTAACATCAGAAGGTTATTTTAATCACATGAGAGAGAATCCCAACACATACAGGAAGAGCTGCAGGACATCACAGATCAGAGGGCAGGAATGGATCAAATGATGTCATGTCCTGACTCCCTGAAAGTAGTTCTACTTAGAGGGAAACAAACCTTTCAGATTTCCTGCAAACTTTCCAGCTTGGTGTTTCCTGGAGCAAAGATGAAACAGAGGGACAAACTCCAGCATCACAAGAGCTCTAACATCCACAGGAGAAGGAGTCTCATGATGCCCTGTCATGCTGCTCTTTGGACATATCTTTGTAAACCCAAATAATATAACTGTAAACTACTGAGAGCCACAAACATGAAATACAGCAGTAGTAGACACACTACCTCCAAGCTCTGGTGCAAAGGAAAGCACACTAAACATTCCTCTTAAAAGCAGACTATGGAAAAACCAAAGGGCAAAAAAAGCCTTTCCTTGCATAGCTCAAATTAGTCTGTAGAGTCTAGCAATTAGTTTTTGCATCCCTGGACATGATGCTAGAGTGTACAGAACAAATATTAAGCATTAAGTCCAAAAGTCTGGAAGCAAGTAGCAAAATTCTTAATCACAGTTATACTGATGTGCAAAGTCATAGAGGAGCAGGCAAAGTTGCACATAGTAGACTGATTATTCTCTCAAGGGGTCAGCATTTCAACTGTAAACGGAAACACTAAAATTATAAAAAATTTTAAAAAAGGGAAAACTGGGCAGATAAACTATGCCCTCAATTCTTTTATCAAGCACAGAAATAATGACACTGAAGCAAGATTTCCAACTCTGCATAAACCTCCAAGCACACTGGAACAAACACCAGCACTGCACTGCATGCACAAAGCAAGATGAATCTCACACAAACACCTGCTCTAGCAAAATCGAGGTAAAAATGCAAAACAGTCAAACCTAACCAAACTGCAAAAATCCAACAGCAAAAATCAACAGAGGAAAACTCTAGTGACAGAAAAACAACTGCTTAATGAATTGGAAAACAATGGTGCAGAAAACACGTTTCCTTCCTTAATGTTCAGAAAATATACAATTAATTATTTTTACTAGGTTATTATACATCGTTAGGGAATAACAATACAAATCACAATTCAGGTGAGCAAACATGTTGAAAAGCTGAAATACGGATTTCATTTGCAGCCTGTAAGAGTAACAACATGCAGACAAACATTTTAAAGGGCTCATCCGGGAAGTCTGGATATTATATAAAATAGGAAACAGGAAAAAAAAAGAAAAAAAAAAAACAACAAGAAATCCATCAGACCATTTCAAGGCACAGCAGATTCTCCAGTTAACAAGCTCAAATCAATAATCCATGCACACCATGAAGAACTAAATGTCAGAAACACATCGAAGGAAAACGAGCATGAGAGAATTGCTGGAGATGACAGAGGGAACACCACAGTTTAAGTGACTGCAAAACACCACAGCTGAAGGACTCCAAGCAGCAACATGATGGCTTTCTTGGCTGCAAGCCCTCCTAAGTGCAGCTAAATCCCTTCCGCATACACTCACCACATGGCCTAAAGAGGTCAGCCTCACCAGTATCAAGCTCTATAACATCACAGCCCAGGTCTTCCACACCTGAGACCCATTCTAGAAAATGCAGCTGTGGCTTTCAACCTTTGCTGCTGGTTTTGCCCACAATATTCTGAATACTTCAAAAGACTAAAGAAAAGTAAAAATGTATTATTTCACTTCTGTCTCCCACTCCAAAACTCTAATTCTTTAGGTCTCTGTCAAACAATTCCTCCTATACCAGCCTGGGTGGGAAAATCACTTGCTCAAACCAACACCTGCAGCATCAGCTGGATTAGAGGGCACAACTAACCCACTACCACAAGCACTCTTTTACTCTCAAAACCTGCAGCGGTAGCACTGCAGGAAAGCTCCAGTCACACAGCTGCATGTTACCTGGCACCTTTCAAAATCACTCAGCTTTCCTTCTTATAAGTAAAGCCAAGGTCATCCGCAACTCTATGAAGTTGTAAAGAAACCACGTTACTTAATTCACTAAGGTTACTTCAGCGGTTATTCTGCATGGGGTTCAGTCATCACTGCCTGAATCCTCTCATAATCTTCTAAAGGCAACTATACAGCTCATAGTTACTTCCAGCTGCCATTGACAACACAGTGTGATACTCTAACAGACATGCAAAAAGGTGTTAAAAATAGTGCACTGAAGTCAGAATACTCAATTTTCAGAAAAAGTATTTTCTAGTTTGAATTAAGAAGTCAGGTTCTCCTTCAAATCCATTCCTAAGCACTTCTGGTTTTGACTTTTTTTTAAATAAGAGACTATTGTTCTGTGACTACACAAGAGAAATTCTGATCAGCAACAAAATCAAACCAAACCAACCAACCAGCTTCAAACCAAATCAAACAAACATCACTTAACAAAAGCTTCATACTTGGTAAAATACAGATGCCGAGGTACCTTGCAATTATGCACTAGTAACTCTTCCACCAAACAGACTGACAGATTCTTGCATGTGACTGCATATGATCCTGTCTGCAAAGATCTCTTTGCTGAAATGTCTCATGTCTCTGCAACTTAACTGGTAGAGAAACTGCAGCAATCATCTAATTAATCTGGAGAACACAGACTGAGAACATAAGATAATCTCATATTCAGTCATGCTCTGAAATACAGCTGAAGACCACAAATGCTTTTGGAAGTAACCATGTGAATGCTACTGCTTGACTTTCTAAAGCATTTTAGGAAGCTTCAATACTACACGACTTCAAGAGGGGCCCCTCCTTCGCTATGCTGCCCAGACATACAGCAGTAAACACATTTCCAGACAGAGCTGTAACATATCAGAAATGTTTAGTTTCTAGAAGATTGCTGAGGCAGTCAGGGACACAGGTGACTTCCTATTCAATCCCCTAGTCAGGTGTAAAGACCCAAGCAGGAGCAGATGCACGATTGGAAGTGAATGCATGGCTACACAGATAGAAAAGTTTCACTTTTTTCAGCTGAGAGATACTGTTATGCAAATGAAGGATGACAAAAAAATGTGGAGATTCTGAAGCTGTTCAGAATAATTGCTTAGCAACAGCAAAAAGCAATTAAAATAGTTTTTGAGGGAATGCATGGGAAAAGACTTGTACATTAAGACAGTTGTAATTGTAGAAGGGACACTAGAATGGGTTGCCTATAGAGGCTGTGGATGCCTCCTCCCTGGAAGCATTCAAGGCCAGCCTGGATGGGGCTTTGAGCAACCTGGTCTTGAGGGAGGTGTCCCTGCCTATAGCAGGGGGTTGGAACTGGATGACCTTAAAGGTCCATTCCAACCCAAATCATTCTATGATTCTATGAAACGGCAACAGGATTATACAAGAAACAGGAACAGCATCAAAAGACAGTTCTTTGAACACTGGAGACATTGTCATAAAATGCCAAAAGAGAAAAGCTAGCAGAGAGTTCTGCTGTACATCTCATTATCCATCATGAAAACTCTGGGACAGCTAACTGTAACAGTATGGAAGAAAACAGCTTGTTCATGAAGGACAACTATGGCAAGGAGTTCTACATTGTGTTTTGAGAGTAGTGCATTTATTCTGAAATTCAAGAAAATATAAAAAACTGAACTTAAGATGGAAGATAGAGAAGAAGACAACAGAGGAAATACTGCAGATGAATCAAATTCTCAGCTTCAGAGACAAATACAGACAAGACTTGTTTTTACTAACAAAATACCTCAGCTACTCAAAAGACAGCTGGTAAAATACAAGAAGTCATTAGCTCAGGCACTGGGTGAGAAAGCTATGCATGACACAGTTACTGCAGTTGGACTTGATGATCTACATATGTCCCTTACAACAGAAGTATTTTAATTCTTTAAGAATATAAAGAACCTTGTTGCTTCAGAAGTTACTAGATACAAAGGAATTAGCATTGACAAATGAGATGTGATGTATAGCTGCATCACAATCACAAAACAATGAAGTACAAGCTTGTAAGAAGAGCAGGATTCTAAGAATGACAAGATGAGAATAATAACTGAGAGGTGCCAGATAAGTACAAATAATTACAAGATACCTGGAATACAAGGCCTCAATGAGAAAGTCTGAAGGAAATGACTTTTCTAGTCACCTGGGGAAACAAAAAGAAAAAAAAAAAGAAAAAACAGCTTAAGAAGACAACTAAAAATACTGAAAACACTGAGATCAGGTCTTAGGGAAAATGAAAAGTCAACAAAAAAGTAAATATACACACTTGCGGAGCCCTAGATCTGATTAATTTTGGAGGTACAGAATTTCTCTTCTTATCTGAAGAACTAAAGAGAGGCTAGAAAAAGCATGTAATCAAAATGATGTAAGATGTTATAATTAATTCCTGCAGGAATTAATTAGGTTTATAGATAACTCTACAATTTCACATCAGTGATACAAATTCTACAGCAGGAAGCTTTTCTTGCTTATTAAAACATTTCTAGGCTTCTTTAAGACAGGAAAATCAAGAGAATCTAGATCTTTCATCAAGGTCCTCATTTAACACCAAGTAAATAACTTGGTAGAAAGAGGTCCCTTTCTACTCCTAAGATTCTGTGCAATTCTACAAAACAGAAAGACTTCAGTAAGAAATTGATAGTACATAAAGGAAGTTGTGAGATGTGACATTGGAGCACAAGGTTTCATAATAGCTAAGGCCCTAGTAATGACCATGGCAGCCCACAGCAGAGGTGTGAAAACACATTACCCTGCTGCTCTGGCATGCAGAGCAGCAGCACATACAGTAAGAACCTGATCATGATGAGCTGAAAATAGAGTTGAGGCTGAAACAGAATCATTATATCCAATAACTGAACAAAGTTAACCAAATCCAAACACTCCACAGTGGTAATAATTGGAGAATTTGGGGCTCTCAGAACACTCACTCTGATATCCAGTTGATAACACTATATAGAGTCTACACTGCCTCTATGGCAACATCAGAGATGTGAAATCTGGGTATGATTGTAGCAAAACTGGAATATGAGCAAGTAATTTGTTATAAGAGGGTTACTTATCTGGCAAGAGGTTTTGACAGAGACAAGGAGGCATAAAAGTCATGAAATACTGGGCCCAGAATCAGAAATAAATAATGGAATCATAGAATGGCTTGGGTCAGAAGACTCCAAGGATCATCAGGTTCCAAACCCCTACCACAGGCAGGGTTGCCAGTTGCCAGATCAAGCGCTATATCGGATTGCTCAGGGCCCCATGCAACCTGGCCTTAAATACACTGAGGTACAGGGCATCCACAACCCCTCTGGGCAGCCTGAGAAGAAATCTTCTAAGAAGAAAATACTATATCAGGTGGAGAAAAAGAGGAAGGCTGGTCTTCCAATGGTAGGTGTGTGGACACCTACAAATGGAAATAAACTGACACATGGATGTCCACAAGATGTCCACAAGATGACATGCTGGACTATCCATTGGGTTTATATTCCTAAGATTTTGCAGAGTGGTGGAGAACAGACTTATACATTAAAACTTATAAAACTGTAACATTGTGATGATCACATAATGCGATTCCTTGGAATCTTCATTATACCAAATTATAAAACTGTAGATCATTATATTTGACTGCATAGGGCACAGGTTACTTTGTATGTACCATTTTCTTGTTCCAGCTATTTCCTATTACTATATTATCAATCCATAAACATCGCAGTAGCTCACATCACCTAAGTCTCCAGTCTGCATTCCATAGGGTGGAGTGTCAAACCTTGCCAGTAAAAGAAATATTTCCAATATTATTACAGGATGTGTACGTTAGTTTACATGATAAAATCCCACTTGCACACTCATCAAGCAGAACAGAGAGACAATAAAGAGGAGGAAAGTCCCAAAACACCCTGTCCCAGTTACTCCCAGACCATCACAGGAGTTCATCTCCATAAGCCCTGAGGAATATAAGAACCCAAACTATACTGTCCTTGTGGAACAAGCACTGGTGTTCTCTCTGAGCCTCAACTCTGCTGTGCAGGCATGGAAAACAACCAAGATGAGTCATGAGCAGCAGCACCGTTGAGCCTCAGTTCCGTTGAGCTGTCAAGTCTGGCATGATATATTTTGCTCTAACAGTGTAGTATTAAACGAGACACAAAACACACCCTGCTCTATAAAACCACTATGCAAGCAATGCACTGTAATCCTACCAAGCTAAATCAAAATCACTTTGACCACTGTACCTAGAGGTTAAAATATTATTAAATAAAAACAGTACTCACAAGTATTTCTGCCAATCACCACAAGAAAAGTGTTTCTGAAGAAACACTGTAGGAGTCAAATCTTCTCCATTAAACCTAACAAAGCACTAGATAGCTTGAATACTTAATCAATTTCTGTGGTGCCACTCCTGCAAGTTTTTAACAGTTTGCTTTTTTTTGTATTGAGACAAAAAGAAATCCTCCAATAATGTACCAACCAGAAGTTCTTGATTTCTACCTAATCCCCTTCTTGATAGGGGGCAAGTCATATAAAATCTCTCCTTCAGTTTGTATGTCTGTAATCAGCAAATGACACAGTACAAAAACATTTTTAGACTGCACTGAAAATTATCAATGAATATTTGCAGTGAATTCAGAAAATGTAAATTTCTACCAGCTAATCCCAAAATGTTAGATACAGTACTGGTAATGTGAAATACAGTGGAAAGGAAGAAAAAAAAAATGAAAACACAACATCTATAAGCAGAGGGAACAGCCACAACCTATCTCTTTCACCTATTTTATTTTTGTAGCAGTGACAAAATAAAATTCTAAAACAAGGCCGGTCTCCTTAAACATGCAGTTTATAAATACAAAAACAGCGTCACTCTGGAACGCACATCTTTTGACGATAATCATCTAGGAGAATTTATGATAAATGTGTAGTTGGTACATAGGCACATACAACAACAGTAATTAAATCAAACATATCTGAAGCATATTAATTATATATGATGTAAATTTTTCACTGCAAGTTAAAACAGGCTTACTGCAGCAGACAGATTTAAATATCTATAAATAAGGACTGTAAATTTAACCGTAAAATATACCACCAAACTCTCTGCACACCTTTATGGAGATGCAGGAGTTGAAGAATAATTATTTTGTTTCCTTTAAATCAAACTGAACAGCATTTAAAGTCAGGTGTGCTTGTAACACAGCAAAGAGACATTATAGTGTGCTGAGTTACTCTTCAAGGTACAAGATTAAAGTTTTCTAAGTATTAGGTAGATGACAGAAAGCTGAAGTGATATGTCTTTTTCTTTGAAATTGATGTTACATTTTTTCAAGAAAACTACAGATTTTCTCAGTTTACAGGGTTCAGAATGACTTGGGCAGTCCTACTTGCTGTAGACTCACTGAAGCAAGTGGGCATCATGGAGAGGTCAGAAGACCCTTGTAAATGTCTTTACATATTATGAGAAATGCTTTTAAAGGCAGTGAGCAATTCAACATTTTCACAGCACTACCGCAGGGCAGACCCAGATTCTCTTCACAGGCCAAGTCACAGACTGATCCTCTTAATCCACGTATGTTGTCTATCTAATCTCAAAACCAGTTCACAGGAAAAACTGTCAGTGCCTTCAGCATGACCTGTAAATGTGGTCACACAACCTTTCTTACTTCCTCCAAAATATTTAAAATTCCTGTAATTTTTCCTTAAAATAACTGCTTCAGACAATAGCAGAAAAATACAAAATTCTTCTTTGGAAGGATTCAATAACAGTTCTTTATTAACCAGACTCAACTCAACAGTGGGGTGACAAGGACAGAAAGGAGGCTGAAACACTTTCTGAACATAAGTTCTGCATTAACAATGATGCCTTTCAACCTATCAAGAAATGTAGAGAAATGTAAAACCTGTAATCTCATTGACACACTGGTATAAAAATAATGTCCAAATCAAATTTATTGAATTTTACCAGGGATTAATGTTGCCCCTTTAAAGCAATTTATTTTCTAATTCCTAGTAGAGAAGGGGAGGGAAGCTTAAAAGAGTTTGTTCCTGGAAAAAAAGGATCAGACCTTTCTTTCCAAGTAAAAATCACAAATATCAATCCTATCATCTCAGCTAACTAAGTAATCCAAAGGGATTGGACTTCATTGACATCATAACAAGCAGCGTACAAACTTGAACTAAATTTTCTTCCTCAAAGACAGACTGCTATTTCACAAAGCAAGCTTTGTGAACTGTATTCATTGATGCATCTACACAAGATGTAAACAGCAGGTTGTCATCTGCATACTTCCCTTCCCGGCAGACATCCCCAGACCTGAATGCACATGGAGATACAGAAAACAGCTTATATTTTAACAAGTTGGGATCAAAAGTAGCAAGTGCACTAGTAGGTTGAATAAGGAAAGCTTACAAAATGGCACTATAGACAATCATGCTATGTGGAGAAAGCTTACAAGGCCAAGGCTATTCTCAAACACTACTCCCAAAACCACTGGAGTGACAAAGTAACCTCAGTCTGACAAACTCCAGCTCCAATGACAACATTCCTGCAGGTGGACTCATAAGTCTGAACTACAAGACAAGCAAATTCAAAAGAACCAGAGAATGCACACAAGGACCTTTTCATCTAATTCTCCCCTTGATTCCAAAGTCCAATGCGTGATTAACCTGCACAGCATTTAGATCTACACGAGGCAAGTAAATAAACATCATCAGAAAACAAATTCTAAGTAATTTCGGTTCATTTTAAGTACAGCTTGACAATACATATTTTCAGTGTTTCCTGGGAAAACTGGATACTTTAATACCAGGATTTTAGTCTGAAATACATTTAACATGGATCAATTTAAATGTAGCACTGTGAAAAACACTGTCTATATTTTTCTTTCTCCTCCTTGTCTCTAACTTCAGAAACATTCTAATGTAAACATTGTTTTGCCATTTTGCTATATGACTTCATGTACTTGTTCAGTGTTGGAAAAAAGAACAACCTTAAAGATCAAAGTTCAAACTTCAGGTAATGTCACTGAATGCAAAGAGAAAACAAATTAATTAAACAATTAATTAATAAAAAACAAATGATTAAACCTGGAAACAACACAGACCTCCACAACCAAATCAAGGCAAAGACATCATTTACATCAATAAAATATCAAATTGTGTTGATTTCATCATTTAGACTGCTTGTTTTTTCTGTATTGCAAAACATTTCTAAGATGTGCTTGAAAACAAGGTATCAGTTTTAACTAACATAAACACACCTTCAGAGACTGAGAGGACACTCCCTTCTTTGGACAGCTCCTTCACATATCTTTCAAAGGGAAAGAGTTACATGTATTCAATACAAAGGCCTCATTCTGCCTGTGGAGCCTGGAACTGCTTCTCTTCAAAATTCCCACGAATCTACATCAGAATTTAAGCAGCACACCAAACAAATTCACAAGCAAAACCACAAGATCTCATTCAGACCTCAGCAGGAATGTCACAGTCAGAAACAATTAACAGGTCAGAAATTGGTACAGGTACTGAAGTAATTTACAAGGATAATTAGGACAAGCTTTCAAGTCTCATAAAAGATTCTAGAAGAGCTACACTTGATTTTAACAAAATGAGAAACTGAGAACTTGAATTAAAAGAAATACATGCATTTTTTAAAACTGAAGACTGATCTTTGTAAAAGGATGAAGAGGCTTAAGTTCAGTCAGGAAATAAGCTGGTTATGCAACAGCTCTCAAACTTGGGGTTCTGGTGGAACAAAAAAAGTTTCAAGCTTCGTTGTTCTGAAAGCTCCAAGATTTTACGTAAAGGATTACCCAAGACATCAGGAACTTTTTGTGAAAACACAAAAATAAATTGTAGCAGGGTATTTCTCACCAAGTTTTGCCATCCTCTTGCTTTTAAAGGGTGTTCCCTGCAGCCCAGGAGAGGCCCATGAAGGAACAGGCTGTTTCCCTGCAGCTCATGATCAACATGCAGAGCAGATCTCCTTGTGCAGTCTCGGAGGAGCCCACAGTGGATGAGGCCTGAAGGAGGTACAGCCCATGGAGAGCCCCCACCAATTAGCCTGCAAAGCATCCAGTCTGCTCCTGATGGACAGTATTCCCATATGAGAGATACCAGGCTCATGTTGGGGAGAAGGAGGAAGAGGACAAAGCAGCAGAGATGAAGAGTTATGAACTGGCAGGTCACCCCAGTTGCCCATCCCATCTGTGCTCCCCCTGGGGGAGAAAATTAAAGAGTCAGGAATGAAGGCATGAAGTTGATCTCAAAAAGAAGCAGCTGAAGTGTTTTAGCTTTGTCTTTGCTTCTCACCATTTTACTCTATTTTTAATTGGCAACAGAAGTTAAACATTCTCTCCAAGTGAAGTCTGCATTAAGTGTGACAATAACTGGTAAGTCATTTCCCTGTTCCTCTTCAGAACCCATAAGCTTTTTTATTTTCCTTCTCATCCTGTCGGAGGAGAGGCTGCAACAGCAGCTGGGTTTGTATGCAACATCCAGCCAAGGTCAACTCGCCAAACGATCTCTGGGCAGTTAATGATCTCTGCAGAGCTACTCCCAGGACCCTTCTGCCCAGCCCTGTAGTGTTGCCAGAGACTCTGACAGGGGCAGGTCTCAGCCTCTGCTCTTTTTAATTTTCATCAGGTCCCTGTTCAGCTACTCCTGCCTGGTTAGATTCCTCTGAACAACCACAGATTGACTCGTCTTCTCAGTGTAATGTAATTTGCAAAACTGATGGGCCTTTTGTCCTCCTCTGTGAGTCACTGAGAAAGATGCTGAACACAACAGGTGTTACAACACACCTCTGTGATACATCTCAGGATTTTGGACTCCAGGCAGCACATGACTCTTAACAATGAACTCTAAGCCCAACCAGCAATCAATTTTTTCTTTACCCTTCTGGTTGTCACAGAATCACAGAATATCCCAAGTAGTAAGGGACTCATAAGAATTATCACATTCAATTCCCCACACAAGACCACTCCAAAAATCAAACCCTATGTCTGAGAACACTGTTCAAACATTTAAACTTCAGCATCTTGGTGCCATGATAAATGTCCCAGGGGGCCTGTTCCAGTGCCCAACCACTCCCCCATTTCCCATACAATAACGTCCAAACTGGGTAAAAGAATACTGTTGGAAACAGTGTCAAAACATTGCTTGAGTCAAGATAATTAACATCCACTGCTCTTCATAGTCATTTTATCATAAAATAATCAGGGGGGTAGCCTTTGCAATCCTTGCTGCCAGCTACCAATCACACTGCGTTCTCTACCACACGCTCAGAAATGCGTTCCAACAGGCCTCCAAGATTTTTCCAGGGATAAAAGTTAGGCAAATCAGACTAGTTCTCAGAACTGTACTTTTCTTCTGAAGATGTATATAACATTTGCTTATCACAAACTGAAGACAACCTTCCCAAATCTGCTGTCACCCATGAAAGACTGCGCAAAGGATCTTGAAAATCCTTCCAGATTAAAACGCGATTTCTGGAATAATTATAGTATAAATTACTTATGTGTAATTGGTAACTACCCAAAATGAAAGAAAGAGAGAAACAAACAAAAAGAACATGGAAAACTATTGTACAGAATAATTTGTGGTTATTTATTTTCAAAATTCATTTACTTTATTTGTTTTTATTTCACTTATCTGTCCTATTTTATTATTGTCTTGTTTTTGTACTGCTTCTTGTCTTGTTTTGTACAATTCCAGTTGCAAACACTTTCATAAATTTAAGTGTACTATACTATACTATACACTAACTATACTGTTCTCTCTGAAAGCTCTAGAAACTTTAGACCATTCTGATCAACAAAATGTGCCATGGTACAATTTGAACTGCAATTCAACACTGAAAAATGCTGAGATAAAGTAATTATGCTGCCTATTCATTCATACTGAGGCCTTCTGTAATTGTACAGAGACAAAGGAGAAGAATCTGAACAGAATGGATTTTCAGATCATATGTGGAAAATAGTACCCAGTGTAATGCAGTTCACTCTTCCCACTGCATAAGCAATTTCCATTTATGTTTTCTTAGGCGTACTGTTCTATTTGTGACATGAACCGAATTATATTTCTATTCTCAGTTACTTGGAGATATGAAAGTATTTTACACCAAATGGACTTCCTCCAATTTTCTTCATTTCCTCTGGGAACTATCTTCGACATTTTCTTCATTGTAAAATCACTCGGTAAGTAGAAAGAAAGAGCAGAGACAGTCTGAGAGACAACACCCAGGAAAACTGAGCAACAGCAACATCAGCCTGCAAAACTGATTACTCCAGGCTCCGGATGTTGCCTTGACATAATTAATTCATAAACATCCACTCTGCTTTCATTTCACATCACAGCTCAAAGAGCAAACATTCCTAACTCAGTTTCTGTTTCACCGTAAAACAAATATTTTTGTGAAAGATGAAGGCACAGCCAACCTGAGATTTCTGGAATTTCGAAGCTACCTGAAAAGCATAAAATCTAGACTTCTTTCACTCTACCTTGAATACCTGTATAAACAGGATGCTTAGATGTAATACAAATTCTAACCAGTGTTAGAACAGAATACAAACTAACAGATCTAAAGCACTAGTAAATAAATACTCTTTACCCCAAGTTTACAGCCCTCACTTAAAATCACACACAATACACAAGCATCCATTCCAGCAGCCTCCCGGTACATGCTGTAACATATCAGCATCTGAACTACATATTGGAAATCATCAACTACAATTCTAACAAGGTAACCGGTCTTCTCCCAAACACATGCATGGTTCTTATGGTGCATGCTACAGATTACAGCTAAAATTTAATCAGTACAAATGAAAAAAATGATGGAAGAAGTCAAGAGTTATAAACACAGTACTACAGCAACAGATATGAGCATAGGATGAAGGTGTTCCTTCTAGAAAGAAAGAGGTTCTTAAATTATTTAATTCCTAAATTAGTTCTTCTCAGGTTAAAGCAACCTTGGTACTCAGACAACTCAGGAAAAGCCCTCATTTCTATGAGTTTGTACTGTTCACTTACCAAATAACCTTTTATTATTGTCAGAACAACGTTAATTTTAACACTTGAAAAATCTCATCAGACAAAAAAA
This sequence comes from Tragopan temminckii, assembly GCA_028571105.1. NCBI lineage: Eukaryota > Metazoa > Chordata > Aves > Galliformes > Phasianidae > Tragopan > Tragopan temminckii. Next base: position 27,689,983 of record JAOWBP010004700.1, read on the forward strand.
CAGAACAATCTAAAATGAGTCCAGAGGTACACAAGGAATGGTTGTCCACTACATCAACCTGCTCAGTCAACTGGCTACTGACAAATTTTACACAAGTCAGTTCAGCTCCTTTGATTCTCAGTGAAGAAAAATCAGTGCATTTTCTCATTATCTGATCATTAATGTCATAAAATGAAAATTGAATTATTTTTAAAGCTCTTCCTCTAATTCTGATTGAAGCTAACCATCAGGGGTACTGCTTGGATACAAAGGGAAAAGGGAAGCTCATAGAAAATTCATTTTTATTTTACAATATCACGCTACAAAAAACAAAGGGGAGCTTGGGGAGCTTACGCCCTCCTCCACCTCATTGTATTCTAACCCTGTGACTAAAAAAATCTCAAATCAAACAGTCATGTGGTAGCGTATCAAAAACTCTACAATCACTGAGTTGCATATTGAGATGGTTTTTGGTACAATCATACCAAGGTACCTGTTCCTGAAGTCAGCATCAATAACATTTCCAATACTTCAAAGCATTTACCGATTTTCAAAGGCATCCACGACCACCTGGTCAGGCTTGAGTGTTCCAACATCCTTACTATTAGTAAAGTATCTCCAAGATCTAGTCTGACTTCGTACTGTTTCAGTGGAAGCTGATTAGTTATATCCAGTCAATTCAAGCACAGATTGCATGCCTTCTCTTTACCACAGCTATTTTCAGTATCCTGAATGCATCTGCGGCAGAAACAATTCCCACAGTTCCCATAACCCCTGATGTAGCTTTCCATTTCAGCACTGAGCTACTGGTATGTGCTTGCTTTTATTTCAGTAACTTCCTCAGAAACACCTCCCCTAGTGTGACTGTAACAACAGCTGAGATAAGGGCTTGTTTGAGTGATTCACAGTTCACAACTCATTGTAAGATCACATGTTGCTCACTTAGAGAAGTCTGGTAGAAATCTGATGCAGAATATGGATGTCTCCACTAACTGTTAGTGCAATTTAAAGCCAATTTCAATGGTACTCCAAAATCAACAAAACTGTCAGAGCTCCTAACGTAAGAAACATGCTTCAGATGTACATGAGTCAACAGCAGCATAATTTAGAGCCTAGACCCTTCGATATCTTATAATGCAACTTATGGCCTAGTTAAAAATGAATCTAATGGGCAGCACCAAGTGGAATTCACTCACAAATACTGATACACAAAATAAAAAATATAACCAAAATAATCAATTGTTAAAGGATTAACTGTTCTTGAAAAATTCTTCCTCTGGAAGCAGAATTAAAAATGTACAAGATGATAAATCAATAAAAACTTCTTTTGCAAATATTTACAATTTTTTTTTTAATGAAAAAAAGATTCTTTTTTAATTTAATCTACTTTCCATGTAAATCTATTCAGTGCTGACAAAGAACACATGCATCTCCAAAATCTCCTTAACCATCTCCCAAAGCTTATATTCTCTGAAAATATTATATCATAACAGTGTAAGGTCTATGTTGTCTTTAATATCAGTGGATATCGTATTTGAATTAAAATTATAACCAGAAAGATAGATATGAAAAATCCCACTGTTAGCCACAGATTCATTTATAAGTACCTCCCCACAACATTTACATAAACAAATCACACAAATCAGCAACTGAAGCACACAAAGTAAGTGAACTGTTGGTACATACTGTCTAGATCATGGAAGTCCAAAGTTCTGGCTTGCTTTGGCTGCACTCAGTGGGGAATCTTCTTGGTCTGCATATGCATAGGCTGCACTGAAAGTACTGCCTCCCACTTATTTCCATGGAAAATACAAGAGATACAAATAGCACAATAACACTCTTTGACTGAGCAAATTCTCAGCTACAAAACACTATTTTTCAACACAGTCACCACCACGAGCTGTGTGTTTTTGTCAGCAATGAACAAGAGCCTGCATGTTGCACTAATAAAAACCTGCATCAGTGGTGGTGACACACTGTCACCACCATAGGAACTTACCACCCACCACCTCCCTGTGCTCACATCCACAGTTTGGTCTCCAGAAACATTCATGAAATATCAATGAACGTCAGTGGAGGCCATTTTCTCCACATGGAGGAATTGAGTGACACACCGTTGCTTCAAGTGCACTTTAATGTCAGAGGTTATTCTGACAAAGTGCCCCTCTGCTGCCATCTGTCCTGTGGCAATAACATGTAATGAAATAATGGTAGGAAAGTTCAGCCTCTACTGCAATATCATCAACATCTGCCACTGATATTGTGAGCCAACATAATAAAACAGGAGGCATTATTTTTGGAGCAGACCTCATAAAACATACATGTATATAAGTAACAAAACTTTAAAAATCTTTAGTAATTTTTATTCAAACAAAGAGGACCACAAAAACATAAAACTGGTGGGATATTTGACCTCATTTTTGTGAAACTAAAGAATCAATTTGCTTTGATGGTAGTGCCTGCAATTCTTTATGGGCTCTCAAGGTGTTCATCTGAGATCTTTGACAAAGTTCTGCTCTTCCTGAATCTCATCCTTGAAAACAGTTGTTTACAAATATACGTACTGCCAAAAAAAGCAGTGACATGAGTAACTCATAGCTGTGCAGAAAAGGATACTTTTCTCTGGTAAAAGAGGACTTATAAAGGTCTGGTAAAAAGACATCATCAAGCTTTTCAATGAGTAGAATGTCTGATATCAACCATTCCATTTGAAAATCTGCAAATTTCTTGTTTACGTCAACTTAAAACAGAGTTCAAATATCCAAAAAAATTTATCTTATTAGAAATCCCGAATCCTGCTCTCACATCCTTTTATCAAAACAGAAAGCACAGCGGCATATTTTTTGCTGTTCACAGGACTGTGCTTAGCCAATATATCACAATGCATACAATTATTTGCTACCCCGTGAGCTAGCACTGCACTGCACCCTCCCCTTGTCAGGATTTCAGCCCAAACAGCATTAATAGAATACCAAAGTTTGGTTGTTACTGATTGGTAATTGTGCCTGGGGCCGGGCCAGCCTGCTCAGGAGGAAGAGTTGCTGGCCATGATGGCCTGGGGCAGCAAGCAGCCATACGACTGGCTGTGCTGGGCCACATGCAGCCCGCAGGTCATAACTGGACATATCTGGGCTATATATTTAGCTGCGTAACAGCTGTAACAAACAGTGGCGTACTTCTGAAGGCAGGTTGCCACTTATACCTACAAAGTAAGACTACTATTTAGCCCTGTGTTTCCAGCCAAAATGTAATTCATAGTGATTAACTTTTGACAGAAATTGAACAACTGAGGAGTAACAGGAAACTGAGGAGAAGAAATTGAGCGAACCAGGCTAGTAAACGTAAAAAGATAAAATACTCTGAAATGCAAAGAAGCTATGTATACAAATCAAAGTTTAGCACCAAACTTCTAACAAAAAAAAAAACCCTTAATCGCAAGTGCATACATTCCAGCGCTTCAGGATGTACAGCAGTCAACACCTGCAGAAGCAACTTTTTCTCTCCATTTTGTCCTAATACTGAACACAGAATCATAGAATCACAGAATGGCCTGGGTTGAAAAGAACCACAATGATCACCTAGTTTCAACCCCCCTGCTATGTGCAGGGTCGCCAACCACCAGACCAGGCTGCCCGGAGCCACATCCAGCCTGGCCTTGAATGCCTGCAGGGATGGGGCATCCACAACCTCCTTGAACTTTCTTGCTGTTTAGGGCAATTACATAAACCAGGAGCATGTGGGAAGAAGAGAAGACAGAATAATAAAAGCAAAGAATTAAAATCTGTACTTACTCTGTTCGTAACACTTTATATTGTTTACATGTATCTGAAAACAACTCAAAGATGTGGCAAAAGACAGTTACAACGTCGATGCCCAGTGAATTTAAAATTATTATCTCTTAGAAAAGCTCTGAAAAGGCAATACTTAGTTTCCTTTCATAATCTACTAGCAGAATCAGGCACACATGGCTGAAAACACCATGACAGTTTAGGGTAAGGATAACTATGGAGAAATTGTTCTGGTTTACTATTATAAGGAGGATAAAAATGCTTATGAGAGATGCACCATATATCATCATACTTTTGAGCATACATTTTCATATGCTAAGTAAGATAATATCCCAGAAATTTTGATAAAATATATTTTAAAAATTAAAAATTCTGAACGGTATCTCTTTCCTAATTAGTCATGCTAATACAATTGTTTTGATTATTTACATTATCATTCCTAGCATTGAAAAGGTTATACATGAAATCACTTCAACTGTCTAGCAAGCTTATTTATAACTGAGAAGAAGATGGGTTTTGCTTTTTGTAATCCACTGACTGTCACCATGTAGCAACTGGTAAATGCACAAGTGCTAGTGACTGTAGGGATTCCAAATTAGATCAAAGTTCTGTTGAAAAACATTAAAAGAAAATACTTAAAACATGCAAAAATCTAGTTACCGTTAAGTTCTATATCTCTTCCAAGGTAATAGAAAATACCATTCTGAAGAGCTCACTCATTTGTAAAAACACTGTTTGTGAAAAAAACATCTGTACATAAGCCATTTTGTGGATAGACTATCACATCTGTGAAGTACGCCTGATGTTTTCATACAACTTGACACAATTCAAACAGAAACACATAGGCATAATAAATTAAGATTTTATATATTACATTGCTGACTTTCAATTACCATTTACCAAAAAGGTAACAAAGAACCACAAATGGTAGTTAAGATTTACATGCTATGTATAATATTACAGTGAAAAAAATCCCTATAATTAAATGTCTTGGAACACAGGATTTTTATGAGGTTGATAATAAACAAATAACATGTTAAAGTGATAAAATAGTTACTTATTTCTCATCCTTAGCTTTTTAACCACTAGTCACTTTTAAATTTTTTTCTATAGTGGCAGGAGTTTGTAACACAACATGGGTACCAACAATGAGCCAGTCATACAGAGGAAGACACTCCATCTGAATATTGTAATCTTACTGAATATGGTTTTAATATAAGGGACTCTGCAGAAAGGTCCAAACTAACCAAAAGTGTAGCTCTGTCCCACTGCAAGAGTCCACTTACTCAGCAAACATTTATTTGATAATTTATGGGCCTGCTCAGATTTAATCCAAAACTGATTTTTTCTAAATTTTGCAATGTGTCTATTGAACCTTGCTGTTTTCTGGCAACATAAATAGGGACAAAATGACAGAAAGCGAAACACTACCTGTAGGAGTAACTGCACAAGAGCATTTCTCAAAAACAGAATTACAGATCTGAAAGAGACAACTCCTTGAATGGGCAGTTTCCCAACCACCTAATCACACCAAGGAGAAGTCAAAAATACAGTCACAAAATAAGGCTAAATGGTGCCACTTTCATTCCGAAAGCAAGAACAACAACAAGAAAAAATCCTTAGTAATACCAAAATTGCCTTAAAGCTGCACGGAGTGCCAGATGACTAGCATCTGAGATTAGGATGTGTTGTTTTTCTTGTTGTTGTTATTGTTGGGTTTGGTTTGTTGGTTTACAGAAACACTTCCTGATCAAAATTAAAAACTGGCAGCAAATCCTTCCAGACTGGAATCAAAACTACCTACATTAAAAAGAGAGGCAGAACAGTAATGAAGTACTTTGGTACCTGAAGCTGGAAGACTTAGATATGTATACTATCAAGGAAACAGACTCTTCAGATCTATTCACCTTTCTCTGTGCGGATGTTTTTCCCGAGCTACAAGCTAGTATACACATTTGTAAAAAGTTATCCTTGCTACTGAGCTCATCATCTTTTGGAACTTATTTTCCACATCTTACAATGCACTTTCAAACAAATACAAAATTAGAATACAAAATTAATCACAGGCTATCCATGGATACAGGCAGCATCTTGTTCTTAGCTACACCAATGCAAATACTGAGTTGAAAATGCTACTCATCAACTGAGCCATTTTGAATTTAAAAGAGTGCAAGCATGAGAAGAGTGTGGTATATGAAGAAAGAAGAAAGAGTTACTTAGACAGATTTTGTTTGAGAGCAGTACCAAAAGGGCAATGTGGAAACTTGCTTTCAGAATAGCTTCCAAATAAAATACAGGTATGTCCTTTAGGGATGTCCACGAAGCCACAGTGGCATCTCCATTTAGCCTCCAAGTAAGCTTTCTGACAGTAACAAACATGTGGATTAAATACTAAGCATAGATATACAGATGATTCTAAATATATTTAACTCCACAAAATTGAATACAGCTTTGCATCACTCTCATGATTACAGCAGAACTACAAAGATGTAAATCAGCTGTCTTTCTTTCCTCATTAGAATTATTGCTTTTTCTAAATTCAATTGAAAATCTCTGTCTGGGGCTTGGCTAGTTACCCTAAAAACAGATCAGACCCTCAGATGCTATTTCCTACTCATGTACTGTTCCAAATTCCAGAGGATTTGTAATCCTGGGATATTCAGGAAGAAAATCCCACTTAAGGAAGCTATAGTTAAACTCAGAAAGAATGTTGTTGATAATACCTTTCACTTTCTCTAATTTCCATCTCAGAGATTTGGATGTCACTGCTCAAAATAGCCTCAGCTGCTGTTCAGGGCTTTCTAATGTCACCCTGTGCCAGCCTACTCATTGCTCTGAAAATGGCAATGTAATGTGCTCCTCTATGGGACACTTCTGGGAGCAATTAGTGGAAATGTAAGCAGAGGCCTGAAACATGACCATAACTATCAAAATATACTAAGAACTGCCTGATACAGAAAAGGTAATCTCCTACATGAAAAGATAATCATCAATTCATTATTTCTACCCTCACTCCCCAACAACAAAGCAGCACTTCAATCTTTTTGGTCATTCCACATAGAAAGAAACACATAGCAGAACATTTAGAAATGTCTTCTATTACCAACTTCCAGACATCTGTAGCACTTTGCACACAGTGCACAAAGAAGCTAAGTCTTTACACAAGCTTCAGTGGATTTAGCCAAGTCACAGAAGATTGTGAATTCTTTAAGAACAAGCTCTAGGCATCAGGCAGTTGTCCTGTAATTACACGTTTTGTATTTATTAAAAAGATAATGTTAACATTACTTTAAACCTTGTAGGTTCCCAAAAGTCACAAACTCTAGACCTGAGCTGCCTGTCCATTCAACATAAAACAGCAAATGCACCTCCCCCCACTGTCTCGACGATTTCTAATCTGAGTTGCAATGCAGCAACAATAACAGCATTTATCAGATTTAGAGAACAAAAACAAACGTTGACAGTTCCCTGGCTCATCTTCCAGTCAGAATTAAAATTCATGCAGGAAAAAATGACTATTTCTGTTTTGTGTTCTGCACACAGAGCTTAATGCGCTCAGACTTGGAGACTTCCAGGATGCTGCTGCTGAACTTCAAGCCATGTAGCTGCAGTGCGTCTTCAAATGCCTCCAACTACTAACAAGAGGCAAAAGAAGCACAGCCACCATGAAGCACAGGAGACAGGCACACCACCAGCATAGCTTGCAAGTTCTCTGTTTCAGCAAGCAGGTTTCCACATCAGACACCATCAAACAACAGCCTTTGGAGTCACCTCAACAGAGCGAGCAATGCACACAAAATACATGGCAACTGAGACCATGCTATCTTCTCCACCCCATTTCACTGTTCTTCCAATCCCAAATGTCTGCAAAAGTTTCACAGAGCTTAAAAAGCAGGATAAATCCTAAAGACCTCAAAAGGTAACAGAATCTGCTCCATACTGTTGCATGAGATTGTTCTTTTTCAGTTCCAACTCAATGCTTAGACTCTTCTGTGGTTAAAAAATGAATTTCCAAAGTTGAGGGAGGTAAGGAATAGAATTTTAGATCTGTTAAATCATAAAATACTTGTAAGTAAAAAAAATAAGCAGTTCCATTCTTAGTACATTCAGGAAATTAGTCAATTCAATGAGATAGTTCAAAATAATTTCCTCAATTCTGAGTAGTACTGAAGCCACAATACCAGTTCTAAACAGCTGCAATAATACCATTTGCAATTTGCAACTCTTACCATCCAGCAGTCAGGCCTGATGTCTGATTATTGTCTGGCAAGTACAGATTGTGATGGCTTAATTGGCCACGCTGCTCACTCTGCCTGCTGAGGGTTTAAAGGTGATGGAAAAAATGCGTAAATGGAGGTGTATTACAAAGATTATCATGAAATTCAGCATGATTAATCAGACAGCCACATCTGCAGAAATAATGATAATCATTCTTCAATTAATAATGAGCACTTGCCACAATTACAGACTTTAAGATAGAAATAAGGCAATGAGACGTACAGATCTACAACATATTGCTTGAACCACATACAGGGATGCAAGATGACCAAAATAGCTAAGTAGATCAAAATGTCTTGCAATCACAAAAACAACTCCATCATTTCAGAAGAGAAAAAAAGTTATGTACAAGGGCTGCTCTTGAAAGTAATGCCTCCCATTTCATTATGTCAGCTCATGACATCAGTGGCAGATGCTGGTGATACGGCAGTAGAGTATATCTTTAAAATCCAAAACTTTTAATGGAAAGTTATGCTCCAAGACTGGAAACTTGCTACTAAGATTCTAACTCGCCCTGCAGCATCTCTCCCTGCATTCTTTGCTGTCTCCCTTAGGTTAAAATTTAGCAGAAGTAGCTATTTTTCTCACAGTGGCCATTTGAAACCACCATACCTGGACTTCTGATGCATTTCATGTCAAAGAAAATTAAAAATGATTTTATTTGCGTTAAAACTAAATGTAATTTTCAGAGGAAGACTAATAACCCAATTTCTGCTCAAAATTAGTATTATAGTATATATAAACTATATAGTTTATAAAGGTTTACCAAAAAAAAAAAAAAAGACAAAGCTTGTTTCTGCAATCCAGGAAACCTGCTTGCTGAAACAGAGAACTTGCATCTGCCCTTAATGAACCAATAAAACAGCACAAGTTCTTGTACAAATCAGTGCACAATCACAGCTGCAACAACAGAGAAACTTCCTCTGCTGACCAAACATACAAAAATGCCATGTACTTAACATGTAGTTCTTAACAAGCGAAACTGTGTCCACATCTCTCACAATGAGGTCTTCTATTTCTGCAAGTCAGTGAGCCCCTTTATTTGTGGTAGGAAAAAAACAAACATCGTCTTATTCACACAACATGTAAGTATGAATAGATACCATCAGCATTATTAAAATACCACTCAGCATTATTAAAAAATCCAACTATAAAACTGCTTTGATTTCTTTGATAGTAAATTCAGTAAAATTCAGGCAAAGAGAACTGACAGATTCATCCCCCATGTTACAGTATCAGAGAAACACAGAACCATACGCTGCCAGGCCTTTAACATAAGACATTTATTTAGATACACTGGGCTTCTAACCATGGACAGCGAAGCAGTTCCTGTCAAAATAGTGAATCACCTGTCAATTTTTATGCTCTAAGGTTTACCCATCAATCCAGCCCATAATTCTTCAACAACTGCCAAGAGATAAAGGCTGTTGTTTTTTCTGAAACAAATGCTTCTAGATGAAATGCACATCCAGATGCATGAACTCACACAATGTTCTTTCCATGTCTCCTCCCCAGGTTCAGCAGACCCTGCTCAAAGCAGTACCTTCTAACCGTGAACCACTGCAGATAAAATCCACCATTATATCACCGTTTTTTCTTGTGGAATCTGTCACATTCACTGGGAACTCATGAATGGAGCTTCATTTATTAAGTGGGAAATTTAGCCTTCTTTGGATAAGAAGGAACAAGTGGTGATAATTATGACTTAACTTACAAGCCAGACATTGATGGATGGGAATTTTAAAAAAAAAAAAAGAGGATTAAATCCACATACAATCACACCACATACAATCCAAACACACTTAAAATACACAATACCTACAATAAAGCATGAACAGGTACACCAGACATAGTATGAAATGCATCCGTGAGACCACCTTATACACCTTGCCACAAGGATGACCCATGGGCAGGTGAATCTGAAAGGTGACAATGCTATCACGCCTTATAAGAAGGAATTCCATATTCACATGCAACACTTGAAGACAGGAAAATAAAATCATAAGAAGCACAAAGGAAGGTTTCCTCTCAGGTATCTGAGACTGAGACTGAAGGAACCAAGATTAAAGATAATCCTGGAAACACAAACAAAAGCATTTCTACCAAGACCCTAAACAAAACAGGAAACAATACTGCTGCCATCACAAAAAGCAAGGTGAAATCAGTGTATCTTCACTGCAGTCTTGCTTCCGGCATTTAAATGCTTCCTCAGAAGCAACAGTGTCAAAAATCTCATCAGTTCTGTGTCAGTGCTTGGTAAGCTATGAACATCAATAAGAAAAGATTTGGGAACCATTAACAGGAGAATTCAGAAAACACTGTCTGTGAGGAAAGCACACCACACAGTAATACTTTCAGCTGATGAGCAACAGATCAAGATGACTAAAATATTCAGGTTTTAGTCTCCTCAACAGAAAATGTGTTCCAGATATGCATCCTTGAACTTTAACAGGTAATCCATCCACTTTTTGCTAAGAAAAGACTTAAAATAGCAGACTTACTCCTTGCAAAATAAAAGAATAAAACAATCCTCCACGATTATTTTCTTCAATGGCTGTGGCCATGGGATCTTAGGCTGTCCATAAAGGACTTTGTAAAAAAAAAAAATAAACAGACTTCAGAAATTACAAAAATTTGAATATATAAAATACAAGAACAGGTACTTTCTATACTGTATGCCAAGTCCCCTTTATGTATTTAGCATTTGCAAATATCACTGCAAATATGAGAAAACTGAACTCACTGACATGCTGTATCATCAAAATGCATCAGATGGATGCTGCAATTACATATTATCACTTCCCCATTTCCCTCCTCCAGATACAATGTAAATTTTAAAGCGCGACTACAGACGTCAGCATTGAAAATCACGTGTAATTACTTACCTACCTGAGCTTAATCACTACTCCAATTACTTAATCAATAATAATGGCAAAATTCGGTGTTGATTCTGGAACCATTTACAAAACCATATCGCAGCAGTATTTGCAAGGCTTTTTACCATGGTGAAGACAGAATTACACGCTGTTTCACACTGTTTTTTCTAAATAACCTCTCCCTGCCATTAAGCTGACACAAGCTCCTCTGAAAGGGAATGAACACGTGGCTGACTACTTATGCTTCTCTGCATTTTCAGCACCTCAATATCTTCTCTCAGGGAAAAATAAAATTTACCTTCACCCTATTCTTTTCCTTGTGCTCACGCTGCATTACTTTCCACCTCACCTTTCAAGCTCTGCAGCTAGACAGACAGACCACAAAATCTGATCCTGTTTGCTCTGCATGATGAGGCCTGACGCTCAGCTGGTGACACCAATAGAAAACCCTTGTGCAACTGGACTTCCTGCCAGCTTCCAATGAAACTGCAGCCATAAATTGCTGTTTTGCATGGAGACCCTTCAATACAAGCACAGTCCCTTTACTCAAACCCACCAGTGCTTCAAACTACTTATAAACAGCCACAAACAACTGGACAGCATGCTACCTCTAAGAGATTTGGAAGACCTGATGACAACCTGTTTAAAAATGTGTCTGCTCCTTGCCCTGAAATTCACACACAGACTTGGGCACTGTTGAATACTGACTTGGATCCACTAAAACAGTGAGTGTTGCCTGGATTATCCAGTGCGTCCTCTGTTCAGCATTCTAGTACAGCTACAAAGCCAACCCAGAAAAGCAGCCACCGAGGCCTATGTGATCCTACACCATAATAACAATTTTAGATATTGCAAAAAGCCTTAAAGCAGCAAGATTTCCATCATGGGTCAGAGAAAAGCAAAGACCTCAATAGGTGGGGTGAGCAAAGGGAAAGTGCATCCCGCTGCAGGAGCTCAATCTTTCAGGGGTGTATCTGTTTGTTTTTTTTAATGCTCCAAGCCTTAATAACAGAGACGCAGAACATTATAAATACGAAATAATAACAGGTTTTTTTTGTGCACTTTCACTTTGCTATCCATTTAACCACCAACAGACTGAAAAAATATCTTTCTCACGTCACAAAAATTCTTTATCATAACCCTTGATCTCCTTCCCTATGACTCCAGATGTAAGACACCTTCAAAAGAACAGCACACACTTTTTAGTGCTTCCATAATCTTTTAATATGTAGCTTTTCCACGCTGCCGTTCAGTTCAAAATGCTTCTATCCACCATAAAGGGACAGTTCTTCCTAGTGTGCTTAGACAGATCTCTGAGAAATATTCTGTTATTTACTGCTTAAAGGCTATCACAGAATCATAGAATGACCAAGGCTGGAAAAGACCTACAAGATCATCCAGTCCAACCATCCACCTATCACCCACAGTTCTCACTAGAGCAAGTCCCTCAACTATTTTTAAGAACTAGGTTCCAGAAACACCTGCAGTCTCACCACCAATGCACCAGCAGACATGACATGATGTCCCACATCACTGAGGTACCTCAGAGGCACCGCATACATCACTGCGACTCCCCAATCTAAAATAAGCACTGATATGGGCAGACAGTATATTCCACAATTATTTTTAGGAAGATCTGCTCGCTTTTTTTCTTCAGCCAAAAATTTTGTTCAAGAAATATCTTGGCTGCAAACTACTGACCAAAATAATGAGATGCGTAGTTAACTAGAAATAATATGAAGTAGTTGGACTTGTATCCAGAACATTTTGATGAATTGCACACTGAGGTATTAAATGTGCCTAACTGCTGACACACAGATGTGTCTTCTGTAGTGTTAATTACATCTACATTTACATTCAAAACCCTAACTTGAAATACTATCATTCAGCCTTTATAGTTTTCTTAAATAAAGAAATAAAAAATCATCCAAGTCTGTGTTAAGCTAATTAACTGCTTGAGTGTTTCCTCCCAGTGAGGAAGGAAGAGTGAACTTGCACATCGCTTTCACCTACAGACAAAACTGCTGGACCTAAAGCCAGCATGGCCCAAAGAGGTTGCACACTGCAACAGGTGAGAACCACACAACTGATGTGACATTTCAAACAAAGCTTAAATCACCCAGACATAGTCAGACCAGACGTAAGGTCATGGCAAAATGGCTGGCATCTAGAAAGCCCAGATGCTGAAGCTGATCAGAACCACCACCACCAGGCACAGAGGCAGCCCTCTCCCTGCTCCAAAGGAGGCAGACAGCTCAGTCACTTCTCCTGCTCTGCTCGCAGCCCGAGCACCTTCTTGTAGGAAGAACTTGTCAAGGACTTCAGGATTTGCTCATTGTTACGTTCTAATGAAATGAAATTAAGCATGCCAAAATCTGAATGATGTCATGGCAATCTTGTAAGTGGATTACATTAATCATTTATCAGCAAGGCAAGATAATAATTGAGCGAGAGCAGAACCTGGAGTTTATCCCTATTTAGCACCCGAAGACAAAGGGTACAACAGCTCAGGATATCAGAAACACAAATAATATGCATGAAGAGGATTTTTTTAAATGTCCACTGAGATGTACTGAAATTACAATTAGATTTTTTCTATGTAAGATCTTCTATTTAACACAGACTATTACAGGAGATTTTCTTAATCGGCTAAAAGGTGACTGCACAACACACAATTAGTAGGAAAATATCTTAATAAATCTCTCATTTAAAAAAAATAGGGATCAAATTTTTAGCATGTTACAACACAACTGAAAACAAAAATGTTTCCTGAATTTTGGGAGGTTATTTCCTCACTTCTGATAGTCTTACAAGTCCAATTTTAAAAAAGCAGGTGATTGTCATGTGATCAGGCAATGCCATACAGCAAATATACCTGCTTGACAGCCTGCACGGAACAAATGCAGTAGGACAGATCTGAAAAACAGAGCCAAGGTGAGGTGACCACTGTTTCCTACACAAGGCGAGCATTCTCTGCAGCAGCCCTAGGCTCAGTGGGAGCAGCAGAGCCAGTGGCACCCAGCAGGGCCTGCTCAGAGAAAGCCCAGGCTCAGCAGCACAGCCTCCTGCTCACCGGCTGCAAGCAGAACCTTCTGCACATTGTTGTTATTTCTGAATCCCCCAGAGAAGCAGCACCTCAATTCCAATTTCAGACATGAGCAAGCCAAGCCCTACACACACTGTGTGCGCACCTTCTGTCTCAGACGCCCGGTTTGAGCAGAGTTTAGATCAGATGACATTCAGGGATCCTTTCCAGCTTATATTATTCCTATGACCATAAAAGAGCTGGTGTAAGAAAGCTGTTAGGAGAAAAAATTAAAAAACCCACAGTTTCCCACACACATCCCACAGACAGTGCCACCTTCCCCCCCCAGCAGCAGAGACAGCACCTACTCTCCCCGAATCCATTGCGTCAGGCAATGTACTGAAAACAACTGGTTCTGTCTGCTCACTAGATCTAAAGTGCATTATGGAGAACATTAGCTTTTATTTCAGCCCAGGGAAGACCCAGACATAGACCTCTGCCTGCTACTGCCTCCCCCATCAACTAATACGAATGTCAGTTCATTTTTTAAAAACACTTTTCTAACTAAGGTTTATCTAGGGAGTTGGACTCGATGATCTCTTGAGGTCCCTTCCAACCCTGAGATTCTGTGACTCCATGTGATTCTACTTAAGACCAGAGAAGCAGCACAACTTCAAACCTGATCAAAGTCCCATCAGAATACACGTTATACAAATGCACAGTGATAGCAATGCTGTCATCACAAACTCCAACTCACAGATCAGAATGAGTTATAAAAAAAAGAATAAAACCTTAGAAAAGCTTAATAAATTGAAAAAATAAATTAGCCCAAGAAGGATTCAGCCCAAAAATCCAAGGATGTGCTGTCACATCCTTGGAATCTGCCATGTTTACCAACAGATTTTTCATGATGTCTCTCACTCTTAAATCTCATTTTGATCTCATGTATGACAAGGTGGCTGCTGACTTACAGAGGGTAGTTTTTACTAAACTGTTCATTTAAAAAAAAAAAAAAAAAAAAAAAAAAAGCAAAAAATACTTAATTGCTGGCTTATGAGCAAGATTTGATAGACCAAACAGATAATCTATGATGGCATGGGAGACGGGTATATATCTAAAAATGACTTTAAAACATCCCATATATTTTAAACATTCTGAATAGCACAGATTTCACAGATCATCTCCTTTTGCTGAGATACAGAGAAAACAGAAATTCCTACCGTGGTCTACCTCAACTAGAATTTTCATTGCTTTAAATACCCATAATCCATTTCTTCCACTAGTTTCCTTTCTGATGTTTCTGTTCTGATGTCCACTACTTATCAGCAAACATTTCTTCTTGCAATCTTATTAGATGACAAAAAATTCTTAAGAATAACGTCTAAAATTACACAGATCATCATCTAGGGAACACCTTTTAGGACATGATCCTGTCACTACAACAAGATGGACTAGGTGGACATAACACAGCTGCACCCCTTTTCTCAACAGCATCTCCCTACAGGCTCCTTGAAACCGGTCTCACTTTCTCACTGCTTACATCAGGATGAATCCTTCTCCAAAAAAGGAGTCTGTTCTGCAGCCCTGGAGTGCTCTGAAGGAAGTCCTCTGCCACCTGCAACTGCTCCTTGTTTCAGTTCCCATATGCATAGCAAGTGCTGATCAGAATGAGGACAGGGATCACCAAAATGGCTGTCTATGTGGAAGCAGCAAATAAAGATTATTCCCCAGATCCTTCCAGTAAAACAACAAACATATGACTTTTTTTTTTTTTTTTTTAAGAGCACAGTCTCATGCAGTGGAAACAGAAAAATACCATTGCACTGCTCTGAGCAGCTGGCTTATCAAATCAGTCAACGGTATGAAACAAAACAATCAACCTGTTCTTCAAAAACCTTTAACCCCTACACAATGCATATTGCACACAATCTGTTAGAAATAATGAGCAGAGGATTGCTTGCTAGATCTCTGATTAAGCAGAAATCTTCATCTTCTGTAAAATGAGAAAACCACATTCAAAAATGCATTACCAGAACATCAATGATCGACTTAAATCAACAGTAATAGGATCTCATTCAAAGTTAAGCCTCAATTAATCTAGCTGCGTTGCTTATGGACAATGTTTACTACGCCATCTGAAGTGTCTCTATCATTTTAATTTTTTGGCAGGGGGCGAGGTAGAGGGAAAAGAAAAGGTCTAATTCTTCTAATTCATAATCTAGCATAAATCCAGAACAGCTACTGTCAATAGCCATCAATTCATACGCTGAGCAAAGAAATGCGAAATTGGATCTTTAAATGTTGAGGCAAACAGACACAAGCAGAAAGCCTGAGCACTTGCTTTGGTTTTCCTACATGACTCCAAAGCTTATTCTATTTTTTAAAGGGATTGCTAGCTTGGATACTAACCCTGAAAGTACACAGATGCATTAACACCCCAAGGCCAACCTTCTCGGCCAACATTTCTGGACTTACTGCTCCACTTCCCTGCCTTATTTGCCACAAATACTAATGCACACTGAGATGACCTCAAACCAAATAACTAAAATACTGCACATGAACAATCACACTGACCTATTAAAAACACAAAACAAGAAGCTCAGCAAAAGACCCCATTTTTTTGTACCTGCATGTTTTTCACATGATTCTAGAGCTCGTAAACACTGCTTCTAAGAAGTGAAAACTAACTGTGCCTGAAAGATTGGCACAGCTGTCATACTGCAGGCTTTCTGAGTTTAAGAATGCAAATGCTGTACATGACTGTGGTCAAAATGGTATCAATTAAATCAGAAGTCAGTTCCTTGCCCAACTAAAATGCATTTATAACCAAAGGGCCAATCTGTGCGTATCTTTATTTCCACAGGCTTCTGAGAGGCCAGCCTTGTGTCTGTTACAAGACAGCTCAACAGCCTAAAAAGCATTTATATTTTAAGTAAAGACGATGTTTTAATGCAAGGCGAATGCTTCAAGATGCAACTCACAGTGCCCAAGAAAAACTTGGACCAATAAACAGCATGACCTGTACTACACAGCCGACCTTGAGTTGCCATTACTTTGTGAAAATCAGGTTGGCCTCAAATCTCACAGATCCCCCAACTTGGGTCACACCGTTCCAAGGGAGGCAGGCTGCTTTTGGCTCTGTTTCACGTTTCAGCCATTGAACACGCAGAGTGCTCTTCCCAAAGTGCATCAGGATGATGCATTTTCTGCTCTTGTCTTTTCCACGGTCTCCCACCACAGCTCGCATGACACTCAATTTCTGAGTATAAATATGCACTAATGCACCGCAGAACCTTCAGCCACCCATCACCTTCATGCACTGAGCTGCCGGGCAGCTCCTCCCCACCACCTGACACGGCAAAATGTAGATGCGTCCCTCGCTTTTTGTTATCTGCACATCACTAAGATGCAACACACCTAGAGAGCAAGCAGGTTCTTTGTCAGTGCCAGTGTCTAGGAAAACAGGGTGCCGCTGCCTGTTTCGGCCGCGGGGCTGCAGAGGCAGGTGCAGCCGGCTCGGATTCGACAGCAATGCAGCAGAACCTGAGGTACTGTGACAGGGATATTTTCCAGGGCAAGCTGCTGGAGACCCGCAGGCCGCATCCACAAAGCAGACGCAAAATCGCCGCGGCACCGGGCGAGCTCCCGTCAGCGGGCACAGCGCGATGGGTGCGCACCAGGGAGCGGAAACGCAGTATCCCTGCCTGCCCTGCACCCGCAGCAGCTCCGTGCACGCACGGCCGGCACGCATCCCTCCGGCTGCTCTGCAGCGACCAGAGCAGCCGGGTCTGAAACCAACTGCAATCCTACAGCCCCTTCTACAGCAGATTTCCCAGCCGAGGCCCGAGCTCCCGCGTCTCCTACGAGGCAGGTTTATGCACGAGGGCGGCAGCACAGCCCTGCCCGGACCGTCCCCGCTAACGCTGATCCTTCCAGAAAGAGCCGCAGCGCGGGGGGCCGCCGCAGCCCGCCCGCCGCCCGCCGCTCCCTG
>JAOWBP010004700.1:27722591-27739352 GCA_028571105.1 Tragopan temminckii
TGCCCTTCGTGAACCCATGCTGGCTAGGCCTGATCCCCCAATTGTCCCTCACATGCTGTGTGGTCTCCCTCAAGACAGTCTGCTCCATAACCTTCCCTGGCACTGAGGTCAGGCTAACTGGCCTGTAGTTCCCCAGATCCTCCTTACAAACCTTCTAACCCTTCCTGTAGGTGGGGGGCCTGAAACAGAACACAGTACTTGGGGTGTGGCCTCACCAGAGCTGAGTAGAGAGAGATAACCACTATTTCTGATACAAGCCAGGATGCCATTGACCTTCTTGGTCACCTAAGCACAGTGATGGCTCATGTTCAGCTGAGTGTTAGCGAGCACCCCCAGTTCCTTTTCCTCAACATGGTCTTCCAGCTACTCTGCCCCAAACCTGTAGTGTTGCCTGGGGTTGTTGTGGCCAAAGAACAGGACCGAGCACTTGGTCTTGCTGAACCACCTCTCTGGCAACCTGTTCCAGAGTCTCACCACCCGTACTGTAAGACACTTCTTCCTGATATCCAATTCAATTCTCCTCTCTTTTAATTTGAAATCATTTCCCCTTGTCCTCTCACAACAGGCCCTGCTAAAAAACTTGTCCACTTCTTTCTTATAGGCCCCCTTTTGGGCTTCAGATGCTGAAAGGCTGCTACTGGGTTTCTTTGGAGCTCCTCTTCCCCAGGCTGAACAGCCCCAACTCTCTCAGCCTTTTCTCAGCGGGAAGTTGTTCTATCTCTTGTGCATTTTTGTGTCCCTCCTCTGGACACTCTGTAACAGGTTATCTCTCCTATACAGAGGACTCCACATCTGGATTTGGTCTGTACTCCAGGTGAGGTCTTGTCACCGTATAAGGGCAGAATCATCTCCCTTGATCTGCTGACTGTGCTTCTTTTGATGCAGCCCAGGATACAGTTGGCTTCTGGGCTGTGAGGGCATGTTGCTGTCTCATATTCGTCTTGCCATCCACCGGTATCCCCACATCCTTTTTGGCAGGGCTGTGCTGTGTCCTTTTGTCCCTCAGGTGATAGTGGGAGTTGCCACAACCCAGCTGCCAAGCCTTTGCACTTGGATTTGTTGAACCTCATGAAGTTCACCAGGGCCTGCTGCTCAGCCTGATTAGGTCTCTCTGGGTGGCATCCTGTCCCTTGGAACTGTCGACTGCACCACACGTCTTGGTGTCATCTACAAACTTGATTCCATTGTCAATGTCATTGATGAGGATATTAAAATTCATTAGTCCCAGTAATGACATCTGAGGGAAACCACTTGTCACCGATGTTCATCTGGACATTGAGCCATTGACCACTATCCTCTGGGTATGATTATGCACCCAGTTCCTTGTCCATCAAACCATCCATCAAATCCATTTTTCCTATTTGGAGAGAAGGATGTTGTTGGGGACTGTGTCAAAGGCCTTGTCAAAATCCAAGTGTCTCTTCCCTTGCGTGCTGATGCAGTTATGTCATCATTAAAAGCCACAAGGTTGGTCAGGCCACACTTGCCCTTGGTGAAGTCATGCTGATTGTCCCAGTCTCTTCCATATGCCTTAGCATAGCTTCCAGGAGGATCCTCTGCATGATCTTCCCTGGCATAGAGGTGAGGCTAAGAGGTTGGTAGTTTTCTGGTCATTCTTCCTATCCTTTTTAAAAATGGATGTGATACTGCCTTTTTTCTAGTCACCGGGAACTTCCTCTGACTGCCATGACTTTTTCAGGTATCGTTAAGTTTGGCTCGGTGGCTGTGTCAGCTAGTTCACTCAGGACTCTGGGATGCATCTCATCAGGACCCATAGACTTACAGATGTTCAGGTTCCCTAAGTGATCACGAGCCTGATCTTTGCTTGCAGTGGGAGGAGCTTTTCTCCCCTAGTTCCTATCTCCTGAACCATCTACTCAAGGGCTGTGTTTAGAGCCCTTAGAGTTTAGAGTTTATAGTGAAGCCTGAAGTTTCTCCTTGTCTGTTGTTAATAGCCTGCCTTCATTACACATGAGGGAGATATGACCTTCTGGACTTTCCTTTTCCAGTTGAATTACCTATAGAAGCCTTTCTTATACTTCTTTGATCCCCTTGTCAAGTTTAGTTCCAGTTAGGCCTTGACTTTCTGGACACCATACCCTACACAGCCTAGCAGCGTCCTTATAATCTTTCCAGATTACCTGTCCCTGCTTCCACTGCCTGTGCATTTGGTATAGTGTAGATTCCCTCCAGAGAGAACTGGCTGCATAAAGATTGGGAATATGCCTTAAAAGACATTTAAATGTTGACTTTATTTTTGTTAATGATCATAATCATTGGATATCATCTGACTGTAGGGTGCAGGAAAGGGATTGTTAATTGTGTTAAATCATCTCGTTATTACCTTTTCCTTTTTTTTCATATGAGCAGATCAATGTCAAAGACAATAAGCATGCCAAATATATTGAAAATCACATTTCGACCAATGACATGAAGGCTTTCGTTTTTGAGAGTCAAGAAGATATGGAACTGTTTCTTGTGGAGGCAAGTAGGCATTAATTTTAAAAACTGATGAAATATTGGTTTAGGAACCACATACTTTGGAATCTACTGCCATTTTAGTTGTAGCTGCATAAAGAAGCAATCCGTGTTTTTTTTCACTTGATGTACCCTTGAAGACACCTGGACATTTCAACTGGTCTGGAAGGGAGAGGCGTGAGACTCCACCTGTGTTTCCCAGCATGATTAAATTCAGGATCTGGAGCCTTTAGCAGAAAATATGTCAGCTTTCCTCTGTGTACCATGTTGGATAGTAAAATCCATCTACTTTTGCTGCTGGTTGCAGCAGCCTCTTCAGTTAGGGTCCTTTTTCAACAGAGTTCTGTCTGGAAACTGTCAAAGCATAACATAAACTTTGTTTGATTATACACTTCCCAAATTAATAGAGGGATGGTAAGTCTGTATTTATTAATTTTTGTTTGGTTAGATCAGTAGAAAAGCTTAAACAGAGTGTTCAAAGATTTCCATCCAGAGTAAGTAATAAGTAATATTTTCCAATGTGTAGACCAGGTGGAGGGTTGCAGGAATATTAGGAAAATATTTCTTGCTAGAAAAAGCTTTTGTCTTCTTTGACAAGGCTGTAATCATTGAGGAGGGGGAAAAAGTACTCAATACAAGGAAATGGCAAGAGCAGAATGCTGCTAATGCAGTACCAAGGATTTCTAGTACCTCTTGACAAAATGGGTGAGAGTACATCTTTCTTGAGAAGGCAGTGGTCCAAGTAACAAATCAGGCTAATTATTTTCCTAATGCTGCTCATTCCTGGAGCGGTGGGGTAATTGCTCCCATTGAGAGCCAGATGAAATAGAAAAAAGCCACAGGACAGGACATTAACTATCATAGTACTTCTTAGCCGCTCTCCTCAAAATAGTTTGATTAATGATAAACAATTTAGCAATTTTTGAAGGCATATACATCCTTCTCAGAAGCTAGTCATTTTTACGTAAGTGAGTTGTTGTTTGAGGTTCTGGGTTACTTTAACCAGCTGAGCTGGTCTTTCATGTGTGTACTCAATCTTCTCTGTCCCATTAAGATGAGAAGCTTTTTACAGCCTCAAGCCTGTTATCTGCCATTGTCTGTGCAAAATGGATGTACAGCCGGAAAGAGAGGGCTTGTTATTACATCTGTACAGACTAGCATCCAGCTTAGCTATTAAGATTGAGCACCTTGCTCTAAATTTGAACAATTCTGTTATTACTAATGCATAGTATTTCTGTGTACAAAGATAAGCTTTTGGAGATCTCAGTCCTGCCTGAACAAGTGCAGATTTTTGTCGGTTCTTCCATAAGTTAAATCAGTTTAAAATTAGTCAGTTAGTTTAAAATAAGTCAGAATTCTTCAGAATAACATATGGTCTTCATATAGTAATTTTTTCTGCTTGTTTTAACTGAATAATATAATCTGTATTTAGTTGCGTGATCGTCAGAAACTAAGAGTGAATGCTGTGTGTGCACCTGATAAATCGTGTGCTGAAACCTTACCTTCAACACCTATTGAAGAATTACAGTACGTATCAGATTATTTTGGTGGGAAAGGTTCTAAATGTAATGCTTCCATGTATTTGCTATGTATTACCCTCTCTTACGAAGAAAGGCTGAGGAAGCTTGGCTTGTTCAGCCTAGTTTCAGGGAGACCTTATTGCAGCCTTTATTCAGCCTTTGTTGCAGCCTTCATTCAGTATATAAAGAGAGCTTATGAAAAGATGGAGAATGACTTCTTAGACTGTGTAATAGTAATTGGACAAAAGGGAACAGTTTTAAACTAAATGAAGGGAGATTTAGGTTAGATGTTATGAGGAAAGTCTTTAGAGAAGGCTGTGGAGCAGGTAGCCCAGAAAACCTGTGGATGGCCCCACTCCTGGAGGTGTTCAAGGCCAGGTTGGATGAGGCCCTAGATATGGTCCTGCCCAAGATAATGTGGTTGGAAATGGGTGATCATCAACGACCCTTGCAGCTGAAGCCATTCTATTATTCTGTGATCTTGGTATTTTTCATATAAATTGAATTCTTACCAATTCAGTTCAGGATTAGTGGGACTTTTCTGACCCTTCACTGACTTCACCTTACTTGTCTTCCAGATTTTGTGATGCTTGCTTTTTTTTTTTTTTTCCCCTCTTCAGCCGATATGGATTTTTCTCATATTTACGAGAGTTGTTTGATGCTCCTCTTCCTGTGATGAGCTACCTTTGCTCCCAGTATCATGTTCATGAAGTCCCTGTGGGAACAGAGAAGACCAGAAACATGATTGAAAGGGTGAGATGTACTGAATAGCACAAAAATCCCTGTCAACTACAGATTTACTTCTGAAATTCTTTGGCAAGACGATGTGGAGAGAACAGAAAAAATGAATTTTCTTTCTATTTGAAGTTCAGAAGTGAGAATGGTTTGTGGTATACAAACATGCTGCAAGACGTAACAAATCCAGTCCACTTAAGACTTCACAGAAAGTTAAATGAGTTTCACCTGGGTCCCATTCAAGTCACCCTGCCCCATGAAATGTTTAAAGCAATGATTAGGAAGCTGCTTCATAATTTTTCTACATCAGATGTTCAGATTATGGCCACTACTGCTTTATAATTTCAGATAAAATTGATAACGATGAACGTCATAAAAAGCTTTTGGATTCTTAGATACAGGCTAAGAGTTCCTACTCAGAGTCATTTCCCTACCTTACTCTTTCATATAGTCTTCCAAGCTTATCATTGGTGGATTATGATAGGTAACATACATGGCTATTTTCAGCTTTAGTCCTTACTCACTTACCTGTTCATACTCGGTATCTGTTTTATACCTTTTTACAAGGAATGAACTCTCCAAGTAGAAGAGTGCTTCTTTGAGTTGAGAACAGTAAGAGCTGCATTTTTGAGAATCTCATGTAATAAACTTTTAAAATAAATAACAGATATTTTTTCATGAGGAAAGCTGTTGGTTCTACTTTTTTTCTGTTCCTCATACTTTGAGAATGAGGAAGAATGTAAAATTGTGGAGAGTCTTAAGTGAAAACCTTTACACAATGCTTTTTCTGAGCGTTGCTTATTTTTTTTAGAATGGCAGTTCTTCCATCTTCCTGCTTATTACCTGATGAAGCAGATATCTGTATTATAGGTCCATGAATTACATTTTATAGGCCATTCAGATTTACTCCGTATATTCTCTGTCCTTTCCAGAGCTCTGTGAACAGCAAGTAAGAAAATGATTGATAGAAGGGGAAAGATAAGCCAGTATTTATAATGTGTTGCGCTTGACATTTTCTGTCAAGCTGTGGGAAGTTCTTCTTTCTGCTTTTATTACTTTTCATTTTGTTTCATGTGTCTCAGATAAAGTTTTAGTTTAAAAGCAGACTATTTTTAGTAGAGCTGAACGCATAGAAAAAGTATTACAACAGAAATATTGTCAACTGTCGTGTGGCTGTAAAGCAAAATAAATGATTTTCAGTGTCCAGGAACCAAATAAGCAGTGTTTCAGGTGCTTTTTTTTATATAGTCTGAAGAAAAAAAAAAAGAAAGTACTTAAATTTATTTTGTCTTATGGAATCTTTGCTATTACTGATTTTCTAAATACTTCATGCTTTTTAAATACTGCATTGCCTTACATTATGATAAACATTTCGTTACTTGTAATATCCTGTTCAATGTGAGTAATTTATGATCAGCAATTCAAATACTTTTATACTTCAAACTTCTTCACACAGATGTTTCTTAACTGAAATTGATGCTTTACAGCTCACCCTATCAAGTATTTCTTAAATGCTTTTGCTTTTCAGATATACCAGCTAAATTTTCATGCAGTTACACCCAGAATGAGCCTTGTTTACGATGCAGTGAATAAATACACAAGTACGCAAATATTAATAGGCTTTATCAAAGCGCATTTATTTAATATTGCTAGAGAAATATGTAAAAAAATGTAGTAAGTTAGAAGTAATCCCTGCATCAGAATAATCAGAAGATGTTTAATTGGTAGTGGTAACATAGGCTATGTCATATCTTAGCACTTCTTTGTTGACTGTTCTAAATTACATGATGGCTTGTTAACAAAGGCTTGCTAACAAATCAGAATTTTGCATGAGTTGATCTTCTTTACTTTAGATTTTAGCTAGTTTATTCCTCACTCTGAAAAGCATTGCCTTAAATAACACTTCGGTATGATTAATTTTTTTTTTTTTTTTTTTTTTTTTTTGGGTTTTTTTAGGTTATAAAAGAAACTAAACTTAAGCAAATTTACACAGCAGAAGAAAAATATACCATTAGGGTATCCATGTATACAAAATTAACCTTTTCTACTAACATGTGTCTGAGGCCACCCCAGTTTCTCAATTGTTCTGTGGATGCAGATGAAAGAAGACAGCTGGAAAATCAGCAGCAGGTAGGAATATCAGTATATGTATGATAACAACTACTTTTGTGCAGTATTTGTAGCCAGCTTGCATGTATCTGTGTAATAGGTTTATGGTAAAAATGCTAATGTGTTTTCTCTTATTTCAGAGTATCAAGCATATATTACAGTCATTAGATAAGCAGTTAATGACATTGTGTGAGAGACAGAAGCATCTGGAATGCAGAGACAATGAGCTACGGCAACAGAAGAAGGAGCTTTTGGAGAGAGGAAGCAGAAGGAAACAGCTGGAATCAAAAATTGCTGTGAAGTATGATAGGTAGGAAACAATCCTATGCATGAAATAGGAACAATTTTAATAGGAAGCCAGTATACAGTTGTTATTATTGTAATGTGCTTTTAACCTAAAAAAGTAACCAGTACTTGAGTGTCAGATATAGGTAGACCAAGAGGATGCTTAGAAAGGGAGTAGTAGTTAAAATGCCATATAACAATAGCCTAAGTACTTTCCTTTAATAGTATCATAGGATTCCAGTGAAAAGTCATTGCACTTTTACTCAGTTACCAAAGCCTTCTATTTTGGTAACACTCATCTTGACACACAAGGAATCTTAGTGGTATGAAGGTCAAAGGCAGCTTGATTACAAAGAACGGTGGAGTTCAGGATACTTAGGGGAGAAAAGATGGCAAATAGTTCACAATGCTGTACTTTGAGAGGACAGACTTGGGCCTTTTCAAGGATCTTCTTGGTAGTGTCCTATGGAATAAGACACTGGGGGGGGAAGGAAAAGGAGCCCAAGAAAGCTGGCTAATATGCAAGCATCACCTACCAGGAATGTACACCCCAACAAAAAAGTCAAGACATGAGACCTACATTGATAAAGAAGCTACTGTCAAAACTCAAGTATGTGGTTTGTTCCAAAACTAATGCCTCCTGTTTCTTTTCCTGGAAACTACAGCAGATACAAAGAGCAGAACACTCTCAGGTAGAGCAAATTCTCAGCTACGAAACACTATTTTCCAACATGCCAGCGTTAGCTATACATCTTTGCCAGCAGTGCACAAGAGCCTGCATGCTGTGTTCATAAAAATCTGCATGGCTGTCTGAAATGTGCCTTGTCTTTCATGTTACTGTTTCCACTGCTGGAACATACCATTCTCTACCTCCCTGTGCCAACATCCACTGCATCAGTGAATGTCAGTGGGTGCAGTTTTGTCAGCATGGAGGAATTCAATTCCGTCTCTTTGCTTCATTTGCACTTCCACATCAGATACCGTTTTGTCAGACTGCCCCACTCACTGCTGCAGTCTGTCAAAATGTAATGGATTGTTGGGGAGGGGTTTCAACCTCCACTGCCATGCCAACAATATCTGCCTTTGATGCCACAGTCCAGCGTAATAAAATAGGAGGCATTCTTTCTGTAGCAACCCTCATACAAAAAGGAAGCATGGAGAGAGTGGAAGTAAGGATGGGTAACCTAGGAAGAATACAGAGATACTTTATGAACATATGGGGAAGCAATTAGGAATGCTGAAGCTCAGATGGAATTGATTCTGGCTAGAGAACTCAAAGTGCAAAGTAAAGGATTTTACAAGTACATCAGACAACAAGGTGACATGGGCCCACTGCTGAATGAAATGGGAGTCCAAGGTACCTGGTAGAGTGTAAGGCTGAGGTACTGAATACCTTCTTTGCCTCAGTATTTACTAGCATGATTGGCCTTCAGGAATCTCAGGTCTCAGAGAGCAGAGTGAAAGTCTGGAGCAAGGAAAAGGCACACTTGGTGAATGAGAATCAGGTCACGGAATACATGATCCCTAATGCGATGCACCGTGCCCATGAGTGATGAGGGTGCTGGCAGATGTATTTGCAGGTCCACTCTCAGTCTTTGATTGATCATAGCAGTTAAAGAAGTGTTCGAAGACTGGAAAAACAAATGACATTTCTGTCTGCATGAAGCAAGGGTACCCAGGGAACTGTGGGACAGTGAGCTTTACCTCAATCCTTGGGAACCATTTTCAGGCAAATGAGGGAGAAGCAGAGCATCACAATTAGAGTAGATTCTCCAAGGAGTGATCAATATGCTAAACTTCTTTAATGAAATGAGCAGACTCATGGATGAAAATATTGTCTTCCTCTCCCCATAAGATTCTCATAGCAGACTGTTGATATATGGATTGGATGGGCAGACAGTAAGGTGGATCAACAAGTGGCTGAACAACCAGGCTCAGAGGGCAGTAGTCAGTGGTACACGATTTTTTTCGTAACTTAAACTGACACTGAACACAGACTGACATAATTACCTATATTACCTAGTCTATAATTACCAGGGTCTTTCTTCTTGTCCTTCTTGAAAATTGGAACAGTGTTTGCCAGCTTCCAGTCAGCTTCAGTCCTCTCCAGATTCCCAAGATTCTTGAAAAATGGTTGAGAGAAGTCTCACAATGACATTGATGATCCCTCTAAGTACCCTAGAATGAATCCACTTGGGTTCCATGAACTTAGCTGCATCAAGGTGGAGTAGCAAGTTCTGCTCAGGTTCAGAGCTGATGGGGAAAATTGATCATTACCACAGCCACGGTCCTTCAAGTTGGGGCACCTGGGTTACTGGAGCTCATCATCAGTGTTGAAGACAAAGGCAAAGAAGGCATTAAATTTCTCTGCTTGCATGCATAGCTCTTGTGTTACTGCTGGTGCATTAAACTGAAAAAAGTGTTCAAAAACACCAAAGTGGCCATAGGGCTGTAGGGATGTTCCTGAGGGACCAGAGCCAACTGCTGTACAGTCACAGTGGCCAAGTAGCTGTGCAGAGTGTTATTCTTAAAACTGGATGTGAGCTTAGCCTCAAAGCCAGGTTTTGATCTCAGGTGTCCTACATGTGTACGTACATATACATTTATTGTCATGCTGTTCAACTAGAACACAGAATACTGCTTGAGGGCAGGAGGTAGATCCTCCAACTGAGCAAATACTGATTAAATCGTTCTCTTTGGAAGAAAATAATTGCACTCTTTAATTTTGCAAAAGGGAAATAATTCTTACACGGTGACGGACAAGGATTTTACAGATTTTCTTGCATATTGTGGATGCCTTTCACTAGAGATGCAAATGAGTTAAATAATGCCTTGCACTGAATATAACTTTCTAACTATTCATGTTTCTAATTGAAGTGATTACCTGAACAAAACTGTATGTAATTTTAAAGGTAAGTTACAAGAATCATTAAGGTTGGAGAGGGAACTTGAGGTGATCTGTAGTCAATATTCTTAATGCGTGGTCGGTGCTGAAGACTGTCCTTTCAGAACTGAAAACATTTGTGGAGACTGCACAAGCTGTTTGTTTTTAATGGAGGAAAAAATTTTGAGCGTCATCCTCCCTGGACAAGCTTCACCTTAAGTCCACTGTCTCTCATCCTTCCAGTATGTTTCTCTTGTGAGAGCCTGATTCCATGCAGTCTATGACTTCCTGTGGAGGAAGGATGGTGAGAGGTTGCTTTTGGGTGCTCCTGAAGCTATTCTTTTCCAGGCTAAACAAGCTAAGCACCCTCATCTTATTCTCACAGGTCTTCTGCTGTAGCCAAACCTAAGTGCAGCACTTACTTGTGATCTAATGAGTGCTCAACATACTGAACACAGAGGAAAAATCTCTCTTCTCATGCTTGTGTTTTTGCTCCTGCAACCAGGACACACTGCTGGCTTATGCTCAGTTTACTGTCAAACGTGTATTATAGCTGCTATGATCACTTTCTTCCCAGGGAGAGGACTTAGAACTTGGCCTTGCAGAATCTGATCAGCTTTCTGTCCGCTTTCTGTCCAGCCTCATCAGGTCCCTCTGAAGAACAAACAGGCTGCTTCCCTGCAACTTAATGTTTTCTGAAAACTTGACAGGAGTGCCTTCTGTTCCTCTGTTCCACCAGGTTACTGGCAGAGATTTCGAACAGGACAGCTCTTGTGACTGATTCCTGTTGTACCCAACTTGATGCTGGCTTCCAGACAGAAAACAGCACTGTAATCATGACCCTAAGCCTCTCATCACTCTGCCACTTCTTTTTTCTTTTTTTTTTCAGTCTGGTCACCCACCCATCCAGACTGCTGTTTCCAAACTTGAGTACAACAGTGCTGTCGGAGACAGCATTAAATGCTAGGAGAATTGATCCAGAGCCAGCAGACCAAGACAAGTGTGAAGCTTACGCAACTTAATGTTCCTATGTCCACCTGCCAGTGAGGTTTAGAATGTATTTGCTGTACATAGGTATGTGCACATGGTGCATAGGTATTTACACATGGTGAGCAGCGTAGCTCATGCAGACAGATAACAGCATGCACATAAACACAGACAGCACCAGTACTGTGTTCCATATAAGCAGAGCAGAAGTTCCTTAATGAGACTTAAATGCATACGTATTTGCAGAATAGATCCCATCACCAGCTGGGCTCAGACAAGTAGCTACCCCTGGATTCAGTCTGCCCAGTTGCTGGCATCTGAACATAGAAACCCATAGAAACCAGACTGCTTGAAGTTGTTCCTCAGCTTTCCGCTTTGTGCTGAACTTCAAGATGTTCTTACCAGTCCTGTCTGATATCCAGCTCCTGTGGTCTCCTTTAGAGTCAGAAGCACACCCTTGGCTCCCAAGCTACTTCATTTAGTTGCCAGCTAGTCTGGCATGGTCTTTGCTATAGAACAAACACTCACTTATACCCCTGCATATGCTCCAAGTGCTGACTCTGAAATAAAGTAAATGACATCCCCTTCATCTCCTATCATCCACAAATCCAGTTTATTCAGGAGACAGTCAAGTTGGTCAGCTGTGTGCCCTTGGTAAAGGCTTGCTGACCATTCCTGATCACCATCTTCCTCATGCTCCCAGGAATGTTTTCAAAGTATTCTTGTTCCAGCATTTTTCGAGGGATCAAAATGGAAAGTTGGTTTTAAAGTTTTTTGGGTTGTCCTTTGGGCTGGCTTGGTGTTTTTTGAAGATCTCAAAATGTTTTGCAGCTATGCTTCTCTTGAAGTTCTTTGTAATTTTGTGGCTTGAGGCATTTGAAAGGAATGAAAACTCTGTTTTTCTGCAGTAAATGTGGAAAGTTGGGGACACAGTTTTTTCTTAGTAGAATGTGTAATGAGAAATAAGCAAGCCGCCTTAGCTCTCCTGTGCTGTATTGTTTCAAGAAAGTAGCAGCAGTAAAAGAATGTCATCTTTGCACTGATTTTTTAAGTCTGAAATTTATAGAAAGCATATGATTGCTTGATGATACCGTTAGCAAACAAAATTAGTGTGTCTCTAATTATGATTTTTTGATATTTTAACTTTCTTAGGATGCTTGGATAGAAAATGCCTTTGATGTATTCAGAATGTTTAGAATTGCAAATTCTTATTCTTGCCAGCTGTTGGTTTATGACATATGAGATTAAGAATTTTGATATTTTTCAGCAATATATTTTAATCACGATTAATTGCATATTGGTTCCTTCTGTAGTATAAGACAGCTGGAACAAAATCCTATCAACCTAGAAAAGGAATCTCAACAGGCAAAAGTAAAGATCAGAGCCATAAATACTCAGAAAGCAAAACTTGTTACAGAATTAATGTGTCACGTAAAGGTATGTATTTTTTCTTGGTATTTGTTCCAGTATTGTGAAAAGTCTAATTCTTATGAGTAGGAGTTATGCAACATATGAATGTGTCATTGCAAATGTTTGCAAGCTATCTTGCTTAAAGATAGGCTTCTTTTAAAGCTTTTATAAACTTGCACTTTCTTATCTGTTGTTGACTCAATTTATAAATCATTTGCTGGCTTCGGTTTAGACTTTCACTGTCTTTTTGTGGATGCAGGAATTAACTGTGTAATAATTTCTTTGTACTTTTTCAGAGTACTGCATGTCTATGCAAATCGTTTCTTTTCAGTTTATAATCTGCTTTTTAATATTTTTTTTTACTGGGAAAAAAATGTTACAGGCCCTCTAAATGTCCACCTTACTGCTAAAAGTAGGGAAGGTATTCCTTACGCAAGAACACTATGAAATATTTCCCGTACCTTGTCTGTTTTAAACTGTCACAAACTCTTTTCTTTCTCTTTTTTTAAATCAACTTAAATTTTATCTATTTCCTTTGTGTAACAATTTTGTCTCTTACAGTTGAATTCTTCTGTGCTGATTTCAGCTGAGATACAGTTGATTTTCTTCATAGTGTGTGATATGACGCTATGTTTTGGCTTTAGGAGAAAAACAGTGTTGATAATATGCTGATGTTTCAGTTTTTGCTAAGCAGTGCCACACAAAGCCAAGGGCGTTTCAGCTTTTGGTACTGCCCTGCCACTGAGTGGACTGGAGTTGGGTACAAGGAGCTGGGAGGGCACAGAACCAGGACAGCTGATTTCAACTGACTGAAGGGATATTTCTTATTATGTGGTGTCATGCAGAAAAGTAGAAAACTGTGGGAAATTGATCAGTGGGGCAGCTGAAAAATACATTATTTGTTTTCCTATGCAGAATTATGTATCACTAAACATCCGCAAAGCAGATTTCATCCTTCAGAGCGCTGCAGTGGATGCTGAGAAGAACAGACTAGAAGCAGAGTACAAGGCAGCAAGTGTAGAGCTGCGAGCTTCAGAGGTAAGTATTTCTGTGAATAGTGGGAAATCTGCAATGAAACTACCTTCTTTGGAAGCCTTTTTAGTGTAGAAGAGGAAGTTTCTATGACATTCCTTAGGAATGTATATTAATATTGCTAATTTAGCCTTGATTTCTGTGGTTTGATTCATTGATTTATGCATTTAAAGATTATCAGTGAACTTCTATGAGAATTTCATCAGTTGTCATATCCTCGTTAGTCTGTGTAGAAGAGTTAGCTGGTTTTTGGAAATGTTCTTTTTCTTCTGAATTTGTCATGGACAAGGGGACCCAAACCACTTGGTTAATGCAGAATCAAGATGAACGAAAACACATTGCATTGGAATGCAGCAGAGCTGCTTTACTCTTTCTTTCATAGTTGATTTTTTCAACTGTAATTGTGTCTTTTTTGATGGAGGGAAAAGGTGCTTACTAGTCCTTTCATTAATCTGATAGGAATTCTGATAAAAAGGCAGTTTCTGAGGAATCAGGAAAGTTGTTCTTTCTAGTGTATTGGTTTGCTGCTTGGAGATCAGTTTCTGTATTTATTTAGTAAACAAGCAATCTTTCAACATACAGCTCCAGAATGATAGGTTTGTTCCTTATTTGAGTAAGGTTTACTATAACTTAATGCTAATTTAGTCTGATAGACAAAACAATTCTGTTGAATTGGAAAGCAGTTGAAAAGTAAGTGATTTTTATTTTGGATGATTATACATTTTGAGAAATGTATGACCTGAGCATATATTTAGAAAAACTACCAGAGGGTACAGGTATTATCAGTAGCAGGAAAACTAGGAAAATTAGAACTTAAGCAAAAAGTAACTTGCAAATAGAGACAAATCCAGGATGTTGCCTGGAAAGTCACTGTTGGATCAGAACTCTCATGTGATGTGGCTGTTATTCACACTTACTCAAAATCCAATCTGAATTGCTCTATTGCTGAGCTTGGTAAGGAGTAAGAATGTTTTATAAAGCCATGAACTTCATGGAATAGTCTGATCACTGGTAATTGTCACTGGTAAATGTATTTAATACTTTTTGTTCTCTGTTCCCATGCTCTTCACCCTTTAGACATCAGCTTTGAGTTGGTGTATAAGTAGATGTCTAGTCAGATAAGTAAGTGTATGTAAAGTAAACATTCTGATGATTCTTGGTTAGAGAAAGATTCCCTCATTGCTTAGTGTACAGGTGTTTGGGTCAGCTGAGGTCCTGTTAGTCTCTGATGCTGCGTTCAGCTACTTAAGTGGAGGAAATTATATTAGAACTTACATTTGTGATGGTTGCTTTACTTGATTTTAGAAACATTAAAAACCCCAGTCCTCTAATTAGTAATCCTAGTGACCAGTCTTTCAAGAAATTTAACTGCTGTGGAGGAAAACTCCTTTGACTATTCAAGTGTGTTCAAAGTTTTCACTTACGTAGAAGTCCAAAGCCAAGCTTCCCCAAATGGAACATGTTGAGTCTTTGAATTAAGTCTTACGGCTTTTTTTTTATATTATTTTTGCTGTGTTGCACTGTGGATGATATGTTATACACTCTGGTGTGCCTCATATTCTGTCTTAACATGTACTTTCACAGAGGAAAGTCTCTTTACCTTAGCCAAATTATGTATTATCTCAAATCAAGTATTGTTTGAAGTAATACTGTATTTAAATTGCCCACTCTTGTCTTCTTAGTGACATTGTCTGTGAGATCTTTTTCCTGCAGCAGTTTTGCATAAAGGTAGTCTTGCTCCAAAACTGTCCCTGAGGATGCTGCCACAGTGCTTTATGTAAAATTGCTGCATGCTTTCATAGAATAAGCCTGCAAAAAGGAGAAAACTAAGCAGAAATAAGTATGTTGAAAAGAAGCTACTTAATGAAACTAAGTTAAAACCTAATTGTTATGATTATGGGGCTATTAATTTCTCTGATTGTCAGACACTTTTGTAGGTCATGTGCTGGTTTTGATGCATTAATTGAAATTGATATGGTGGGAATCAACTGAATAAGCTTAGCACTTATTCATGATGTTTATCTTCCAAGAAATTTTGAGGCTTAGTAATACCTAAGTAAACATCTGATTAAGATTTGAAGCAAACAGAGACCCTTCTTATTACGTCTAAGAGAAGATCCCATATGTTCCTTTTGTGAAGGCTTGGCTCTGGAATACAGTGGAGAGAGCAGCATGTATGTAGTGGATGCCTTTTTTTTTTCTTTTTTTTTTTAACTACTAAGCTGAAAAGGCCAAAAGAGTGCGCTTTTCTCAACGAGACAAATTAGCTGGGGTTTGTGTTTTGTCATTGCAGTACAAGTCAAAACCATGATGTTATTTTAATAACATCTTGTGTTTAATTTATTTAGTGAACCTAAGAAGTAAATCTGTGTTTGTGACCTATATTGAACATTAGGGAGGATAGTTAGCCCCATCTGCTTATTAGATATTTGGCACAGGTGCCTACATGTTCAACAGTGATTGTTTGAAAAAGTCTTGCTAATTCTCTTGCTTTTATAGCTTGCTATTTATTAGGTTCGTTTGTTGTAAACTTGTTTAAATTATTGGTGTTAGTATGAACGTTGCAGCATTTGCTCGTGAAGTCAGGTTTTAATAAAATGCAAAATCCGTTTTCCTTTGTATAAATTTACAAACTTGAAATAATTAACTACTGCCACCAGGCAAGAGTTCTGACACTAATTCCTGAGAAGACGTTGGATAGTGGTAGCTGTATTTTCTATAACCAGCTTCACATTTTGCACAAAACCAATTGCACCATTGGTGAGCACAACAGAATGCAAATTGAGAACGTAGAATGTAAGTGTATCCTGCTGCTTGACTTCAGTAAGCTGTAATCAAAGCCCTGCACTGGCACAAACCTTTAGTGAAAGAACCACCGAGTTAATTCTGTTGGCTGAAACAAATTTGGAGCTCTTTCTGGGCTATTTTTCATAGTAGCTTTGTCTATTCAAAATATTATTTCTACCTATCATAGAATCATAGAATGGCCTGAGTTGAAAAGGACCACAGTGATCATCTAGTTTCAACCCCCGTGCTATGTGCATTCAGCAACCACTAGGCCGGGCTGCCCAGAGCCACATCCAGCCTGGCCTTGAATGCCTCCAGGGATAGAGCATCCACAACCTCCAGTGCCCCACCACCCTCTGTGTGAAAAACTTCCTCCTAATATCCAACCTGATCCTCCCCTGTCTCAGTTTAAATCCATTGCCTCTTGTCCTATCACTGTCCACTCTTGTATACAGCTGTTCCCCCTCCTGTTTATACGCTCCCTTCAAGTACTGGAAGGCCACAATGAGGTCTCCCCAGAGCCTTCTCTTCTCC
>JAOWBP010004700.1:27739452-27757386 GCA_028571105.1 Tragopan temminckii
GTCACGGCCTGAACCTCTGATTGATCACCTGAGGTGAGCAATGAGTCAGCCACGGGAGCACAGGTGAAGGCAATTCAGCTGTACTGCTGGAAGGGGTGGAGCCTGGCACCTCTTCTAGGCCCATTTAAGAGCTGACTACCAGTGAGGAAGGATCTCTTCTGGAGATCCTCTCTTCTAGAGTTTTGTAGCAAGCCCAGGATACAGGTGAGCATCCTATCTATTCTGCTTAGGTATAATAACTGCATAGCCAAACTCTCTGGTGTATCTCATAACTATAACATCTGTACATTCATTGATTGTACACATACATACCATAGTTCATGTATGCAAGTAATGAAACTGTTTTTTTTAAAGCATTTTCTATTAAAACATATAAAAAAGAGGGCACCAAAAACATATTAGTAGGATATCTGACCCTGTTTTTGTGAAACTAATGCATGAGTGCCTTATTTGATGGAAGTGGTTACAATTCTTAACAAGTCATCAAGATGTTCATCAGAGATTTCTGATCTAATTTTACTCTTCCTGTATTTCATCCTTGAAAACAGTTGTTCACAAACGTACATCCTGATAAAAACTGTTGACATAGCATGATTTTGAAATGAAGGCTATCTTTCTCCAGCAAGATAGGTTTTATAGAAGTCTAGTGAAGAGACATGACCAATTTTTTCTTTGAGTTGAATGTTTAATTGCAACTCTATGCATTCAATTTGAAAATTCACAGGTAATGTATTTATGCCAATATAAAATGGAGTCATGAATACACAAAAAAAGATGATTTTTTCAGAAATCTTGAGATCTATTCTCAAGTTCCTTTATCAAAATTGAAAGCAAGGCTGCATATTTTTCACTGTTACAGGAGTGTGTTTAGCTAATGTATCAAAATGAATAAAATTATTATCTGTATCTTGAGCTTGCCATAATTTAAGATTCATTTTGAATGCTGCTATGGCCTGAAATACAGCTCAGATAAGTTGACTTTCTCATTGAAGTTTGATGTTTAACACATTTAAATAGAGTGGTCAAATCCACCAAAAATGCTAATGAACACGAGCTATTTTTCACCCTCAAGTTCTGGCACAAATTTTCCTTTTGATTCCATAATTACCTTAATTTCAGTTTGCAAATCATAAATTTCGTTTAACATTTTACCCATAGTTAGCAACCTTACTTTGAAAAAGTAAATAATGTCCCCATAAACAGCATCTCTACTTCTAAGGAACTCCTGGAACTGGTGATGATTCAATAGCTTGGATGTTATGAAACTCACAGCTTTGACAATCATTTGCATGGTATTATCCATTTTTAAAGCTTTCAAACATAAATTTTCTTGATGTAAGATGCCACTGGCAACTTGCATTTGATGAAATCTCTGCAACTACCTCATTTTCTGTTAGTTTTAAGTTCCTCTTCTTTTACCAACCATTGCCAGGGCACCACAGGCACACACATGTAGATAGGCTGAAATATTATCAGCAATCAATGTTTTTTACTCACCAAGTGGCACAAGTGCATGTAACATGCAATACACATAGGCTTCAATTCAACAGAGTGTATGGCAGGCACGAAAGGTGGAGTTAGCACTGCACTACTGCACTCCTCTCCACAGCATTCTGCTGTCACCTATGCAGTCTGTACTCAAGCTACATGAAACTGACTCATGAAAACATTTAAAAAAAATCACATATAAACATTAAAAATTTACAATCGTGTGGGATTGCATTATTAGCTGTCCAGACATGCATGCAGTTTGTGGGATGTGGGTTGGGCAAGACTGTTCTGCAGTGTTCTGCTGGACAGACAAATTCAGATGTGGAAAGCTCAGGGTTATACGGTACTTCCAGGATCAAGTTCCAGAAAAAAAATCCTCACTCTGTGCTACAGTTACCATGTATCTGCTACTTATACTGGATTATGCATAAATGTATGTATAAAAAAGTGCTCAAGTTTCCCGAATCAGTGAAGTTGTTAATTTACAGTGATTATAAAGCAGTCACCTTGCAGCGGGTGTAATATCATAAAACTGTAGAATCATGAAATGGCCTGAGTTGAAAAGGACCACAAAGGACATCTAGTTTCAAGCCCCTGCCATGGGCAGAGTTGCTAACCACTAAATCAGGCTGCTCAGAGCCACATCCAGCCTGGCCTTCAGTGTCTCCAGGGATGGGGCATCCACAACCTCCCTGGGCAACCTGTTCCAGTGCCTCACCGCCCTCTGTATGAAAACTGTTCTCCTAATATTTAACAAAGTCTCCCCTGTCTCAGTTTAAAACCATTCCCCCTTGTCCTATCACTATCCACCCTTGTAAACAGCCATTCCTGCTCCTGTTTATACGCTCCCTTCAAGTACTGGAAGGCCACAATGAGGTCTCCCCAGAGCCTTCTCTTTTCCAAGCTAAAGCCCAGTTCCCTCAACCTTTCTCCATAGGAGAGGTGCTCCAGCCCTCTGATCATCTTAATGGCGCTCCTCTGGACTTGTTCCAAGAGCTCCACACCTTTCTTGTGCTGGGGCCTCAGGCCTGGACACAACACTCCAGATGGGGCCTCACAAGAGCTGAGTAGAGTGGAACAATCACTTCCCTCTCCCTGCTGATCACTGCTCTTTTAATGCAGCTCAGAATGTAGTTGATCTTCTGGGCAGCAAGCTCACACTGCTGGCTCACGTCCAGTTTCTCGTCTACCAGGACCCTCAAGTCCTTCTCCACATGGCTGCTCTCGAGGGGTTCTTCCCTCAGTCTGTATAAATACCTGGGACTGTCCCAGCCCACGTGCAGCACCTTGCACTTGGCCTTATTGAACCTCATTAGGTTCTCATGGGCCCACTTCTCCAGCCTGTCCATGTCCTTTTTGTTGGCTTCCCTTCTCTCCAATGTATGGACTGCACCACTCAGCTTGGTGTCATCTGCAAACTTGCTGAGAGTGCACTCGATGTCATCGTCTATGTCACTGATGAAGATGTTGAAGAGCATTGGTCCCAGGACTGACCCCTGAGGGACACCGCTTGTGGCTGGCCTCACCTGGATATAGAACCATTAAATGCAGCCATTTGGCTACATCCAGCCAGCCAATTACTAATTCATCAAACAGTCCATTTTTCAAATCCATACCTCTGCAATTTAGAGAGAAGAATGTGGTGAGGGACCATGTCAAAGGCCTTGCAGAAGTCCAGGTAGATGACATCTTTTGCTCTTCCTCTGTCCACCAATGCC
The DNA here is from genome assembly GCA_028571105.1 of Tragopan temminckii. Lineage (NCBI taxonomy): Eukaryota > Metazoa > Chordata > Aves > Galliformes > Phasianidae > Tragopan > Tragopan temminckii. Next base: position 27,742,662 of record JAOWBP010004700.1, read on the forward strand.
ATCACTCCATCATAGAAGGCCACCAGATTGGTCAGGCATGATCTGCCCTTGGTGAAGCCATGCTGGCTGTCTCGAATCACCTCTTTGTCTTGTATGTGCCTTAATATAGCTTCTAGAAGGATCTGCTCCATGATCTTCCTAGGCACAGAGGTGAGGCTTACCGGCCTTTAGTTCCCCAAAGTCATCCTTTCTCCCTTTTTTAAAAATGAGAGTGATGTTTCATTATTTCCAGTCACCGGGGACTTCACTGGACAGCCATGATTTTTCAAATATGTTGGAGAGTGGCTTGGCAACCACATCAGCCATCTCTCTCAGAACTCTAGGATGGATATCATCTGGCCCCATGGACTTATAGGCATTCAGTTTCGTGAGGAGGTCTCGACTTGTTCCACTGTTACAGTGGGATGTAATCGGCTCCTCCCACCCACACCTAGAGCTTCAGGATCCTGGCAGACATGGGGAGGAGCCTGACCACCAGTGTAGAGTGAGCAGCTACCATGTGTGAGTGCATCTCCATCCACGTGGGCCAAGCGGGCGTGCAGATCAGCATTGCCTGCTGGAATCTGTACTGCCTGGAGCATGGCATCCAGACCAACAGTCAGATGCCTAGCGATGAGACCATCTGCGGGGGGGGATGACTCCTTCAACACCTTCAGCGAGACAGGGGCTGGCAAGCATGTGCCCTGTGCTGTCTTTGTGGACCTGGAACCCACAGTGATAGATGAGGTGAGCGTGGGGACGTACTGGCAGCTCTTCCACCCTGAGGAGACGGGTCCTCCACGGACAAGGAGGATGCGGCCAGCAACTACACCCAAGGGCACTACACCATTGACATAGATGATCTCCTTGGTGCAAGCCAGTTGACAAGTGCATGGAGCTGCAGGACTTCCTTGTGGTCCATAGCTTCAGGTGCAGCACTGGCTCCGACTTCCCCTCGCTGCTGATGAAGCGCCTCTCAGTTGACTACGGCAAGAAGTCCAAGCTGGAGTTCTCCATCTACCCAGCACTGCAGGTGTCCACGCCCGTGGTGGAGCCCTACAACTCCATCCTCATCTCCCACACCATGCTGGAGCACTCCGACTGCACCTTCATGGTGGACAATGAGGCCATCTGCGGCATCGTCTGCAGGAACCTGGACATTGAGCACCCAACCTACACCAACTTCAACAGGCTGATAGGGCAGATCGTGTCCTTCATCACAGCCTCGCTGTGCTTTGATGGGGCTCTGAACATTTACTTGATGGAGTTCCAGACCAACCTGGTGCCATACCTGCACATCCACTTCCAATTGGCCATGTATGTGCCAGTGATCTCTGCCAAGAAGGCGTACCACGAGCAGCTGTCAGTGGCCGAGATCACCAATGTGTACTTCAAGCTGACCAACCGGATCAGCATGGCAAGTGCATCGCGTGCTGCCTGTTGTACTATGGGGACGTGATGCCCAAAGATGTCAGTGCTGCCATTGCCACCCTAGATAGACTTACATTTGTATCTAGATGGGTGTTACTGAGGCACCTTCAGAAAATCAGCAGGAACCTTAAGATTTCTGTGCACTTTCGAGTGTATACGAGGGAGAAGGAATCAATGCTTGTGTATTTTTATTTGTTTGTATTTAACTTATATTTAGCATGAGCCTATGACAACAAACTGGCAAAAGTGAATAGAAATTGAGACTTAACCTTCCTGATGAGGTGTCAGTGCCTTTATTCTAGCATGCATTTCCTAACAACATCATGTGTCTGCTTATTTTGCAGTCTTCCTGTTAAATACTGAGATTTTTCTTTTCAGCCTAAACATGTGTTTTCTTTTTCACATTCTGAAGAATTTTATTTGCCTCAGACTTCGGTTAGGCCTGTTCTTTGCTAAAAGTTTTTCAGATTTTCAGTGCCTTTTTTTGTGCATCTTTGCAGGGTTTTAAGGGGGAACTTTTTGTACAATCCAGTGTGCAACTGGAAGATGAGATTCCCTGCTGTATATTTTTTCAGAATTGAATTTGGTTCTGGTAATTGTGAAATGTGTGAGGATAACGCATGATGCTTCATGTGTGGAAAATACAGAGCTGTGTAGCCTTTCAGTGGATCCTTTGCCTCGTTATGAAGAGGTCATACACAACCTTACTGAAGTGAACCGGCTTTTAAATTTTTGCGATTGAAGATACAGACTAGTTTTAATTCAGAAGCTTCTAAAACGTCCCTAAAATACTGTTTTTAAATGTGTAACAGGACGTACACAGATACGTAATATAAGGTGAGTATTGAGGTGTACAGTTTCATTTGTGTTAATCCAGAATGAAATAATATGTTGGCTCTGGCAAAAACGATGGCCAGCCTCCACTTATCCCTAACTTATCAGTGTAGCAATAAAGCCAGCCTTTCTTGCCTGTGTGGCATTTCTTTCCTTCTCTGGCATTTTTCTGTAGAAAAATCTTTACAGTATGGTTATGAAGACAGTGAGGCACTTCTGTCTAATGTAGAATCTGCTTCCTTTGTGTTTTGGGACAACAGGACTTCTGAGTTGATATATGCTGTACAGAACAATAACCCAGATTCTCTAATGATCATATCTGCTACTATGACATCTGTTGCATTTAGTAAATAAACGTTAATTGAATTGCCAGAAAGTAAGTGGCTGTCTTGCATTTATTAAATATGGAATAAATATTTATCCAACTATATAAACTCTAAATGAACTCTTTTTTGTCACTGGAGGGCTCCTATATTTAACTAAAACACAAAACAATTAAAAAAAATGGGGAGATAAAGCACTCTGAAATGTAGGAATATGATTAGACTTTTGTAACTGCTAGAAGGAAATTCTGAAGCAAAATTGTGTTCAGATGGATTTTGAATTAGGATTTTGTGAATGTCTGTGGTGTAACTGTCTATTAAAAGGCAGATTGCACGTATAATCAGTCACTGAGTAACAGTGTAAAATAACTGGAACTGAAAACTCAGTCTTCAGGTACGTACTCCATTTCACTTCTAAATTGGCAGCTTCCAGCTCTCTGCAGCTGTGCACACCTGAACTGGGAGACAGTAACAAACAGTTATTCTACAGTTGTCCCACTCTGTGTGTCAGAGCAGCAGGTGTGAGGCCAGGGCTGTGTGCAGAGAGAAGTGAGTGAGAGTTCTGGGGTCAGAAGGGTCAGAAGCACTCTCCCAGGTTTCTTGCTTGGATACCAATTTTAAAGATAATCTTTAGTTTAGAGCTTTATGTAAGTGTTGTGTTTTCTGAATGTATTTTCAACTGCTGTTATGGTAAGTCGCATTGCATTATAAAAATCATAGGACTGTACAAAAGTAAAAACTGCTTTTCACTTTTTGGTGTTGGTTTAAAAACTGTGAGTATTTCTCTCCTATTTTGCTAGCTGTATAACAGAAGTAGAATATGAAACAGCAAATGGAGGATTTCTAATTATGTAATTGAGGTTTGTTCTGTACAGTTTCAAATAATCTCTGCCATGTAAATAAATGCAATTAAATGGGGGCAAATAAAACATAATGCTCACAAGTAGTTATATTTTGGTTTATTTTTAGTTTGTTTTTTTTTTTGGTTTATTTCTAAATGTAGTGTAAAATTGTGAATTACTAGACACATTGAAGCTACAAAGTATACATATGTCTACAGGAAAAACAAATCTGGTTATATTACAAGAAAATGCTTTTGATTAATTTACCTTCATGTGTGTTGACTTTGAACAGAAAGGCAGACTGAATTCTGTGTGTTGAAATGAAGATTTTTTTTTTTTATTTTGCACAGTCTGATTTCTAGTTTCTTCATTGATTTCAATAGCATTCAACATTTGTTGCTGGTAAGCTCTTGTCACTACTGATTAGAACTGAAGTTCAACTGTGTGACAACAGCTTGTAAAGTTTAGATGTTCAGTACATTTCTAAAGAATCAGTCAAATTTAATGGATGTTCAGAGACAATAGTGGCCAACAATAGGAAATTTAAAGTAAAATAGATGTATATTTTAATATATTTTCTAACAGCAACGTTTTCTTGAACTGGATGAGAGAAAGCGGATTCTTACAGAGAACTGCAAGGAGCTGCTGAAAAAAGCTCGACAAATGTGCAATATGAATCTGGATCAGCATCTTCCAAAAGAGTTTCAAACAGTATGTACAAAAATAAATCTTTTATTTTTCTTAAATTTTGGATAACATACGTCATTCTAATTTTTTCAGCAAGTAATACTGGAAAGGTATCAGCAAGGATCATTTATGTTACCTTGAAGCTGTTGGTAAAGACAACTGTTGGTAAAGATCCTCCTTACCAGGAGAGGATCCCTCCTTGATCTGTTTTTTATGAACAGAGAAGGAGATGTGATGGTCAGAAGCTATCTTAGGCACAGTGACCACAAAATGATGGAGTTCTCCATTCATGGTGAAGTCTGAAAAGGGGAGTCAGCAAAACTGCTACATTGGACTTCTGGAGGGCAGACTTTGGACTGTTTAGGATGTTGGTTGGGGGAGTCCCCTGGGAGACAGTTCTGAAGGCTAGAGGGATCCAGAAAGGCAAAACATTCCCCAAGAAGGACTTCAGAGGTGCTGGGACAGTTACTGTGTGCCAGAAGATGAACTGACAGGGAAGACCGTCATGGCTGAACAGGGAGCTTTTGCTAAGACTTGGGTTAAAAAAGAGAGAGTACTACTTTTGGAAGAAGGGACAGGCAACTTGGGAAGAGTACAGGGATGTTGCTATGATGTGCAGAGAGAAAATTAGAAAGGCAGAAGTCTAACTAGAACTTAATCTGGCCACTGTTATAAAAAGATAGCAAAAGTTATGTTTTTCCAAATGCATCAATGACTAAAGGAGGGCCAAGGAGAAGTTCCATTCTTTATTGGATACATTAGCGAACATTACCACCAAGGCTAAAGAAACAGGTTCTGTCTTTAATAGTCAGACCAGTTATCCTCAGAGTACTCAGCCTCCTGAGCTGGAAGACAGGCATGGGGAGCAGAATAACCCTGCCCATAATTCAGAACAAAACAGTTAGTCACTAGCTATGACACCTAAATGATCTCAAGTCTATGGGGCCAGGTGGGATCCACCCAGAGGTGCTGAAGATGGCAGAAGTGCTCTCCAAGTCACTTCCCAGTATTTCTGTGCGGCCCTGGTCAACCAGGGAGGTTCCGTATGACTGGAGACGTGTTGCTCATCTACAAGAAAGGTTGGATTGAGTGGGCTGCAGGCCTATCAGCCTGACCTCTGTGTTGAGGAAGGTCGTGGAGCAGATCATTTTGAGTGCAGTCATACAGTGTGTGTGAAAACCAGAGGATCAGGCCTAGCCAGCATAGTTTTGTGAAACATGATCTTCTTTGACCAGGTGATCTGTCCATAGGATGAGGGTAAGGCTGTTTATGTAGCTTGCAGAGACTTTAGCAAAGCCTTTGACACTGTCTTCCCCAACATTCTCCTGGAGAAGCTGGCAGATCATGGCTGAGACGTGTAGTTCTTCACTGGATAAAAAACTGGTTAGATGGCTGAGCCCAGAGAGTGGTGGTGAATGGAGTTAAATCCTGCTGGTGGCTGGTTATGAGGTACGTTTCCTAGGGTTCAGTGCTGGGGCCAGTCCTGTTTAATATCTTTATTGATGGTTTGAATGAGGAGATGGAGTGCACCCTCAGTAAGTATGCAGATGACACCATGCTGGGGGAAAGTGTCAATCTGCCTGAACATAGAAAGGCCTATAGAGGGAAATGGGGCCCCAGCACAAGAAAGATGTGGAGCTCTTGGAACAAGTCCAGAGGAGGGCCACTAAGATTATCAGAGAACTGGAACACTTCTGTGAAGAAAGGTTGAGGGAACTGGGCTTGTTCAGCTTGGAGAAGGGAAGGCTCTGGGGAGACCTCATTATGACCTTCCAGTATTAGAAGGGAGTGAGGGGGAACAGCTGCTTATGAGGATTGATAGTGATAGGACAAGGGGGAATGGGAGATTTAGGTAAGATATTAGGAGGAAGTTTTTCATATGGAGGGTAGTGGGGCACTGAAACAGGTTGCCCAGGGAGGCTGTGGATACCCCATCCCTGAAGGCATTTGAGGCCAAGCGGGATATGGCTCTGGGCAGTGTGGTGGTTGGAGACCCTGCCTATGGCAGAGGGGTTGTGACTAAATTATGTTTGAAGTCCTTTTCAACCCAGGTCATTCTATGATATGATAGTCTGGATAAGAAGAGGCTCAGGGAAGACCTTATTGTTCTCTACAACTGCCTGAGAAATGGTTGGGGCGAGATGCCTTTTTTCTTTGGTAACTAGAGATAGGCCATTATCTCTCATTCTTAAGCTGCTCCAGAGGGGGTTTCAGGATGGATATTAGACAAAAATTCTTTTCTGAAAGAGTGGTTAAGCATTGGAACAAACTGCACATGGAGATATTGGAATCACCATCCCTGGAGGTGTTTAAGAAATGTGTGGATGAGGCTCTTAAGGACATGTTTTAGTGCGCATGGTGGTGATGAGTTGACAGTTGGACTAGGTGATCTTAGTGGTCTTTTTCAACTTTAATGATCCTGTCATTCTATTTGGTCTTCTAAAGCATCTTCCAGTAGTGAGACTGTTAAAGCTGGGTTACTCTTTGTTCTGTGCACAGGGAAAAGAAAAAATTATCTGAAATCTCAATTCAAATTTCTAGGTTTGTATTCACAGAAACAGTTCAAGACCATGTTATTCTAGCTTCTTGCTAAAAGAGAGTAACATGAAAGCACTTAAATCTGGGCTGTCTAGCTACCTGCCTGAAGTTTTTTATAGCCTTTGGCAGTATTTGTATAGTTTAACTAACATAGCCCTGACTTATGCCATGTCTGAGCATGTCTGTATCTACCACAAGTTAGGCAAACAAGGAGCAGTTAATTGTGTATCTCTGATAGGCATTGTGGATGTAATTCTCTGTCCAGAAGAGTTTGTGAGGAAATCCTGCTGTGTTAAAATTTTGAATGTGAAGCATTCTGAAAAACAGTAATTGAATGTTTGCTGGCTTATTGATTTCTTTTTAGCAAACGAGCTCTTATTATTATTGCTGTAAAATACACACATCTTTTCTCTTCTAGGCTTTTCAGACTCTTCCAGACACATTGGAGGAAATAGATGCTTTTCTGAATGAAGAGAAATCGAGGGTCTCCTGTTTCACAGGCCTGAATGCTTCAGTATGTTCACTTCTTTCTCTCCACCCTCTCTCCCTTTCCTTCTACCCGTATTGTACTTACTTTCCACTCTGTACTAGATTTCTTGGTTTAATAAGCTAGACAGCAGAAACAATATGTGTAAATGCCAGATTCTGCATCTATTAGAATTGTAAGTAGGTTCTTCCTAAAAAACAGTGTGTTCTGTGCCTGTTTTTTCTTTTTAAAAGTTGCAGTAACCTGAAATAAGAAATACAGTTTATGTGCCTTAAAGCTGGAAACATCTTGCTCAGTGTACAGTGTAACAGTTACATGATTGTGTTTGAGCAGGACCATATTTTTACAATTGCTGTTCGAGTTGGTAAACATTGTGTGTACTTTTCATTCTTATTCTAAAAGGTTGTTGAAGAATGCAGTAAGCAAATGGAAGAAATACAAAAGCTGATGGAAGATATAGAAGAAAATAAAAAGGAACTGGATAACTATAAGCAAAGTATTTCAGAGGTAATAGTTGAAATTAGCAATTCTGTATTAGTGTGTCTTCATCTGAATAGAATGTGAGTACAAAAATAACTGAGCATCAAATGAGATGTTAGCTTCTGTAATTATGGTATTTTTTATTGATATCTATAGAAAAATCACAGAAAATTATTTTACATGGATGTTTTCACTTCTAGATAAAAGAAAGATGGTTAAGCCCCTTGAAAAAGATGATTGAGAGCATTAATGAGAAATTCAGTGGCTTCTTTAGTTCTATGGAAAGTGTTGGTGAAGTTGATCTTCATGTGGAAAATGAGGTATGACTTAGTTTTCACCTAGAAGAATATCGCATTCACTTGACAATTTGTTACTTAATCAGTATTTATTTGCATTGTAGGGAAGATGTTGTTTAAAGTTCGTTTTTTTAACCAGTGTGCTAGCACTGACTGATAAATCTGATAAAATGAAAATGAGTCTTTATTCAGTTGCATAGGAATTCAACTCATTGACTTCTGAATGCTTCCTACAGCTGAATAAACTATGCAGCATTCTCAAACAAAACAAAATTGTTGTTTTTCTTCTTTTCATTAAAGATTCATTTTGAGAATGCTCTTTAGATCCTGAATTTCTGAAAGTGCTTCTACATTCTGCCAAAACAATAGCCTTCAGGGAAAGCAGTGACTGAGCAGTGCATGATCTGAAATTTCAGAACATTGTCCGTGTTTCCTTCTTTTTACTGTATTAGGTGGAAGTGTGCGTTTTAGTTCTGATTTTTTTTCCTTCTCTGTTATTCTTTTACAAGGCTCAGTGACAAGCACTACATTGACTTTACCTGTAAATCTGTTATGTTATTGATACACTTCTGTATGTATATATTTTTGCTGATTTGTGCTATTCTATTAAGATTTAGTGGCTAAAAGCTGGTACAGTTTTAATGATTTCATTTTATCTATGGTTTTTCTCAGCTCATGGCATTTTGACTGTTTTGGAGCAGTAGCAATCAGCCTGTTGCATCATTACTGACGCTTAACCTCTGATGAAAAGTTTTAAGCTCCAGTGGTACTTTGGGGAGTGAGTGATATTCACTGTAGTGAGTTGAAGAGAAATTGGTTGTTTGGTTTTAAATTAACAGCTGCAATGATGACCTTAAATTCCTTTCTTTTTAAGTACTGTGTACATTTTGCAGCATTAATAGTTGATGCACTTTTTTTTTTTTGCTGTTTTTTTGTTTTGCAGTAAGTTATTCCAGCAGCTCTTAAAATATTTGAAGTGTTACTTATTGTTTGGGACAAAACAGTAACTGGAAAAGCTCTGTATGTGAACAGTGCTTAAAAATGTATTAGAGCTAGTATGAAGTGGTGGGACATAAAAAAAGAAGGGGCTTTTTAATTCTTGTAAAAGTTACTTACAAAGACAGTTCTCTATTACACAAATACTATCCTTTATCTAAAAATAAAGTGGAAGAGAATGCAGAGAAAAGCAGTAAAACAGTTTAAAAGCAAAGTGAACTGGGGCTAAGTATGTAGCTTGCTCTGAAAGTGCTGCCTCCTATTTATTTCCATGAAAACTACCACAGATAAAAGTGCATAATAACACCATTTGATAGTGCAAATTCTCAGCTACAGAACACTATTCTTCATCATAGTCACCACCATTAGGCATTCATTTTCAGTAGTGATGAAGAAGAACCTGCACGCCACACTTGTAAAAGTTTGTACTAGCAAAGGTGATCCAATGCCTCACTGTGCTAGCATCCACTGTTTTGTCTCCATAAATGTTTAGTGGGTGTCAATAAGTGTCAATAGGTACAATTTTTTTCCATATGGGAGAATTCAGTGACAGCTTTTGAAGTTAGAGCTCAATGATCTTTAAAGGATCCTTTCCAACCTCAGCCATTCTATGGTTCATATACGCTTCCATGTCAAACACCATTCAGTCTGACTGCCCCTCTGCTGCCATCTGTTGCACAGCAAAAGCATGTAATAGAATATTGGCGAGAAGATTCAAACTCTACTGCCATGGCACCAACATCTACTTCTTACATCATGGGACAACATAATGAAATATGAGGGCTGCTCCAAAATAAATGCCTTCTATCTCCTTTGGAAGATCTTGGCCTTTTTCCTGGGAAGATGTCACACACCCAAACTAGTTTGAGGGGTTAACGAGTGTTACTGTACCAATGAGTAAAGCTTTTTCCTCAAGGGATCAACATCCGTAACACAAGAAACAGAAAATGTCTTCTAGTTCTTGAGTTTTGTATCTTCCTACTTTTCAGAAGACTCTTTTGCCCTGATCTGTAAACATGAGAGGAGAAGCCCTCTAGGCAGTAGTGCTATTGTTATAAATATTGTTGTGACATTGGAGAGATAGTGGCCTTGAATTGTGCCAGGGAGAATCAGGTTGGATATAAGGAAAAATTTCTTCTCTGAAAGGGTGGTCTGACTTTTATAGGAGGAGTACGACAAATACGGGATTCGCATAAGAGTCAAATTCCATAACTTCACTGATCTTCATGAATTGACTCCATATCATCAGAGTGGAGGTGAGAAAAGTGTTTCAACTGTCTTGTACCTGATGGCTCTACAGGAACTCAACAGGTGTCCTTTCAGGGTTGTAGATGAAATAAATCAGGTGAGGATCAATAGTGCACTAAATAATCACATATTATACAGATATTTATGAAACAGTAGAGAGAACAGCTTTTTTTTTTTCCTTTAAGGGCATGGATCCAGTGAATGAAAGAAGAGTTTTTGAAATGTTTGTGAAAACTGCTTGTAAAGAAAGCACATCACAGTACTTCTTAATTACACCAAAGGTATGTGGCTGAAAATGAAAGTTTTGTGTGTAGGAGAGCTTAATTTTGTGTGACAGATTCTCTGTAAGCACTGAGTAACTTTGATTTGTATTACCTAAGGGATTAATATTAAATGGGTAACTGTAACAGAATTTATCAATTTTAAGGACTGTTTTGCCAGGAATTCACATAATGTGTATGTGTCAAAACTCATGCCATCATAAAGACATTCTGTGTGTCTGGCTTGAGTGGAAGCCGACCAAGGTAGGCTCTGGTGGATAGGGTACATTGTAACAGGACTGTCAAATGTAATGCTTTAACCTAAAACACAAATGTGATTGTACCAGAGACCGATTTTGGAACATGATTGTGGAAAAGGCTAGTGCTACTGGCTAGTGCTACTGGGCTCAGAAGATCTAGAGAAGTTTCAGTCATGGAGGAAACCCTATTGACTAGTAGGGGCTTAGAAGCATAGAAAGGGTCAGTGTTAAGCGCCATGGAAAATGGCTTGAAAAGGACTTTTCAGTCAGGAACTGTGCTTAATCGTGTGTATATGTGAAGACAAACAAAAAAACAGCAGTTAACTTTCTGAGTTTGATGACGTAGCTTGAAAAGGCTATCAGATAGGATGGCAGTTCAGCTGTGTTTTGAACAGAGGCTGATTCAACTAACACAAGGCAGTTAGAACCACTAAAAATAATTTGTGTGCCAGGGAGACAATAATGGGCCTTATACTTCTTATTAAGTTGTCAGTTTTCCTACATCCCCACCTTTGCTGCATTTTAGAAAATCTGGGATATTACGTGTTATTCTTTCCTTCAAAGAACAATTGAAAGACCTAGGAAAAGCCAGCTATAGCAGTTACCTAAAATAAATAAAAATAGAGGGAAGGTGATGCTTGTTATTCCTTTTGATATTGCAGTTCACTTATCTCCACAAGGTCATTTCTTTGTTGTGTTATTTTTGTCTGTCTTGTTCTATATGTCTGTCTCATTTTGTGTTTCTATGAATTCTGTCCTTATCATTCGTTCTACTTTTCTCTTTCTTACTTTGAGGAACAACAGTCATTTGAATGAATATTGAAAGTATAGCTCTACCAATAGAAGTTCTACTCATGTGTGGGGGCTATAGAAGATGACTGGGGATTCGGAGTCTGTTTTAAAAGTTGAGCTCATTGTGAAATTACAAAGAATAGATAAGGGGAAAAAATTGAATTTGCAAAGCTAGTCAAAAATCAGAGCAAAAATGAGAAGCAAGAAGAAACTTTGGAGTTTAAAGAAGTCTGATATTTATGGTAAGAAGAATATCAAGGAGGGTGCAGGGCCATGGTTCAGCAGCATCATGCTGTTGTGAAGAGAAAATATTGAGGTTTTTGTTTGACCATATTGTATTTTTGGTTTGTTTGGGGTTTTTTGTTTTTTGTTTTCATAATCAGATTTTCAGTAACATCAACCATAAGAAGATGATAACCAGATGTTGAAGTTGTAATGGCCTACTAGAAGGAATTGTATTGAGATACCACTTCATGTAAATAAAGATAAGGAAAGTTGTATTCTGGATAATTGTGATTCACTGACAGAATGAATGAGGGTGTTCCTTAGGAGTGAGTCCTGGGTTTGAAAATCGGTGTTTGTAATATCAAACTATAATACAAATAACTATCATGTAGGGAATGAATGTTTCTTTTCGAGAGCAAGATTAGAGGTCAAAGTAATCTAAAATTAGGTAATCCTGGATAGGGCAAGTAAGTAAAGACTTCATTCACAGCAAGAAGGTACAGATAGAAACTTTTTTTCATAGTAAGAAACAAGTGAAACATGTAAATTACCTGAGTTATATGTACAGTCTCTTTGGGGGTTTCTGGGAAGAAACTATACATCATCTGTCAGAAAAATTAGGAAATTCATCCTGTAGTGTTGGCCTTTTAAGGTATAAGCTTTACAATAACCTTCTTCACTGCTTTTAGATAATGGGGAACACAGTCTTTTCTGGCTGTTCTGACTTTGACTTTTGTGTTTTTCCCCAGCTCTTGCAGAATCTCACTTATAATGAAAAGATGACATTGCTGTTTGTCTACAACGGGCCTTTTATGTTGGAGGCAAACAAATGGAACTTAAAGACTTTCTGTAGGCGGCGGCGGCGGCTTGGAAGGACGGATGAACAGTGATACATACATTATATATATGCATATACACACATATATAAAAAATATGTTTTTATAGAATATTTTATACCATCAGTCATTCAGATCTTCAGAAATTGTAAAAGATGAGAAACTGCAAAGGGTCAGTGCTTAAGAGCTTTGATTGTTAAAACTTTGTAAAAATATATCAGATTTGAAATGCATGATTTTTTTTACATCTTTCATAGTGACTTGTTTAAATAATATTTTAAATAAAAAGGAAGTTTCTTTATTTTGTTACTTTCAGTAATATAAAAAATATGTTTAATTATTCTAGGTTATATTGGACTAAACTGATGTTTGTTTTTCTAAAAGTTTGGAGTTTACTTTTATTAAACTGTATTCCCCTAACACAGTTAAGGATGTTCTCCAACTTTTCCAACTAAAATTGAAAGTTTTTGAATGAATAAACGAATGAAACAGAAGATGTGTGAGAAGATAATGGTGTGTAAGTAGCTGTGCTTTTTTTTTTTTGTTTTGTGAAAATAGACTTATGTTAATGAGTAGACTGGTAATATACTTCATTATTGTAATTATTTTTTAGCCAGTGTTGCAATTTTGTATTCTTGGAAGGGTAAGGTCTTTATTTTTCTACAGCAAGAAGATGTGGCAGAGCTAGGTGTTTTTTAAGCAGTTGGAGCCATGAGCTAGTTAGTTTGCAGAGATGAAACTCAGCGATGTGTAACTTTTTTAAAGTAAATCTGGGTATGAGCAGTCTTTAGCTGTGCTGGAGTGATTGTACATACAGTAGCTTTTTATCCTTAACTATAGAATTAATCAGAGTATGTGTTAAGTCTTGGAAAGTAAATGTTATCAATAGAACGTTGTGTACAGCTCAGCAGCGCATTGAATACCTAAAGTACATTTTGAATTCTTTAGTTAACTATTACAAATTTTGTAAATGGATGAAACCTATGATTAATATCTAAAATGTACACAAAAACAAGTGAGTTTGAGAACATCTGAAAATAGGCAGTATTCTCTTTTTCACCAGGAAAGAAGCTTTTAGTAGAATTCTATACATCATTTGGTGTCCACTTGAATTTAAATGACAGTTTTTCTTAATAGCATCCTGTCAGTAAACTGCCCACAAAATTGGTATTTTCACACAGGAATGAGGTAGTAGAAATAGAGTTACTCACTGCAAAACTTAAGCCAGGATATGAAAGTTTTCAAGCACTAAAAGTAAAGAATTCTTATTTTGAATAAAATAACCTTTAGGTAAGAACTGCGTACACCTGCATCACAGGTCAGAAGACTGACAGCTATGGTGGAGCTCTGTGTCTGACCGTGGAGTTCCTGCAATTAGCTCCATGAGGATTAGCATCCATCCACACATATTTGACAGATACTTAATGCATGTGAAAACTAGGGCTGTAGTCCCAGGATTTAGGGGGCTGCGAAAATATCCTTGAAATAATTGAGGGTACAAGGCCTGTCTGTGTACTTTACTGCAAGATCTGTCCTCAAATGTGTTCTTTGGTCTTCAGAATATTTGGCTTCTCATAACCCTGAACATGTAAGGTAAATTTTTATTACTGCTATTATTAAGTGGAAAAATCTTTAGCTTCTGAGGATCACTTAATGAGAAGTACTGTTTGTTTTCAGTGCTTGAATAGGTGAAACTGCTTACATACACTTATCTTAGGACTCAATTTTTCTGTGCCTGAATAGCACTGATTATCTGTTCTTAGTACTGTCATTGTAGAAGTTAATGGGGTTTCTTCCCAGAATTGTGTTCCTTTTTCATGTTTCAGTTTGAGCAAGGTATAAAAGTAAGTCTGACTTCAGGAGAATAGCATTTCTGATCCTGTCTCAAAAATTCTGTCCTGTGGATGCATGCCTACTGCAATGCACAAGTGAAGAGAATTGCATGGAGATTAAGTCTGAGGAATGGAAGACTTCCCACCATGGTTAAGGTGGATCTCATCAGAAAGTGAGTCAAAATCACAGAATCACAGAATGGCCAGGGTTGGAAGGGACCTCAAGGATCATGAATTTCCAACCCCCCGCTACATGCAGGGCCAACCAACCTCCCCATTTAATACTAGATCAGGCTGCCCGGAGCCCCATCCAACCTGGCCTTGAACACCTCCAGGGACGGGGCATCCACAGCCTCTCTGGGCAGCCTGTTCCAGCACC
>JAOWBP010004700.1:27757486-27775152 GCA_028571105.1 Tragopan temminckii
TCCCTGCCCAACTCTCCAGTATGTCCAGGTCTTGTTGAATGGTAGAACTGCCTTCTGGTGTGTCAGGCACTTCTCCCAGCTTTATACCATCAGCAAACTTCCTGAGATTGGTTTCTATCCCTTCATCCAGGTCACTGATGAAGATGTTGAACAAGACTGGACCTAGCACCGACCTACTAGTTACAAGCCTCTAGTTAGACTATCCGCCACTTATGACAACCCTCTGAGCTCAATCAGCCACTTCTCAGTCTCTCTCGCTGTCTTCTCATCCATCCCATACTTTCTAAGTTTCATAACAAGGATGTTGTGGGAGATGGTGTTAGAATCAGAGAATCACAGAATGGTGAGGGTTGGAAAGGACCTCAAGGATCATGAATCTCCAACCCCCCTGCCACATGCAGGGCCACCAACCTCCCCATTCAATACTAGACCAGGCTGCCCGGAGCCCCATCCAACCTGGCCTTGAACATCTTCAGGGACAGGGCATCCACAACCTCTCTGGGCAGCCTGTTCCAGTGCCTCACCGCTTTCATAGTAAAGAACTTAATCCCTGACATCCAACCGAAAGTTTCCCTCCCTCAACTTAAAACCATTTCCCCTTGTCCTGCTGTTATCAACCCTTTCAAAGAGATGATTCCCCTCCTGTTTGTAGGCTCCTTTTAGGTATTGAAGGGCTACAATGAAGTCACCCCGCAGCCGCCTTTTCTCCAGGCTGAAGAAGCCCAGCTCCCTCAGCCTGTCTTTGTAGGGCAGCTGCTCCAGTCCCCTGATCATCCTTGTGGCTCTCCTCTGGACCCTTTCCAACAGTTTCCTGTCTTTCTTGTACTGGGGGTTCAAGGGCTGGACACAGTACTCCAGATGGGGCCTCTTAAGAGCAGAGAGGGACAGTCACCTCCCTGTCCCTGCTGGTCACAACTCTTCTGATGGAGCCCAGCATATTATTTGCTTTCTGAGCTGCAGGAGCACACTGCTGGCTCATGTTAAGCTTTTTATCCATCAGGACCCCCAGGCCCTTCTCCGCAGGGCTGCTCTCAAGGACCGCTCCTTCCAGTCTGTATGGATGCCTGGGATTCCTCCGGCCCAAGTGCAAAACCTTGCACTTTGCTGTGTTGAACCTCATCAGGTTCACCTGGGCCCACCTTTCAAGCCCACTGAGGTCCCTCTGAATGGCATCCCTTCCTTCCACTGTGTCAGCTGCACCACTCAGTTTGGTGTTATCAGCAAACTTGCTGAGGGTGCACTCGATTCCGTCATCGATGTCATTGATAAAGATGTTAAAGAGGACTGGTCTCAAGACAGATCTGGGGGCTGCTGCTTGTTACTGGCCGCCACCTGGGCATAGAAACATTGATGACCACCCTCTGCAGTCTTTCAAGCAATTTCTGATTTTCAAATCAATGCACACAAATCCATGGGCCCCTATGGGATGTACCTGTGTGTGCTGAGGGAGGTGGTAGAGATGTCTGCTGAGCCACTCTCTATTGTCTTTGAAAGCTCTTGGAGAATGGGAGAAGTCCCTCAAGACTGGAGGGACTAATTGTGTCAGACTAGTCTTCAAAAAGTCCAAGAAGGACAATCAGAGATATTACAGGCAAGTCATCCTCACCTCTGTCCCTGGAAAAATGATGGAACATCTTGTTCTGGATGCCATCTCAAAGCAATTGGAAGAAAAGAGTGTTATCAGAGGTAGTTAGTGTGGATTCACAAAGGGGAATTCATGCTTGGCCAACCTCGTAGCAGCCTATGATGTTATCAGTGGCTGGGTAGATGGGAGGAGAGCAGTGGATGTTGTGTACCCTGGCTTCAGCAAGACATTTAACACTGTCTCCAGCAGCATTCTTGTGAGTGTCAGACAGAGTAGACAATGAGGCAGACTATGAACAGTTTGACTGCCAGAGTTCAGAGGGTTATCATTAGTGGCGTATTCTGGTTGGAGGTCTGTAAGTATCTGAGTTCCTAGAGGTCAGTGTTTGATACAGTCTTATTCAGCATCTTCATAAACTACCTGGGTGAAGGGTCCACCCTCAGCAAGTCTGTCGATGATATAAAGCAGGGATAAGTGACTTATGCATCAGAAGGCTGTGCTACCATTCAAGACCTGAATAGAGAGGTGAAGGAGAATCTGATGAGAATCAACAAGAACAAATACAGAATTTTGCACCTGGGGAGGCATAGCTGCATGCATCGGTACAGGTTAGGGGCTGATCTACTGGAGAGGAACTCTGTAGAAAAGGACCTGAGTATCTTGGTGGACAGTAGGTTGACCATGAGCCAGCAGCATGCCCATGTGTCCAAGAAAGCCAGTGGTGTCCTGGGGTGCATTTAGAAGAACGTGGCCAGCAAGTTGAGCGAAGTGGTCCTTCCCTTTGTCCTGATGATTCCACATCTAGAATACTATGTCCAGTTCTGGGCTCCTCAGTTCAAAAAAGACAGAACTACTGGGGAGAGTACAGCAGAGGGCAACAAAGGTAGCTGAGAGCCTGGAACATCTGTAAGAAATGGGTGAGAGCCCTGGGACTGTCCAGCCTGGAGAAGAACAAGAGGAGATCTCATCTTTGTTTATAAATATCTGAAGAAGTCAAATTGTTGGGGATGGACTCTTTTCAGTGGCACGCAGCCATAGAACAATGGGCAGTGGGCAGAAACTGCAACACAAGTTTCATACAAACTTACTGACTTTACATGACTTCACTGTCAGAGTGACAGAGTACAGGCTGACCAGAGAGGTTGTGGAGTCTCCATACCTGGAGATACTGAAGACCTGCCTGAATGCCTACCGGTGCCACCTGCTGTAGGGAATGTGCCTTAGCAGGAGATTGGACTCTGATCACAGGGAGTCCCTTTCAACCCCCACAGTTCTGTGATTCTGTGAATGATGGATTTATGAGTGTTTACTACTATTTGGAGATGACAAAATCAGAACCTTCAGTCAGTAGTAACATCATCTGGCTACAATCTTAATATGACTGTAATTCACCTTACCTGTTACCACTACATTGCAACAAGCAGTAAAACTGTTCATTGTAGTCTTGATGAACGAAACATCACCTCTCAGTGGCTCTGCTAGCTAAAGCTTTTAAAAAAGAACTATGAAACATATATTGTGTTTAAAAAACAGCTGGTGCTATTTGCAAACGAGCTGCAGGTTTTAACAATGTGCCTCCCATACACGTGTTGCAGTTGGTAACCTGCTAATTCATGCGACAAGTGTGTCCTCATTCATCATTAGGACTTTTACGGTTTACAGATAAGTATTTTGGACTAGTTAGTGTATAAAGGCATGAAAATCCACATTAAGTGACTGATTGTAGCTGTAGCATTCCTTAGCATTCCTTAACTTGTATATTGAGCACTTAATTGTTGTCAGCTTTCTTGCTGTTCTTGCGCTTTGCTACTGCTATTAAGCTCCTTGGACATGCTTCCTTGAAAATGAGTGATGATAATTTCAGTATGATTTTGAAGAGGAGGGATGAGTAGGAGTTTAGATTAAATATGCATATAGTATTCAGCTTTTCCCGATCAGTAGATTACCTCAAAAATACAGAAGTGGAAATAACCCAAAGCATTCTGAAAGCAAAAATATAAATTGGGTTTTCTCCAAAACAGGTACTCCTTCCTGTTTAGGCCAGCTGAAGAGTATGATCTTGTATCCACGACCTGTGGGAAGCACCTATGTCTGCTCACATTTTGAGGCACAAAGAGAAGCAGCATGGAAAATGTGACTTACTGTGAGAAATAAAACAATTTTGAGTAAATGAATATTCAAAAACATGTATAAATCACCTTTCAGCACTGTGTTTCTTGACTGAAAATGTTACTTGTATGCTACTGGTAGCGAGAAAATAGCGTTTAGTTGCATGAAGTAGCAGACCAGACTGAAGAGGGACCCTTGCACAATTGCAGTGATTACTCAAAACTTGTGCTTTATTGAAAGAAAAATAAAATATGTTAAGGCTGTTACTATCTGGGAACTTCTACAGGCTTTTGAGTTAGAGATAATGTGGTGCACAAAACTGGTGTGTGCTGGAAATTGCTTACTGAAGAAATATGATAGGTGCTTACTGATGGCCAGAATACGTGTCTGCTGTAGGCATGATAACAAACGTTATTTAGAATTAGCAATACTTAGAATTAATACTACTGGAGGCTCTTGTTTATGGCTGATGCTAATTGTCTTCTCTTGTAAGTAGGCTTTCTGGCTGATGCTTCATTTGTAGAGCTTCTGGGCTATCTTCAAACACTGCTTCTTACAGCTTGTGGAAATGGACTTGGGTTTCATGCATTTGCTTGCAGTTTCTTGTTTGTTTCCATACATAATTATCTGAATAACACTTACCAGTAGGCCTTAATTTTCACCTTTCTTGCCCAATTCCTGTGCCATTTCATTATGTCTTCTTGAAAGCAAGTGTTAAAGCTGGCAATTATTTAAGTAGCGCAGTTTGTCATTCTGTTTTACAAATGTGCATAACATTAAGATATCTGATGCTGTCCATGTATATGATGTGGGGAATGTTGTGGGGAAGGAGATGTGGGAGAGAGGCCTGCTTCTTGAAAGGTTCTCTTTAGTTTTGTTTGATTTAACTGGCATTATACCTGGTGGGAGGTGTCTGGAGTGAGCCTACATCGCAGGCAGGGGGGAACCTTGGCACTCCAGCTTCACTGTGAATAACTGAGCCAAAATTGCTCTCTTCAGTTCTGACTCACTGAAACATAGAATCCAGAATAAATTTTCCTAGAACTTTTTGTTACAAAGCATTTTTCCCAGTGTGTTGCTAGCTCAGAATAAAACCACCGTTCAATACATCATAATTTGGGGAGGAAGGAGATTGGGAAGAGAATTTAATTCGCCTCTGCTCTAAGAAAAATCCTAACCTGGACTTCAGGAAATTGTAGGAATATTTCTGCTTTATTCACAGAGTAAATGTGCTAAGAGCCATCTCTCTTCTGTGAGGTCATTTATCCAGCTGTCCTTTGCGTATCTGAACAGCTTGGATGAAAGGTAGCACTTTGTATGCAGGGGATGACTTCAGAGTAGTTATGATAGTTAAACATCATTTTACTTCAGTGCTAACTTTACTCATTGTTAAGGCTGTACTGGTAAATACCGAGAGAATATTGGTGCAGGTAACACATGTGTTTAAACATTGAAAATTTTTCAGGTGCTACAGTGGCAATGTTGAAATCCAGTAGTGAGAATGTGGAAAAATAAAGACAAGAAGGAGCAACGGAGGCAGAAGGTTTCAGAGATGAAAGCCAGCACTGGATCAGCCTAGCAGCAGTATTGCTCTGCTGTGGTCCAGCCTGTTCCTAACGGTGCCATCCCTTGCTTGCAGCTCCCATCTCTGTGCTTTCCACTAGATTCCATCTTCTTTTCCTCACTTTTCTTCTTCTCTGTTGCTCCCAACACAATTCCCTTGTCCAGTTTCTCTTCTGTTGATCAGTGAACCCTTCTAAACCAGTGTTCTGTTGACAGTACATTAGTCTCAAAATGCAATGTTGTACACATTGCATAGATCTTAGTATTGCAAATTGTTTGCATCAATTGCATCTGAAGTTATGTGAAATCTTGGTGAATGTGCCCGGTGTGTACATGGAGAAAAGCAAGACATCTACTTGCAGATTGTCAGTCTTTTTGTGGCACGTAGAGATAAGAACATATTGCATGCAAGCATGAACTTGCTGAACAAACAAAACTTATTTTGTTGAGAGTGAGTGTGCTCGGTAGTGGGAGAAGCTGGCTTTACTAGTAGCAAGGAGAAGGGAACAGGTGATAGCTGAGAAAATTGTTGCAGAATTTAGCAAGGGACCTTGGAAAAGGGCAGAGCAGATGAAGATAAGGGAAACAGGCAGCATGAAGGGAATACAGGCCTCAACAAAATCAGGATCAAATAATTTAAAGGGGGAAGTGTGTAATTAGGTATCTGTGCAGAAAGGCTCTAGAAAAGAGTGGTGAAAATAAATAGGGATATTAGACAGTGGGGGAAGGCAAGCAAAAGAAACAAGCCAGAACAAGATGAATTCTAAACTTGATATTGTTTAACAGGTACTTCTGACATAGGGTGTTATGCAGTAGGTAGTATAAAAGAGGCACTTGTTTTCCAAAGAGCTGAAGAAGCAGTGCTCTCAGCCCAGGAGAAGCCGCAGTCTTTTTTCCTCCACCCAGTGGTGAAAAGGGGTACTTACTGTTTTCGAATCGTTAGAAGGAGGCGAGGAGCGAACAGGATTCCAAAAAGAGATTCCAGGAGGAAACCTCACACGCATCAAATGTTAACCTTCCCCAGTTAGTAATCAAAGCTTTAGACTGTGAACATTATGCTGCTTATCTTGAGCACAATCTATTGATAACCATTTACCTCAGTTTGGGCTGTGTGATAGCTTTGTCATGGATGACCAAAGTGTGTGGGGAGCGGGAGGGGGGAGGGTTGTTCTTATGTGTTTCTCATTCCCACACTGTCCACCCACAAGAATTACAAACTGTGAACGTGGTAAAACCAAAGCAGATGATCAGTAGAGGGTGAGGGGACGTGCTGTCAGTCACCATCATCAGCATCAGTCCCCTCTATGCTGCTGCAATGACACTTAAAGATCTGTTCAGGTAGCAAGCCACTGACACTATGGAACCCAGTGACTAAGGAATCTGGATCCACTTTGCACCTGCTTCTGAGCCTGACTGCTGTTTGTGTGATCAGAACTTCTGTAGTGTTTAAAGTTCTGTATAAATGCACTGGATTGATGCCAGTGCAATTAAAGTAGTACAGGCTCCAGCGTGCATGCGGTTCCCCAAGCATCAGTATGCCTTAAGTTTCTCTTGTCATGACAAATTACTGTAGTAAGTTTTATTGAGAGAACCTCCTTTATTTCGGCATGGAGGAGTTTACAGTAAGGCTTTCCCAGCTGAAATGTTTCAGCTGAAAAATAATGTGGAAAATGGTTTATTGAATGTAAAAACCGAACAGTGTTGTTTCCAGGTAAGATCTGGATTGTATGTGATCTTGTAAAACAGCCGTAGGGATTTACCATTAGTGTTACATAGATGGTAGCTTTCCCCAGCCATCTGGTTTTTTGACATAGTGGTTATGTGTATCTTGTGGGTTCTCTCAAATGATTTCTGCTTGGAAACACTGAGCCCATGAAGCAGTGGTTCATAGCATAAGAGCCCATTGTAAAATAATATGGAGGGGAAAAAAAAGTGTTTAGAATGTATGGATTGGAACTGGCTGCCAGTCAAGAAGTTCCCTGGTCAAAATGGGAAGTGTTCTGTACTACCTGTGGAAGTGCTTGGGAACATGTTTTAAAGGACAGGGAATTTCTCACTTGAGGATAACATGGCACTGAAAGCTCGGTAATAGCAAAATTTTTGTTACTGGAAAAGATTCCCTTGCTTATTTAATGTGGTCCCTTGAAGAGGGTTCTGGAAAGTATGCTGTTCTGCCACCTGTGACTTTACATTAAGTGGTTGATTCCTCAGATGCGGATGGCAAGTGTGAGAAGCTCAGGCTGAAGGAGATTTTGTGTCCAAAGCAAAAGCCTTGGAGGTCTGAGATCTCCCTGATTCCTTAGCCCTCAGTGAGTGAGTGCTGAACAGTTTTGGTTTAGACCCTCATGGAAGGGAAATTCATTCTAGCAGGCACAGGTTGCATGGGAACCCATTCTGAACCATCCACAGGCATTTAACTGGGCTTTTATTGCACTGGGTGGCATGTGTCCTTTCTTGTTTCTTCAGTAGAAAGAAGAAATGAAAAATTCTCCTTGTAGAACTAATTGTGCTGTCTGAATTGTTCAGGCTGTGTTCAGGTCACACTTCCACAAGTCACTGCTTGAGTCCTACTGCCAGCATCCATGGCAGTGCTGTTAGTCTTCACATGCTGTGCCTGTTCCAGCCAAGATTTATATCATTCCTGGGAGGACTAATTCAGCAAAGAGTACTAGATCTCAATGGATGGAAATGTCCTCCTTAGGCTGAGGAACTGTCTGTATCAGGAAAATTTGGTTACCTTTTCATTTAGAGCACTAAGGACAAATATTAAATGGTGTAAAGTAAGAATAAAAGATGTATGGAACATCCTTTATGATGGGATAGCAGGGGAATAAGCTCTGGGGAATGAACCCTGCGTCCTTTATTTCTAGAAACAATGACAAACTAAAAAAAGAAAACTCTCTATGCTGAGTTTGTTGCATTTGTCCTTTGGTCACCCAGACAAAGGCAGAAAATGCCAACACAGTTTCAGGCCAATATCTGGAGGATACTTAAAATTTTGTTCTAGATTTGGAATGGCACACCTCCACCCCTCCATCTCTGCCCACGCTGTGAAGGGGTGGTGTTCCCTTGGGTCCCATCTTGCTGCCGCACCCTAGCACAGTTCCAGGTACCAAATGATGTTAGTTTGTATTGGTAGCTTTTAGCTAGTCCCGACTGAAAATGCCAGTGAGCTTCTTGGGCAAGGCTCCGTGCATTTCCTTTCTTCAGCGGCTGCATGGACACAGCAAGCCAGTGAAGAACACCCCTACTGCCACAGCAAGTGCCTGCCTACGAGGGGGGGAGGAGGGAGCATCTGTGAGAATAGCTGGGAAAAGCAGAGAAACAAGACCCAAGCTTCATTAACAATAACAAGAAATGCCAGGATCTTTGAAACAGGTTCATATAGCACTTAACTCATGGATTTCATCATGTGCAGCAGCATTTTTTTAATAATCATCCAAACTGGTTTACATGATCACCTTTTGACTCCAAACATTCAGAACGACATTTGTTTTTTTTTTTTTTTTTTTTTTCTTTTGTTTTGGACAATATATACACATATGTACAAAAACATCTATGCCTACTTTTTTTTTTTTTTTCTTTTATTTTTTTTACAATTTCATGTGATTTACAAAACAGGACAGCAAAATAACTTATAAAGGATACGAATACTGTACAAAAATAAAACTGATTAAACTGCTGGAGGTTGGTATTTTACAGTGTTACAGATCATGAATCTGTAAAACAGCATTTTGAAGAACACGTCCAGTCTGGTGTGTGCTGGACTAAGTCCATCTGCAAACTGAAAACAGATCTGTAATAACGGTCATGAAAAACTGTTTCAAAAAATGAAATATGTTGAAGTATGTATAGCTATACCTTTAAAGCCACGACTTCTCTATAGTAATGGGCTTTCTTAACCATGGAGAGGAGCTGTCCTAACTTCAGCACTATTAATTATTTCCAAAATAGTACAGTAAGTACGAATGGTATTAGAGAACTTGATTTTCCTTTTCTTTCAAACATCGCAACACTCTTCAAAACCTAACTTCAAGATGCAGAAAACTAACCTGGAGTTTGTTCATGTGTTAGATCCGTTCTTTGTCTTTACTAGAAGAAAACTAAAAACCCTAATGAATAACATGATAAAATGAATTCCCTACACCTGATAATTCCCCATGTCCTCTGCTAGTGGTTAATGAATCACATTAATGCTGTCTGTCCTATGCTGAAATACAGGATGTATTAGAGCAAATTGGTTACTGCTTCTGGTTTATTTCTTTTTTCAGAAACAGGATGTTGTCATCAGTGATAACAACCTAAATCTGTTTTCCCCTTCTTCTGTGGACCT
This sequence comes from Tragopan temminckii, assembly GCA_028571105.1. Lineage (NCBI taxonomy): Eukaryota > Metazoa > Chordata > Aves > Galliformes > Phasianidae > Tragopan > Tragopan temminckii. The sequence goes on from JAOWBP010004700.1 coordinate 27,767,077, forward strand.
AGGTACCTTCCCTTCCCCCATTAATTCTTTTAGAAATGGAAGAAATAATGATGACATTTCCTTAGATGTGCATTCTACCCCAAATATTGAAGCTGGGATCCATGAATCTGGCCATTTACTTTCATGTGTAGGTAACTAAGTGACCAAAACATCTGCATACTGGTTTAGGAGCTGCTTATCAGATGTGATTTCCCACTGTGGTTGACAGCACGTGAGGGTGTTGTATACTTCACAGGACCAGGCCTTAACATTCTAAGTACTGCATTTGTCCTACAAAACTGCAACAACCCAGACTGTGGGGCAGACTCAAAAGCTTACTATGATCTTCACAGAGAAGACAGAAGATGAATGTGCATGCTCCACTGAATCTCACTGGGTGATGCATGGCCCTGACACCACTCAACAAGGCAGCATTAACAGTATTGGTAAGCAGAATGATTTCTGTATTCCTAGATCAGTAGAAATACCGAGGCTACCTCTTTTTTTTAGGAGTTCCTACAACTCAATTTGGACACCAGAAATTAAAGTTTGGTTTCTAAAATAAATGTTTCACAAAGCTGAAACGGAGGTAGAAAGTGTGCTTGGTTTCCTGATGTCTTCACTGAAGAAAACACATCCCTTTTACTCCACAGGCTGCTCAGTATCCCTAATGCCTTAAAAGCAGTTCTCTTCACATAGACAGAATTTATCAAGAACTACACAGGTAAAAACACTATATGCAAACTGATTTCTAATGCTGAAAGCCTTATACAACTGTAGAAGAAAATACTCTACTCTCTGAGTTCATTTCTTAACATTTGTTTCTAGGAAGCAAGCTTTTTATCAGGTAAAACAATAAGATACTGTAACTGCAGGTGTACTAACAAGATCTTTATGTACAGAATTTTACAGGATGACCTAAATTCATCTGCAGTGGAAACACTTCAGATTTCAGTGTGATTACTCCCGAGATGAATTGGGCCCTAAGTCTCTATAGCAGGGCTGCACCTTCCCTTCCTCTTCTGGAGGAAGGAGTGAAAACAGAACAGAAAAAGAATGATTCTGGAAGAAATAATGTGTAAACATAATTCTCCCCCCTACAAATAGCTGGGGAGGGGGAAAAAAATAACCTTGTATGGTTCACGCTTTTAACATAAAGAAGATGAAATGCACAGAAAATTATCATGATTTGAAAGTTTCCCTTCAGTGATCATTTTGCTCCTCGAAGAGAGGAAAATGTAGCTCTAAATTGAAAGTAGTATTGCCTTGATCAGTATTGGATGTGTCACATATGACACAGGTACGATTGCATGGTACCCAGGGAAGCTGATGCCAGAAGGAATATTAGGACACATCTTCCGTGTTGTATTTCCAATTTGCTCACGGTTTTCCCTCATACTCTACAGAAACAGCAATCAAGAGATACAGGAGCCCTTTTGAAGCGCTCTTTACAATAAATTTAGCTGTTTCCATCAGCAGAGTGCTCTTAAGGAAAGGTCTACTCTCTCCATAAGCACACGGAACTCCCATTGGACATGGTAGGAGTTAGGCACGTGTATGAAGAGAATAAATCTTTAAGGCAAGTGTATGAAGAGAAAAAGCCTGTAAAAAAGCAGCAGTTTATAAAGATGGTAGCTGCTGTTATGCATCCATTCAAAGAAAACACAGCAGAATAAAGCACTGTTAGTGGCATTTCTATAGTACAGTACTGTATTTATTGACAAATGAAAAGATAGATCAATTGAGAGACGTATGTTTCTGCCCTCATCCTCCCCGCCACATTATATAGGCTGACTTGTATTTTTCCAAGTAAACGAATAACAGAGCTAAATACACATATGGTCAGAAAATGACTGAGTTGTTGTGTCGGTGTTTTTTGCTGTAAGTATCTGCTTGAATTACACATGTTTTTACTGGAAAAGTGCAGCTTATATTCAAAAGTATAGTTAATACAAAGAAAAATTAAAAAGACCCAATTAGTTTCACAGGTCTTCTTGAGTATAAATTCACCTTATTTCAGAATACCAATCAGATGCTATTAGTAACACATGTAATGTTTCTCTTAACAGTCTTTTAAAATGAAGGATCGTTCTGAGATAGAAGTAAACCCACTTCTACAATGTGCTATGGAGTTTATATCTGAGAATTACTTATGTGACTCGGAAAGTGGTTTTACTTGACAGACTCTAAACACAAGCAGCATTACATTGTTCAACAAAACATGTTCATGACACAGCAATCACAAAGACCTCGGAGTCACGCTACTGTGGTGTCACTGGCCGGACCGTCCCGCGGGACATACGTATGCCAGTCCGAATGCGACAGACTGGGGAAGGCGGTGGTCCCGTCCTTCCCTCTTGCCGCTATCCCCTTCATCAAGATGGCTGTTCCCAGCCAGCACTGGAGAGCAGGAGCGGAGCACGCCGAGTGCTTAGGTTTTGGACATCAGCTACATGTGCTTCCTGATGGTGAGCGGGGCTTCCTCTGCCGCTGCTCTCCGGGCCACAGCTGTGGCTCTTGCACCCCGCTCCCCTTCCTGGGCCAGCTCTGCCTTCACAAGGAACCAGAGCTGGACTTTTTGGATCGCTTGATCATGCTGGGGTGGAACTCAGTGTGGCGGCGAGCGTGCTTCGTCAGGTGGTCGCTCCGCATGAAGCGCTTCTCGCAGAGAGGGCACCGAAACTGCTTCTCACCGGTGTGGGTGCGGTAGTGCCGGGTGAGCTCGTCGGAGCGGGAGAACTTTTTAAGGCAGTCAGGCCATGTGCAGGGGAACGGCCGCTCGCCTGTAGGGAGAAAAGCATGACAAAGTGTTCATGCAGCAGGGGGACTGCAAGCAGCACTGACCGGAGGGATGTGGCCTTTGCTTCCCGCCATGGCACGCGTTCCTGCTGAGCTGCTGACGATTCACTCAGTCAGGTGTTGCTCTCACCACCCACATGAGCCAAAACCCTTCTAACGGCATGCAGCTTGAGCTCCAGTGCAGAGCCTTACATGACCCCACAGACTGTCATAACAACAGATGAGACCTGCCTACGCCTCTGTGTTCCTTATGTCGAGTGCACTAGGACGGTTTGAGAGGGGAATGCTGGTATTGCTTCTCTGGTACTTCCATTCTGCTGAACAGAACCATCTGTAACTATTAGAAAAGCAGCCAAAGAAAATCCTTCACCTGCAATTCCTGCCTAGGAAGGATTGAGCAGGGAGGGAACTGGGAGAGCACTGCAGCCTCAGGGCTGCAAATCTGCAGAGCAGAAAACATGATGCCTGCCAGTGGAAGGCTTCTGCCCCCTCACCTCTCTTCCCCCAAAAGTTTGAGTTGTGCCAGCAGGCGATGTTCTCCCCTCTGTCTCTTAAATGTTCAATCTGCAGGCAGGACAACTATTTTGTTATCACAGCTCTACACTGTTTGCATATGAATGTTTGCAGTGGTGGCAAAGAACCAAACCAAACACCTTAACCTAGAACACACCACACCTTTGTTTTAAAAGCAAGGTTGTGAGGAGCGAACAATACCTACTGTCACCTTCCAGATGCTCCAGATCCCTGCAGTTCACCCCTGCAGGCTGCCTGGACCTTGCACAAATGTCTTTGCAAAGCTGACTATTCTGTGACACAAAAGGAAGTAAAAAAAGTTTAGGCTTGCACAAAAGCTTTCAGTCACATACATCATGTACCAGAGCTGTTTGATGCCTTAATTCCTTTTCTTAAGAATCTCCTGAAGGGAATACAAATGACAGCTATGTGACAGCTATTTATAGTCAACCATGAAATATAAAAACTGTCCCAGGAGTTTTCCATCTTGGAAGAATTGGAAAGAAATTTGAAGAACTCCAGTATTTCTTAGTACTGTGCAGTTTGGCAGAAAACATGAGCTCCCTTTACATGTGCAGATTGTGAGAAAAAGAGCCGTTTACAAGAGTGTGTGCCCTTGAGAACTCCCCAGCCACATCAGCTGAGAACAAAGACTGAAGACCAGCATGGATAGTGCAGCAGGCAGGAGGACAGCCAGGAGTGAAACGCTGAAGTCCTGGGAGGAGAATGGAGTGTGGTGAGGGGCCAGGGGAATGGCCCTTGGCATCCCGAAGATGCCATGGTGAGCAGACATTTGACAGATTAAGCTGAGATTCTGGAGATAAATGGGCTCTTGGTGGAAGTCTCTTAAATAACACAGATGTTGCAGTGGTTCAGTATTCTACTTACATGGTGCTACCTGCTGCACAGACTGCTCTTAGCGTGGCTGATCAGTGTTTGGTACATCATGGTGGAGGAGATGGAGCCCCAAGCCACCCTGACCTGCAGGGCTTTCTTACAGACCTCTTATCTCCCTGCTGTGCTCCTTTCAACGTGGTTGGAAGCCTTTCTGAACAACCACTGCCTGTGTAAAAGATATTAACTTAATTAAAGCTATATGTTCACCCACACGTGTGAAGGCCTTGGCTGCAACTCCAAGTCAGTGCGGCACCAGCAGGCACTGCATGATAGGGTCACGGATCTTGTCTGCCCACGCTCTGCCCATTGCCCACACTCAGCATCCTGTGCATTTCAGTGGTACTGCTCTTCCTGCATGCATGGAGGCATCTCATATATGGCCAGGGCATCAGAGGCAGCTCAGCATCCCAGCCCTTACCAGAAGATGCATTCCCATCATCTGTCTCAGGATAGATCTTCAGCATAAAAAGTGCCTGATTTGCTATAGAGACCAAGCACCTAGCCTGTGGGCCATGGTCTCTGGGGCTCAGGTTTCTACTGTTTAGGCATGGTAGTATCCAAACTGGTTGCTTAAAGCACTGTTTAATTTTTGGTGCTTGCAGAAGTTAGGAAAAAACAAAGCCTGTTTTCTGGTTCCTTCTAGAATGTGATGGGAGTGGTGTGACCACTATCGCTGCCCTGCAAAGCCATTTCGCCTGCTGTGGGGTGCAAGGTATCCATGAGGCTTTGGGAAGAGGCAGCATTGGCCTGGGATCCCTCATACCAGGTCACAGCATTGCAGTGTCCAGACACAAACATTGTACCCCGGGGAAGGGAGGAAAGAAAATCTTCCCTGCAGAAACACCCACCCCTGGGAGTAGATGCTGAAGGCATGGGGGCCTGGTGCAGTGGAGTCATGCCGTGGGTTCAAGGCACTGACAGACACAGACTGTGGTGATTCCTAAAGCACGGAGCTGGGGCCCGGTGCAGGCCATCTCCTGCCACCCACCAGAGTGCAGCAGCAGCAAAGGGTTTCCTCACTTGGGCGGTGCAAGCTCTAGGAGACTGTCACAACTGCTTCAGAAACGCATGTGTAAAAGTAGGCCAGGCATAATCCGCGACACAAGGAAGTGTTAGAACTCCACAAGCAGAGAGACAAGGGGGAGGGAGACTTCTCTAGGCCGGGAGTGTTTGTCTCCGAGCCTGGAGACCTGCTGCTCCCCTCAGTTATGGAGCCATCACCAATTACATGAACCCAGAGTGACAGCACTTCACTGACTGACTGAATAGATGCAGCACAGCAGCGGACCATGCACTGAGAGGCTCTCAAGGCAAGGCAGAGATGCCTGATGACAGGCGATGGCTGTGCACTCTGCAGAGCCGAACCCTGCAGTTGCTGGCTGAGTTTGGAATGCTCCTTCCTAGAGCAGCAGAGGCATTGCAGAGGTGGGCAGGCCACAGCACGGCTGCAATGCCGCTCAAGCTGCCTCCACCCAGAGGCATCCATTTTGTTTTCATGTCTAATCCTGAGGTACTTTTTCCATATGATTCTTCCCCACCAGTTTTGAGAGCAGTACGGCTAGAGCATGAACAGAACAAACCACTAAAACAGGATGTTGTTATACGTGGCTGCCTTTGGTGGCAGTATGCTACTTAAATTTATAAAACATGCCTGATGTTGGCTTTCTGCCGATTGATGAAGGGAGGACCAATGGTGTGCCACAATACCTTAAAACTATGTGTAATAGACTCTGCCTAAATATACAAAGGTGTAAATAATTCTCTTCAATAGAAATATCCAGGTTACACAAGTAACCACAGAAGTGAGAGCTGAAAGAAACTGGTTTACAGGTAACAGGAATGGGTTAATCTACAGAGTTCCCATTCTTTATCTGGTTTGCCACCAGAGGTGCAGTGGGAGACATAGTTTATGCCAACGTGGCATAACTGTGCAACTTCAAGTTGGCTCTTCAGGGGCCTTCTCTGCTCCTGCAACCCTGGCTTGCTTTAAATCCCCCATAGATTCAAAGACCACTGCAGATCCTCTCAAGCTCTGCTCCTCTTGTTTTACCTGACCTTCTATCCCTGTTTCTCCCCCCCACTCTCCACTGCAAGTAGTTTGTTTCTTCTTTCTCTGAGAGTTCAAACTCTAAACCCAGGCTGCGTTGTACAACCTGAGGTAGCTCAACGTCATTTTGTTCTGATTTTATTCTGACTAGATTGAAAATAACTTAGCTTTTCGCCCTACCCTGAAATATTCCTGATTTTCCCATGTGGCATTCTTGTGTAGCAAGGGTTTCTGGGGGAAAATACATATATATAGAGAGAGAGAGACAGAGAGTGGGCTTTAGCAGTCTTGTTAATAGTGCAGGTAGTTCTGAGATCCTGGTTTGTCATCTGCCTTCTCGCTATGAATTGCTGTGTTAGATGTGGATGACCAAGGTTAGGATCTGCAGCTCACGGGGGCTTTAAAAAAGATGACTTTATTCAGACAAGCAAGGTGTATAGTTTTCCCATGCAGGGGAAATAAAAAAAACAAAACATAAAGATAAAACTGACACTTCTACATTTATCTTTAACAGGGCATGCACTGATACTGGAGTAAATGGAGCTTCTGTGATGACTACCAATTTTAAGTGAATTACAAAAATTGCTTGAGCATTGACTTCACAAAAGACTTTCAGAGATGTCTGTTGTTGTGGATGACAGTCTGACCAAGATGGATGCTTTGCTAGTCTTGTACTACTTTTCTGGCTGACAGAAGTGAAGCTGGACACCAGGATCTGTGGTAACACAGGACAGATTGCCATCAAGGCTAATGATACTACAGTCAAATGGATTGTAGCTACAGCTGCATAATGGACATCCCTGACAAACCTGCATATTAAGGAAGAGACCACCAGGCACATGGTAGAACTATTCTGCCAGATATTCATAGCAGCAACTAATGAAGTATTATGCATCAAAACTGAAGAATCACTCCAAGTTTGACTTCTGGGATGTAGCGCCTGTGCTTGACTCTCACTTTGTCTCTGGCTGTAGGACATGGCACAGCTAGCCACCATCTTCTGCTGCAGCAACATCCATCTCTGCTCATAGCACCACCTGAAAGACCAGGTGTACTGCACAAGAGCAGGTTGTGCATTTCTGACCCATCCCATCCAAGATGAGATGATGAGGGGAAAGATGGAAAAGAGAAAGCACACAAACAAGGGAAGCTCAAAGAGTAAAATCTTTTGCCATAAGGAAAGGGAAAACTACCTTAGGAAAACAGGTCAAATACCACTAATAACAGGTCTGTGGGAAGGCAGAAGAAAAATAGGGGAAAAAAAGCATGCCCATAGCTTCAATGAGCATAATCAACTGTGGATGGTTCAAATAAGAAAATGTAATTCCTGCCTGCATCTTATAAGATCCTCCAGAATCTCTGAGGCTGTGGAACTCAAACTTTCCCAGGAAATCATGGTACCTGGAGAAGACCTGGTCCTGAACAACAATTCCTTGGCTTGGATACAACAATTATAACCTTTTCTATTTTCCCCACACTTTCCTGTGTGCCACTCCTGTGTGCCACTCCTCAGTGTCTCAGTGTCTTCTGAAGAATCACAGGTTCTGTAGACAACTAAGTAGAACATGTTCTAGCTCATTACAAGAAAAAAATTTTTAAGTAAGGGCAGTCTTTCTTCCTTGCCAGAAGACAGCTGTATCTTAGGTCTCTTATTTTTTTCATCCATTGTAGTTGCTTGCCCCACACATATGAATGAACAGCTTCCTGTGTGACACTGGATTCTGACAGAACGTCCACTTGCAAGATGTTATGATGAAGATGGAACTTACAAATATCTGAACACCCATTTCTGGGCCTACAGACTGAAGGCTTTTCAGGCTGCCTTTTTCCTGTTCTGAGAT
>JAOWBP010004700.1:27784745-27795470 GCA_028571105.1 Tragopan temminckii
TTTTTTTTTTTTTTTTTTTTTTTTTTTTTTAATGACTGTTTTAAAGTTAGCCTTTAGCGAGTTTAAGTAAAATATTTTATAGTCAGTTTTATTTGAAAATCAATTTTGACTTGACTGACTTAAGCTAAAGTTTGTGGCAGGTCAACAAAACAACTTTATTTATATATTTAATTATTTTGCTGGGAGAGCCAAGGAGGTTTTAGGTATCTTGAGCAGCAAATGGACACTTAAATTCTACACAGATTCAAAATTGCCTGCTGATTCTTAGTGCTAAGCAAGCATAAGCTCTTATTTCTCTTCTTTTTTTTCCCTGATATTCTGTTCCTGTGCTCACACTCCGACATTTAGGTCTTCATACATAGAAGCACTTGGTTTGTATATCTTTGTAGATTTTGGGCCCTGCTAAGAACATCAAGGCAGCTGTAACCAAGCTACCAGGCCCATCATGCTGCCTGTGATAGTGGCCTGGAGAAGGGTTTGACACTCACTACAAACATTTTCCAGACCTTTGGCTTCTTTGCAGCTTGGAGGCTCTCTGATACTTTCACACTTGTTTGTAAAATGCCAGGAGACCAGAGTTCAGATCTCACCCAGACCCAAGTCAGAAGCTTACTTATTCAAAGTCAAATGGATTTATAAAGGAGGTGGGGGCTATCTTCTCCAGACTGCCTGAGCACTTGGCTCCAAGGTGAGAACTGTGGGTGTGAATCCCTGCAGGAATCCTGGACTTGCAGTGCTTTCAGCACGGATCTGTTGGAGTCAGCCACACCTTGGATCACTCCAGAGATGGGTCCCAACCTGGGCCTAGATGAATTTCTTCTTGGTTGCCTAAAATGTGACCTCATTTTGAAAGCCTTTCCAAGGCTGTCAGTACAAGGCAAACAAAATCATGCCTTGCCCTTGATTCTGAGATGGTTGAATTGCAAGTCAGCTCCAGTGTGGGCCATTATCACAGTGCTAAATTTGATCTGGAAAGTCCTGCTGGGGTAAAGAGGATATTAGGTCATGCTCAGTCTGCTGACTTGGCTGCACAATTTCTGGTCAGCAGTACAAGCAGCACAAGAGCAAGGCTGTCTAGCATAGCCTGAGGTATCCAATTCTTCTCTCATATGATGTATGAAGCCTAAAGTGCATACCTCAGAGCTCTAGCCCCCACACATCTATGGGAAATGTACAGATACAGTCACATACATAGCATGATGCGTCACCATTGCCTCAGTAATCTGCAAAGCAGGTTCCTGCCAAAGCTAAAGTTCAGGCCAAGAGAGTTGTCACCGCAGTTACTTACACCGATGCATGCACCAGAGATCTATCTTTCTTTTTCTTCCCCATCTTTCCCCCATACTCACCAAATAATTTCCATCCAGTCTTCTCAAATCCTAATGCTTATTCAGATACATGCTTTGTGTGCCTCTAGTTTCACCATGGTGGATTGTCGTGCGTGGCAGCACTGCAGACTTACGTAGTTGAATGTATAGAGAAAAAGCTGTAAGGAGAACAGAAAAAGCATGAGCAACGATGTCAGTTAGTAGAATTTAATTATAACTTAGAAGCAAAGCTAGTTGACTGAGCTTGTGTTAAAAAGGTTTGGAGAACCAGGCGATCTAATAGCTCTTTGATTTTTCAGGTAAGAAACTAGTAAAGGACTCTCTTCAGAGCATGTGCTCCTCCTCTTCACTTCAGCTAATTTTGTATCTCTGTGACTATTTCTATGTATTTTGCTTGCCTGAAATCTACTGACAACAGTAATTAGGTGAATACTACTTTTTTGTGTTACAAAGAGCAATACTGAATCACAGAGAAGACATATCTTGCTAAGGTTCTGAGCTCCAAGAGTAAGTCAAAGACTTCAAGATTAGCTATTTATGTGCTATTTGGACTTTCAAGTAACCTTTTTTTTTCACTCAGAAGGGCAGTTAGGCCACCATTAGGTTGTTCTAGCTGACTCTAAACCCATTTATCTATTATTTTCAAGATACAAAGTTGTCGAATCTTAGAATGAGTGCAGCAGTCATAACTCCAAGCTTTTGGTGTCTCCAATCTGCTCAAATAATGGCACTGACATTTTAAACTAAATAGTTTGACAGTTACAGAGGTTTGTTTTTCAGGTGAAGTGGCTTAACAGGACAGCTGCAAAGGAACTTTGTAGGATGGATCAGAGAGTAGTACTTCCAGCACCAAGGCCATCTGCTGGCTTTGTCACCGTAACACTGTCCAAGGAGCAACTATTATTACTACCAATACATGATATGAAATAGTCTTTCTTACTGTTTGAAGGAGATAAGGAGAGAGAGACAGAAGAAAATTATTATTTAGGCTTGCTTAATTTTTGAAGGTCCCCTCACCTTTTTGAGCTTCAGCCATACCTTGACAAAGAACCTCCCATCATAATTTTAAGTGAGTCAGAAGTCCAGGTATATTTAACTAATCCTTGTAGAAGTCACGTCACCTGGAGCCAGTTACACAGAAAATACCAAATTTTTCTGTTGACCTGTAATGAAAACATATGCGTTGCCTGTCTTGTTTCTCTTCCAGCATCCTAAAGCTCGAAGACAGCAAAGCATGTTTCTACTGCTTACAAGAAGAGAATTATAATAAAATTAGCTCATATATGCTGCCATTTCATGTGAAGTTCTTTATAAATATTCATCTAAATGACCCATCTTGCTAATTAAGCAGTTGTCTGTATACAGAGACTGGTTCTACACGGTATGCAATGGGTGTTAATCTCCCCCCAGAAGTTAAGTACAATGTGCTTTTATGGTCCACAGTGTTGAATGTGCTAGAAGCTTCATTCAGATACATAACTTGTCCTGCTTAGAATTCAGAGTAAGATCAAACGATGAAGATCAACCTCAGTAAACATTTGCCCATAGAAATGGCATCAAAAAGCTATGGTGTTCTTCCTCGTATCCATCATGCTGTGTTTTGTGGAAGACTGATCTGAAATTCAATTTACCTGTTGATGTTTACACCAGCAGCTGTTTTGAGAATTTCAGCATTCATTTCATCAAGCAAGTAAATATTTACTACTCTGTTTCTCCCAAAGCAGCAATGGTTATTAAATGATAACAAAAGAAGTTGTGGTATTTGTGCAGAAATGAATAAATCTCCCATTTTTCTCCCAGGAGTCACCTGACTAGGTGGAAAAAGCGATTAAATGTGCATTCAAGCATATTTACATGGAAGTACATCTTTGAGAAGCCTACTCTGTGGTAGTTAAGTATCACAGCTGTTGATTGCAGTGCCTATCTTGTTCTATTACAGCTGCTATTTCTGTTGACAAAAAGGTGAGTGGAGGTTATAACTTTTAGTTTCCATTAGTACATGTAAAAGAGACCAGTGTGAAGTCTTTTCTTCCTTTTGTTTATATAAGGGTTTGCTCACTTTTGATGTGCTGTACCAGAGGAAGTCCACAGAGAACAGTAATACTCAGCAGGTGCCAATAAGGACAGAATCGGAGAGCTAATTTAAGCTTCTTCTCAGGATGCTGAAGGTAGCAGCTGGAATTCCACTAATTATCTCCTTCCCATCTTAGCATATAAAGTAAATGCACCTTATGGAATAAGTAGAAAGTATTCATTATTTCCAACAGATGAAAATTATGCTTTATCCTGAACAATTGTTAGGAGACCTTGAGCGTGCAAAGTTACCACTGAGAAGTTTATATATGGGAGATGATAACATGGAGCATATTCACTTTGTTATACTTATGTGTGGAGATACAAACCTTAGTTTTAGGGGATTCCAATCCACTCTTCTTGTAAATACGATTTTTTTTTTTCTTTTTTCTTCAAAATCACATTTAGTTATTGTAACCACCTTTGGTTTCAGTCAGATTGTTTCAAAGAGACTGCTACGTGTAATAACTGATATTATTTCACGGTGGAATAATCTGTCCTCCAGGAATGTAAAAGATGTGGAAACACTCTGATAAAACATAATGCCAGTTCAAGCCAATATTTCTCTTCTTATGAGTGGTGAATACTGGAACAACGACAAACACTACTGGCCTTATCTGGATCACCACATTGCAGATCTAAATCACATATACAGTGCCCTCCAGTTGTGTTAGGTATGCAGGAATGCAGAGCCTCTTAGCAGTGGTTAATGTCCTCCCTTTGGGAAACAGCTCCCTCAAGAATTCTCTCAAAGTCTGGCACATACATTCCTGGGCAGTTCTGTAGTCACCATGTCTGTTGATCTCTTGATACCAATCCATGGTTTTGGGTTGTTTGTCCAACTGGTTCTGTGTTTGCGTAATGTTTTCACCACTGCCCAGGATGGTTTGTACCTCAGTGAAAACGTGGAATAATCCTCAGAATTGACTTAATATAATAGGCATCTCATGTTAACAGCCTTGTTGTAGTGTTGCACAATCGATACACAATGTAATTTATTTTTAGGTGGTACAAATAACAAAATAATAGGCATCACTCTTGATTATTATTATTTTTTTTAATTTAATTTTTCCCACAGAAAGAGCATATATAAAAAAAATGTCTACTAGGACAAATAGAAAAGGGGCCTAGTTCTCCAAATGATTCCCTTAAAGTATTCTGTTACTACCTGCCATTCTGGCTGTAATCAGTTTTAGATGAAGCCAATAGCTACAGAAATACCATAAATTCATTTATTGATGACATATTTTTTTCACTGACTGATGTTAATTGATATCAGAAGAATAAATTTATGGAATCCTTAGAGGAAATGTATCTGTTTAATTTCAGTTTTCTTATTTCTCTTTGAAAATATATGATATCTTACAGGATCAGCAGAACGTGGACTTCCTGAGATACTCTTTTCTCATACTTACTTTAGAGATAGTCATTGAAAGTGAAATACTTGTGATGTGATGAACTCCATTACATCCTGGGTACTGCTGCTGGTGAGTGGATGACTTACAGGATTATTAACAATATCCTGATGATGCAAGCAGACATTTTTATTTGCTAACAAAATGCAGTAACGGAAAGAACAACGAGAAAGCTGGAGAAATTTGCCTCGTGGCTAACAGGACTTGAGTATACACCTCAAACTTTTTTTCATAGAAATAGTGCAAAGAAAAAAAAAATCCTAGAGTACGTTCATATTTGACAAAAAGCTACTTGCGGTTTATGATATTTCTCATCTGGGAAATGAAGGTCCTTGCAATCCACCATCCCCTCATCTCTGAGAAGTAACCCAGGTAAATAGATACTTAAGACCATATAAAACTTATCTTGGACTGCCAGAAGAGTTAGCAGATGATCATGATATTCATTCAGTGTTGTGTTCTCCTGAGGAATACTCAAATATCTGAAGAGCAAAGCATGGGAAACATGATTTCCTCCCTTCCTGAAAGTAACTACTTCTTTCGGTAACAAAGAAAAGTAAATTCTCAAGCAGCACAAAAACGTACAGCAAGAACTAAGGAATCTTTTTATACAGCTGCAGTAATATGTTGAGAGTGGAACTATTTATATTGGAATTTGAAGAGGAGATTTCAATTACCGATCTTTCTTTATGAGAACTACAATGGCTACTTTTTAGCTGCCGTGTATGTATTTCATGATTCTATGACAGTTTTTCCTCAATGACAACTGAACAGCATTTCCTAAGCCTGCAGATTTTTAATTCCAACTGGTTTTATTTTGACCAGTGTGAAATAATGATACTTTTTGAATTATCCAAGTTATTTTCAGAAAGGTCTGCATCGTCTCTCAAAGTCTTTTTTTGTCTGACTACAGATCAGACCCAGTGTAACTCAGCTTATGAGATGCGATTAAACTGGTATTGCTGGAAGACACTTTTTAACAAAACAAACAAACAAACAAACATTATATGTTCTTTTTCCTGATGCGTGCATATGGCTGGTTCTGCAACACTGCCATGCTGTCTTTGCTAGGACAGAGTGACTCTTACCTCTCGACCTTGATGTGCGTATTGTTTTTTTTCCCTCATGCTTTCTTTGCCTGCAGCCTGATGCATGTACGTCCATCCTGCTTCATTCCACCACTCTTTTTTAAGCCAACAGCTTAATAATGAAGCTCTTCATGAGACTGTGAAGCCAGCACCAGCAACAATGAGTCTTCATTATTCCTGGAGAAGACTGGGGTGTTTGATATGCATGAAGCTTTGTGCAGATAGCTACGACTATAAACTGCCATTTGTTACTGTCAAACAAATAAGTGTTACAACTATTTAGAAGTGTTGCTCTTCTGGAGCAAGGGATTTATACTTGAAAAATAAAACAAAACTAATTAGTACCTTTTTTTTTTTCACCGAAATGAATGGATTTTGGCTGATGAATGGAAATCTTGTTCTCTGTTACTGCTTACTCACTGGGGTTGGAAATGACAAATAATTGGATTGATATAAGTAACCGAAATACCTACCTGTGACCTGAGACCTAGTCTGATGAATCTGTAAGCTATTTGCACATATTGTGTTTGTAAAATGCATAAACTTGTCACATAGCTATGTACTTGTAGATTTTTAAAAATATGTATGTTGCAGAGACCCTAAAAATTGAAAATGCTGTTTTTTTTTTGGCTTTTTGTTATGCGGGAGGTGCTGAATTTGACATCCATTTTTCAGAGAGCTGAGAGGAAAAAAGAAAGCTTAATTAGAAGGTTACCCCTCCCAGTACCATCTCCCAAACAAAACCGCTGAAGTTCTGTTGATAACAGCCTGCGTTATCTACACTCAGTGTAGCCAACAAGCTTCCTGTCTGCCCAGACTGAATACAGTGTGCCTCATCAAGAGATTTAAAGCTGTCTCTGATACTCGAATATTTCTATTTCATTTCTCAACTAAAATATTACTTATCTTCTATTTGATGAGAATTTCTTACTCCTTTAGTAAATCTTGGTGCTCAAACTAGTCCCCAGTTTATGTCCATAGGCATGAGGCATCTATGACATCTTATCGAGGAAAGACATTTTGACATAATGGTTAGGAAATATCCCCAGCTAATGGAATCTGGCTATTGAGAAAAATACCAAGCAATTGGATTTGTTTGAGAACTACAAAAGGTGTTTGATTTGTCTGGATAGTCCAGATGATCCTCACCATACCTACATCCCTCCCTTCTCCTCTTACCCTCTCCTCCCCACCTAAGAAAAGCAATATAGTATGGTAAAATTTCTGCAAGGTGGCAGAAGATTGGAGATTACTATTTTCCTTCTGGGGCAGGTGTAGCTCTGGTCTGAAGTAAAAGAGGTAAGGAAATGTGAATGGCATTGTTCTATAGTTAGAACTAGATGGTGCTAGCAGGAATTTCAAAACCAGCTTAATGCTTTTTACCTGTATGTCATATTTCCACATGTGTACACAGGCTTATGCATGAGCACACGCGTGTGAACATTTGCATGTCCCCATACCTCTCTGACATTCATGAAGATTTAACTGCTAATTGTTCTGGCACAGATATTACAAAAGAGCAAGGACAGTTCGTAGGTGCTGTGGTGTCATTCATGTGCTTACTTTTACCCTTGTGGCTGTCACATGAACATCCGTAAAACATAAGAAAAGGAAATCAAAGCTAACTATTGTCATAGCTTCAGTATGTGGCTGAACATATTCCTACAGCTTTTAAGAATCAAGCAACTGCTGAGCAAAGGTAGTTACTAGGGGATCTCACTGTCATAAAAATGAACAAACACCAACATGAAGGAAACTGAAACGTGTCCCTGAACTTGCACTGTACACCATATTCCTTTGTTTGGTATAATGGGACTTTTGTAATTTCTTACTAGGACATAAGAATTGCAAGTTGCAGTGAATATACATTTTTGTGGACAGATAAACTGATTCTCTCTTAATTTTAGTTGACACTGAAATGGACTCTTCTATTTCCTGATGCTCTCACATTTAGACATTTACAGCATGGGGAGAAAAAAGTATGTAGACCACTCTGGTTTTAGATAAATACCAGGATGTTTTGTGGCTGTTTAATCATCTGCAAAGAAATCAAGACAAGCTTTCATCTGTCACTCAGTGCTGGAACAAAGCCATCAAGGTCCTTGGGTATGCCAAGAATTAGCAATCTCACTTGTGCAGTAAGACATTATCTTTGGTAGTATTGGAGTATATTAGTATTTGGTCTGTTTACTGACTCCAGAAGGTTGTCAGATGTTTGCTTCCTGTCCACAGTATGAATATGAAAGCAGAAATAGTTGCAATAAATTGCTCAAGACTAATTCCTCAGAGTTCTTATTCCAAGAGGAGAGCATCTTTAGAGAATGAAAACTGAAGGAAGAGGATTAGTTATCCCGAGAGGACTAGTTCATAATGAAGAAAAATCCTGAACAGTTGGTGAGAGGGCAGATTTACTGATAGAGAGAGCTAAAGGATTTGAACAAACTGCTTATTAACGCTGTATGGCTCAGCATATATGTCATCAGGAAAAGAGCTAGCCAAGCTATTGGCTTTAAGGGAACTTCAAACTTAACCCCCTTATTAGCACTGGCCAGTACAACATACATTCTCATCTTACCATGTGGTTGGTACTCGGAGCATCTCTACAGTGTTTCCCACCATGTAGACTACGATAGATTTCCATCCTTAAGGGGTATGCCCTTGCATGGCCTCCCCCTTCACTGTTGCAGCTACACCTACCCCTGCTGAGGATGCAGATCAACAGAGGATGTTTGAAGTACCTGCGATAACCAAACGTATACTCTTACTGAGGAGTATAACTGCTATATCTTTCTGATACATATTCTGATGTTGGCATTTGTCTCTCTAGCAGTAGCATGATAGATGTGTACATACTTCTTTTACTTTGTCTCTATAGTAACAGACTGCCAAAAGGGATCTTGTGTTTGGGAGCTCAGCCATGAACATAGGGAAAATGGAGGACTATTCCCCACCAGCAGGAAAGGAAAGTCTAAGAATAAACTATTTGAGCAAAGAGTTATGGGTGAAAGACTGGAAATGACATACATAAGCTAAGATACTTGAAAAGAAAGTATTCCAGTTCTCATTTGTTGGACAAAATGCAAGTTGAAACTTCTGGCCTCACTTCCTGGAGGAAAGGAATGGACATTCTCCAATCTCAACATTTGTTTTTATTGCTAATGCTTTGACACAGGTACCTAATATTGTTTTGTGGGTAAACACCACATTTTTCTCCTTTTTTTTCCTCTTTATCTTCTACTCCAGTCCATTCAATGCATGGTAGAGCAAGCATACTTTTGAACAATTTGGTTTGTTCTTGAGTTTTTGTGCTAATTTTTGTTACACGCCACAACAAGTTCAAACACCTCTGCTCACTTTCAGCTTCCTCTGTGATTCAGCCTCATACACTCCCTTTCATTTGCTATGCCATGCTATCATCGCCTCCCCACTTAGTAATTAGATTGTTGAGCTACATATATATCTTGCAGTTTCTAGGCTGGGATGGAATTCCAACTGCATTTCAGGTGAGAGCCAAACACTCAACAGCTTTGCCTGTGCCTTCAAAGCTCAACATGAGGATTTGAGAAAACAACAGTAGAGTATGTAGCATATCAAGTGTTTTGAATTGAAAGGCCGAACCAGAAAAAAAAATACACTAAAGAGCAGAGGCTTTGCAGGTCTTCTGTAGGCCACAAATGTATTTCCTGCTTGCAGCAGTGCAGAGGCTGTCCTAGCCATTGTGCAGATGCATGGAAAACACGTATTATGTTTGCACATACTAACGATGAAGTAGGTTTGCTGTAGCATGTATCAGTCTCTTCAATTTATTTTATGCAAAAGTGACAGTTTGGAGTGTTTTAAGACTAGGTGCTTGTTGGCATTTCTTTTTGCCAACATATAATAAATGTTTAGAAAGCCATCCTTGTATTTCACAAGTGTCTGTTGAATTGGGGCAGTGTATTAACTCTGAATAATAAGATAAAAAAAAAAAAAAACAAAAAACCTTGTGAAAACGTTCCTTTGAAGCTGAAATAAAAACATGGTTACACCCAGAGATTAATTATGAATAATTGGATACTAATGCATTGGCAATATGCACAGAGACTTTAATCCATTCAGTTGAGGAGGGAAGCACAGATGATTTGAGGAGGAATATTTTTCCATCTTAAAACGATCAAAGAGTTTTTGTGTATTTGCAGAAATTGGTGGAGACAGATGACAGTCAGTGAGTGGGAAAAAGGGTGACAGTTTAAAACAAATAACGATATCAGATGAAACACGGAATGAACACACAAAAAAAAAACCCAAAAAACACCAAACAAACAAACAACACCCCAAAAAAATGCAGGAATTTGCACTGGAAGTTCTGCAAAAGTTAAAAAGTCTGTTAATGTGCAAAAGTCTGCACATTAAACTCTCATTTTCCTCACAATTTACTGTCTCAGTCTGTGGGAATCCAGTTGTTTTCAGCTTTCAGCAGTTACAAAAATAGCACAACATAAAAAAAATGCACAGACAATAAAATGCTAACAGTGACCAAGGCCTGTTCACTAAATGAGAATGCCAATGCTTGAGTTGGACTTTGTGTATTTTCTTTTGGCTGTAAACTTCATGATTCATTTCATAGTTTCTCAGAAGCTGAAGAAGATGATACTGAAGCTGTTGGAGATAGTGGATTGTATAACATTCTCAGTCCTGAAAGTATGCCAACTGAGGTTCTTAATGTTGTTGAGAACCAGAATCTATTGGAGGAACAAGATGGAGTTTGCAAGCTCAAAATCCAAAGAGAACAGAACAGTGATTTAAGAATGTACAAAGTCGTTTTGATCAACGAAAACAGAG